>CM042436.1:30334041-30876541 GCA_023631565.1 Gymnocephalus cernua
AACACAGTTAATCCAGTTGCCTCTGAAAAAGGTCAGAGGTTTGTCACAGTACAATCAGCCATCAGGTTTGCAGTTACATGTGTTGGCAAGTCATTAGTAAAGGCTTTTTACATTACATTACAATAATCCATCAAGTCTAGAATTGCAAAGAAGGTGTGCATTACTTTGCTGATGAGTTAAAGGTGCTCTAAGCAGTGTTGGGTGACGTCACTTCTTGTTGACGTTCAAAGTATTTTCAAACAAAACGAGACTAGCTCGCCCTTCCCTCCTCCTCATCCCATCTCCTCTCCCTCCCTTCCGTGCTTCCGCGCACTAACCCCCCAACCCCCACCCCAAAATCCTTGTTGTCGGTTATTGGCTGGAACGCTGGAACTCTGTTATGTTTCGTGGTGCAGGTTGGCGCATTTTGTTTTTGTTGCCATTTGTGGAGCCTGGGCTGTCTACGGAGACCACTTTTTTTTACAGTGTGTTCAGGGGACAGGCAGCTAGCAGATAGTGAGGAGATGTTTGCTGTATGTGACAAAAAAATGTAGCCTAAAAAACACGTGACATTGCTTAGCGCATCTTTAAGGAGCTGGATTGAGAGAGAAAGCAAGACATGCTGGACCAAAAGTAATTATTACAAATGGCATGTTACTGATCCACAAAGTATTAAAAGGCGTAATGATTTAATAATCATTAATATGGTCATTAGTTACAGCTTATAGGCCTATTATGAAGTTATACCTACAGATGCTTGGTGAAGAAATAAGATATCATGATAAAAAAGATGTGATACCACTCTACTGTGGAGCAGGAGTATTCGGTTAAATTCAAAGAGGTCCAGTTACTAAAATTTCCTCCCAGCAAAAGTCTGAATTTTATGTGTAAATTGCATCCTATAGCCTACTCCCATGTCTATCAAATAAAATCAGCAACATACATTTCCATATAATTTCACCTACAATATATATTGTCAATTTTTAAACTAAGATACTTTTAACATACAGACACATTAAACTTGTATAAATAAATAGCTATCTTTACCATAAAGAAAAATAGTTCTAGCACAATGTAAAGTAAGTAAAAAACAAGGAATTTCCAATAAAAAGTATAAAATAAAATATAAAGAATTTAAAATAAAAAACAGAATTTTCTAAATATAATATATTTAAAAAATCCTTTCTCTTTATGTATTTATCTCATGCACATGTGTAGATTCTTTTTGGCAAGTCTGGGAGGTACTTGGCTTTAATTTATATCCATAAAGGAGAAAGCTGACTCACATCTGTAAGTCGATCCAAACATTGTCAAGATGTGTAGTGCTACTTTGGTTAGACCAGGGGAAACTGTCTCAGACAGTCTGTAGCCAGAAAGCAGCAGGGAGTTGCTTCATGTTCCATGCTGTCATCTCCCTCACATCTCTCTCGTGCTGTTGTTCTATTTAGCGAACTGTATATTCACGCTAAACAATCGATTTGATTGGCTCAATTAAGTGAATCTATTGCCGTATTAACTGGATTAGCTGCACCCGCCGTCTATAGCCTTGACCGTCGGGAAAATTATTATTTATTCTCATTCATTCATCAGATATTGTTCATGGGTATGAAACATCTGTAGTTAAAATAGTGAGTAGAGCTGGATAAGATTCCCAATGTGCAGCTTTTCTTCCAAAACAGAGCACAGGCCAGAAGGTGTAATTTGAAAGCCAGAAGGTTCAGTGCCTAGTAATCATTGAGTTATAAATATTGATCAAAAAACCCTTTTAGTCCCTCACAGATATATTACGGTCATTTGGTGCCGTTTTACCACAGTAAAAACCTTATTTTCCTTTGCTTGAAATGCTACATGGCCACCATTGATGCTAATGTTTGTTTGTGTGTGTTTGTTCCCTAGGTATTCTGCGTACGGCTGTACCCGACATGGACAGGGAGACCCAGGACCAGTACCTGGTTTTGCTTCAAGCCAAGGACATGGGGGGCCACCTGGGCGGATTATCTGGGACCACCACCGTCACTGTCAAGCTCACTGACGTCAACGACAACCCTCCACGCTTCACTCAGAGTGAGTTACTCAGCAGCTCACACAGACACCCACAGGGAATGAATGCCTAGAACCAGGAATAGACAGGCAGCACAAGATAATAGAAAAAAATACTGTCTTGACAGGCTGCGTTTTCTGTACACACACATATGTGCAGTAATTGTATGTTTTACCTCCCACCCCAGTCCCAACCACACATACACTCCACCATGCTGGAGTCACTGTTTGCGAATACTTCATTGTGTTTTTTTTACCCAGCTTGGAGTACCAGATCAGTGTGGCTTCACCTCATTAGAAGAATGCAATATCAAGTGAGCTGTCAGTCACCGTATAGCAAGATAAATTACTTTTAATGACTTTGTATGAACTTTCTAAGACTCATTATGTGGAAAATGCTATGAGAAAACAAAAACTAGGCTGCATAACAGCATAAACACAGTGTTTGTTTTGCACCAGAAAGCAGAAGACTCCTCAGACCTTTATGACCTGCAGGTCCATTCAGGATTTTCACAGCAGCAGTCAGGCAGAGGAGACTCCTGCAGGGCTGCAAAGTGCCTCATCAAACATTCACTCATGGATTTTACTCTCCTCTGCAATGATAGATCAGCTACTATTTCCAACTCCTGCTGTACTTTCACATATTAGGAAATATTCTGACAGCACCACAATTCACATATTAGGAAATATTCTGACCGCACCACAATTTAGGCCAGCATAATTGGCTTTTCTAAATAACTTCTTTGATAGCATTTAACTTAATTTAACTGTTTGTGATCATGAAGTTATATAGTGCGGAAAATAGAGGAAAGATGGAGAAGGTCTAGCTGTGTAGCTGCGTGACTTGTATTATTGATAAATGAAATTGAATTATCGTGTGGCCTAGTCTACTGTTGCATTAGTGTAAACAAGATTTGAACCAAATTAGTCATTTACATAATGGCCACTGGTCGCCATGAAGATATTGTAATCAAGTTGAATTATTAGACATTATTGTCCTAGTTGGACATTATATTGTAAATCATTCTTTTAGCTGGTCCCCATGCAGCTCTGCTCCGGCGTCTCCGTGTTTTTCGCCTCTGTTGTTGGATGGAGTACACCGATTCTGTTTTTTTGTTATAGCTCTAAAATTGGTTGTGTGTCCTTTATTACGTTCAAAAGGACGGGCCAGTAAGTCCTCCTGTTAATGAATGAATAGAGGAAGCAAAACGGCCTTTATGGCCAGTGTTCTTGTCATCCCTTACTTCATGTCATCCCTTCTGCCATTTCTCATCTAAGCCCCTGTCTTTCCCAAGATAATTGCTGACCTTATTCCAATTAAAGTGAAAAGAGTTGACACTGGAATATATTGCTTTTGTACAATTACATTTCATTTGGATTTTTAGAGGGGCTGATGGGAAAGATAACTTTTCCATTAAAGTATTACTGAAATCCAGATAACAAGAGATACTGTATATCACTTCTTTCAGGGAAAAGTCATAGTTTTGAGACAATATGAGCAACAGTATGTCATTTTAATATGGTTAATTATTTTCAATGAATAAAAAAAACTCAAAGTTTGTACTTTTGGTCTACATAGTTTTAAACAAGACATGTTTGTTGCACATGAAGAGAATCAGATATAATGCTGTTGCTTGTTGTTGACATCCTCCCAGGGTTCAAACCAGCATATCAGAAAAGTTTTCTATTGGAAAATCAACCAATTTAGCCCATAAATACGTGAAATCACTTGATAATATTCAAATCTAATCATGTTATCTGTACAGTACATTGTTGTATGACAGAATAAAACTGAACTAATCTAAGTGACGTCCGACAAATCTATGACATCTGAAGTACGACCCCTAATGATACTGTTGACAGGTCTGCGTTTTAGCTGCTTAAGCTAACGTTGACGTTAGCGTCACTGTCTGACCGAACTAGTCTTGCTTTGTCAGACCTTCCTCCACAGCGCTGCAGAGCAGGGTCTGGCTAGTTCACACAGCATTCCGGGATGTTAGAAAAACGTGCTCTGTTTATTGGCATTTCTTTAAACCAATCACAATCGTCTTGGGTGGTGCTAAGCACCGGCAGCAGGCCCGGTGCCGCTGCAAAATAGCCTTTGGGAAGGAACTTGTTTTGGTGGAACGTGTATGTTCAAAAGTTGTTTTAGTCGTGCAACAGAAAACTCAGATTGGACAGATAGTCTAGCTAGCTGTCTTGATTTACCCTGTAGGGATCTGACGAGCAGTTAACCATAGTCCTCATAAGTTGACCGGATTTTAAAATTCCAACACAAAGAAAGCGGAAGGTATTGGACATCCGGCCAAAAAGAGTGAAATCCGGCAGAATTTCCAGCTATAACAGAGCAATCCCGGAAGTGAAACGTCATGGATATAGACTAGACCAAACAGACTGCTTCACATCTCTGAATCCCAGGAGATGGTCAGCTTAGCATTATGATATCAGTTGCTTTAAAGTTTAACATTAGTGTCACACAACTCTGTCTGCCAGCTTTCTGTCATTTACACCTGAGAACTGCCAAGCTAGCTGCTAGCTACCTGTCCAAAACTGACATTAAGCCATCATCTAAGATCAGGGATTTGTTTGACACTGTGAGGGCCCCCTCAAATTATTATCAGTTCCTGTTTGCACTGCACCATAGACTGCACTGCATCGATAACTATCACTCGATTACTTTCATACTGAAGAAAACTCAAAAACGTGATGATTCTCAGGCTCTCAGTTCTGTAGTCCTTAAGTAGTGAATTTATTACCATTTATAGGCAATGTAGATAATGATAATGACTCGGAAAGTGTAAGTCACACTGAAAACTATGTGTGTATAAGGTCTACAGTATGTGTATGTCAGTATTGGACTGAGTTATAACTCCAAGAAGAGTGGATAAGCGGGTCAAATCAGCAGCCAAACTACAATAACTAACTTCCAGTTTATTTTCTAACACCGGCATGCACCTGTCCCTTTCAGCTCATGCAATATCTTTGCCTCATGTCTCTCTCTCTGCATACTGTATAACCAGACAGCCCGAGAATTTATTTTACTCTAGTACAAGTCCTACAGCTTGTAAAGACACTGTTAATTATGTAAATTAGAGTTCATATCTTGCAGTTTGAAAATCACACCCTAAAAACACTAAAACAAATGTAGTATAAAATGAATCTGTTCACATCTACGTATAACTTTAATAAAGAAAAGCTGTAAAATGAAACCAGCATGTTAGATTTAAAGCTGTCTAGGAGCTAGATAGGCATGCGATGAGGGTTTAGTCCAATAGACCACTGGCTCTAAGGCCAAAATTTAACTAATGGGAGGTTTGTTGGTCGAGTTTAACTCCCATCGAAGCTGGTGTTTTGGTGCTCTGAGGACGGGCTCATTCTGATCTATCTGGGTGACAAGGAACCACCAAAACCTCCTGTCTGTTGCCTCGACTCGTCCTGCTGATGACTCCATGCATGCATGTGCTTAATTGAAAGCATTGATGTTAGCCTACTCCTGCAGTTTGTGTGTGGTCTTTGTGTGTCTGTGTGTATCCCTGATCCTCTGCTTGCCTTTTTTCTGTTCCCTCACGCACCACGCTCCCTTGTGCTTGCGTGAACACCATCAAAGCGAGCCACCCCGCCGCTCTACTCAATTACACACCCAAGCTTTTAAAAAGACACCCTCAAATCCGTTCTCCGTGTCTCCCAAGGTCAACACTGCTTATGCCTTGTGGCATTTACCAGAGGGAGAGGATTACACTGGAGCGTACAAACCAGGTATCGGCTGTACATTATAGCTTTAACAAGAGGGGAAAAAAGGGTCCTGCTTTGTGGGCTTTTTTTTTGCGCCCTAGAATTTCTCCCTATCCAAAACATGATTCCAGGAACTAAGTGGGTTTGTTATATGTACAGTTTTGAACACTGTCAGGGGATTTTTTATGCCCGGAGGAGGCAGTATAGCAGAGGGAAAGTAGGCTACCGTACAGATTGTAGTTGTGGTTTGGTTAAATGGTAAGTGGAAAATGTGGGATATTTCCAGACGCTTCATTGGCAAACTTAACGCTCGAACCACACTTTCCTTTGGGTCTCATTATCAAATGGCATACACCATGCTCCAAATGTTTATTTGGACAGCAGCAGCATGTTTTTTTGATGTTTTGGCTCACCATTCCTTGGTGCAAGAAAAGCTTTAATTTTATTTTCATCCAAATCAAAAAAACTTTTTAAAGGTAGCAGCGCTTTTTGAACATTTCAAGGTGAAAAATAATTTAGACACACGGTCGACAAACTAAAATATTCAAAGATCTTTTGAAGTCTTTATCCCAGAAATATCATTGGAACTATATATATTGTGTTGCTGTATTTGCATTAATACTCACAAGACTACATACTTCTCAGTGTGCCTGTTTTTTCATTAGAACATGTCAGATTGTGAACAGAGACATCTTAGTTTTCCAAGGCTCCCTTAAAACTGGTAGTTAACAAGGCAGACGGATGTAAAATTGTGCTAAAGGGGAGTTGCTATTACCATCTCAACTCCTTGCCTGATTAAGCTCTTAATTAGGGTAGCGCTGTGTGGAATACATGGTTGGCTTATTATCTGAGAGTAAACAAGGGTGTTGAGTATCAAATCACATCTCAAATGATCAACTTCCTGTTACAAAGCTTCAGGATAGGCATGGTAGATGGCTTTTTACTCCTATGGTAATCCATAGGGAAATTAAGATGACAGCACTTTCACAGCCTCATATTGCTTTGTAGTAGGGCCATCGTGTTGCTGTTGGGCTGATGTGAAATTTCATACCCTTGTTTCCATGTTGTCATTTATTCAGACATGTTTTTCCATGTTTACTGTAGCTGAATAATTTATGGTTGTGTGTATGTACTCCACAGCTGAATTCTCTTAGGGATAAATTGAAATAGCGACGGGGGCATCGGCTGGAATTGTACCAAAGAACAACTTCTTTACTCTAACCACTCTGGAAATAACTCTGGTTATTTAAGAGGATAACTTGTCTGGAATGCTAAAATACATGGAGAATATTGACATGATTTAAAAATTGTAAAAGTCTTATTCTGAAGTCTTTTTTTAATGGATTTTCTATCGGACCACAGATATATTTACCAATAAATATCATATAAACAAAAGCAACAAACATGGCATCCACCATTACCCAATATTCTCTTTTTTTCTACCTTATTTTTCTCACCTCTTGCGTACAGTACCAACATTAAATGCAAATATTGCCATAGTTTCAGCAATATCTACCCTGACACCTGAGGAAACAATATGCAAAACAGCTCAAAGAAAAAAAAAAACATGGAAACACATGCATAATCTATAAAACACATACAAATAAACATGACCCAGTTCTTCCTGTATGAAAATACTGTATTTCCAATATTTCAATATACTGTATCATAAAACAATGTGCCATATAACAAACACAAGCACCAATGTTGAACCTATGATTATTCCTAGCCTTTCTTCAAGTAACTGTCTTATTTGAATGTTGTGAATAGCAGTCTTAGTATACTGTGGAAGATATCCCCAAGTTCACTGTGAATATTTACATAATGTCTTCTTTATGCTTCTTATTCATCTTGGTTTAAAGTTAGGCATTCATTCTTGATGCGGAACAAAGTTGTTGTAAAAAACAGTCCCAATCCCAGATCTATTTACTTCCATCCATTTACATCCATCAGTGGATGGAGTGTGCTCAATGGAAAAGTCCTAAAAGTGTTATGGATGAAATCTTAACTACTACTAAGCTCACAACAGATATATCTCCATGACAACTGAACAAATTGAAGACCATGAGATACTGTTGAAGGCTTCTGAAAAAGCATATAAATAAACCATAACCTGGGATTATTATCTCAAGGCCAAGATTGAAGTTACATGAATAAAACTAGGTGGTGTTGGTTCTTGACCAAACCTTTGGATCTTACATATCCTCCAGTACAATATTGGAACGGTCCTTGAAGCGTATTACATTTTTACTGCTGAAATATATTCAACAGAGTCCTTTGGTTGTTGAAATATTTTTTTCTACCCTGCAAATTACACTATTTTATACTGTTGGGCTTGTATCATGTGGCCGCGCCGACAGTTTTGTTGTCATTACTTAGAATTCCTCATGGGGTCGACAGAAACTACGCACTATATAGCTTTAAAATAAATCTCGTCCACGCATGAACTGTTAAGAACATGAAAACACAAAACAACATAAAACTGCTCACAACCAGCTCTGTGGGTTATCTTAAGTAACCAGGTCATGCTTTCTGGGAAGAGTTTTTCAAATGTACAGTATTTTTTGGAGCTTTGAGCACCACAAGCTGCGTGTAAATGTTCTTATTAGGAATTGTTTAACCACTGTGGATTTTTTGGGTTCTTATTGTTTTTTTTGTTTAGGTTGAATAAGAAATGAATGAACACTGCTGCAGTCTATTCTGATCACACCCATTCAGTAGATCAAAGTGCGAGTTTCTGATAAGACATTATGTTGTGCTCCTCATTGATCCACCTCCTCATAATACAACATTTTGAACTATTGAACAGATAAATACCAAAAACAAAAATATGGTCATCAGTACTGTAGAGTCGAAGGAGAATCCTGGTTGTTCACATTCAGTGCTCTAAAAGTATAAACAGAATAATTAAAAACACAGTGCAAAATATTACTACTTTCATGTATTTAATATGTACAAGACAACCTTGGCTTTTGACGGAATCCTCTAAATTAAAGACTTTTCACCACGATCTTCTATCCAGATACATCAGAAAGTGAAATGTCACTCTTCCTCTGCTTCTTCTTGGTGAAATGTCAACATTTGATGAGTGGTTTGGCCCAATCCCTGAGATATGTACGCCAACTGCACCCCCTTTACGGAGCTCAGATGAATCTGTAGGCTGTCAAAGGGTAAAACATTCATTCATTGCCTTGTGACAGTTGGAGCGGCACTTTGTTATAGTTTAACTACACACACAGAAAATCCCAGACGCATCCGGAGACTCATAACTTGTGCTCCCGGAACGCTTTGGTTCTTCTGTTCTGCCTGCAAGAACTGTTTGAATAGCTACAACTCTGCCCGGTGACAAGTCCGCAGACGGAGACGCAGGTGCTGGTTCCTGTTTTTATGTGGTTTCCGAACAACCTTGGCTTGCCAACGGTACCACATAAAAGTGTTGAGGGAGCCATCACTCTCCCAGCGGTTTGATGGATGGAAAGATAGATGGGCTGACAGATGACTACATAGGTAGCGCCGATAAGATCAGTGTCATTTTTATGCGCCAGGGAGATGAAACAGAGAGGGGGGAAATAGAGGGAGTAGTTCGGAGAGGGCTTCATCATAAATATTACTAACTCATTTTCCTGGAGAGCGAGGCTGTAACAGAGAGAGTGTGAATGGGAGGAGATAGAAAGAGAGAAAGAGGAGGTGTGTGCAAGTCTTCTGAAGTGTGTGTGTCTATTTTGTGCTCAAGTGTGTAATTTTTTCCTGAAAGAGAAAAAGATGGAGCCGCTGAGAAAGGTGCGATCAAGCTGTCAAAAGAGTGAGACAAAGGGAAGTCGCAAAGAGGGAGTGGGTGAGAAGAGGCTCCGAGAACATAGAGGAAGAGACAAGGAGACAAACGTATAAGAAAGGGAGTGGGGGAGTGAATGAAACCGAGGACGTCAGGAAGGATAATCAGGGTATTATGTCCTTTAGTGAGAATACGATGCAAAAAATAAAATAAAAGGCGAAGAGGAGTACAGACAACAAAGAGGGATGAGTGGGTGTGCTCAAAGAGTACTCACAGATTGGCATAATGTCTTAACCTTGTGTGATTTCTGTATCTATTGCTTTTTCTGCATCTGTTGGAATCTACCTTTTTTTTCTTTCATACGTGCACATGCATTTGGGAGGAGACAAAGAGGTGACAGTCATTTCCTGTCAGGCCCAGAGACACACATACATTCTCCCTCCGACACGCACGCACGCACACATGCACACACGCACACACGCACACACTCCTGACTCCCACTCTCTCAGTGTGTTCTCTTCACACACCCGGTACCCTTGTGTCCCTTATCACACTCTCTCCCATCTGCTCCTGTTTTAAAACACCCTCAGCGCACAATCATTTTAGTCAGTGTGGCAGAAAGTGTCTGTGCTGAGAAATCCCATTTGTCAAACGGTCCACTTTCACAATCCCACCAAACACTGCTGTAGCTGTTGGTAATGAACATAAGTGTTCGCTGCCAAGCCAGAGCTCCCATTCCTGAGAGTTAATAATATCGGGCATCTGCCATTGAAGTTTCTTCAAAATACTGTTTTTCAATTATGAATAAAGGGTTATACAATATTAATGCTTAAAATGATGTTAATAGACCATGAGGGACACACTCCCCCATGTTGCCTTTTTTGTGTGTTTTCATGGTTCTTTCTATATAACAATGGCACACTTAGACAACACAGAGAATGGAAGTGGAATGAAATTGCATATATAGACAGAGCAGCCACCAGTGCTGGAGTCGGCCTACATCATTTTCTGTTATGTCCTATTCAGCATTCGCATCACATTCAATAAAAATCTAATGCATGTCGATAATAACTTGTGTCCTCTTCAATAGGCCATCCATAATGAATTTAGTTAAATGGCATGACTAATGTGCATTTGCGGACTAGTAATGGGCTCATCAGTATTAAGGGACACGCGCGTAGGCCAATCCGGTCCAACTCGGCCTCCCACGTCCTGTCGTCCTGTCCAATGATCGCCACCCACGCGCTGACGTCTCCCATTGTTTGGACTGGCACGATAAAGACGTGAAGCCGGCACTCTTTAGAATGCATGAAAGCGAGTCCTGGGGGCAAGTTCACCAATGCGTGAAGGAGGGAGGAGGGAGACGACAGCATGGAGGGATACAGATGAGGGGAAACGGAAAGAAAGGAGAGGAGTAAAGCTAATGGCTTTATGGCGACAGTGATAATCAGACTAGCTGAAAATCATTTTATCTCACACAGAGTTGAAGGGATGCTGGGAAATGGAATAAAGCCGGTTTTCAGTGTTGCGTTTAGCGGCCATGGCGCAGACACATATGTCAGTTTCTGTGTCTATATGCATAATGCATGCATTTCTGCACATGTATACTTAAAAGGGAATGAAGTGTAGGGCTGGGTGGACTGTATGTGATTTATAATTACACTTGTGGCTCATTCTGTATGTTTAAAGACATCCTTGAGGTTTTCTTTTGCACACTAACACATACAGTCTCACATACAGTATATATGCAAAAATTGGATATGCCAGCCAACCTTAGGGGCGGAGATAGCGCTGAGGCATGAAAAGCCTGAAATGGCTCCCTCATATCAGACCGCACAATTAGGCCTGCCATTGCAGTGCCTTTGCCCTGGAGTCAATTGTGGCACAATATAGAGCTCTGCTTGGATAGATTCCTCAAGGCTTTTACCCTCCGTGGGTCTGAATGCTGCTGCAGCCCACTAACTGTGTGTGTGTGTGTGTCTGTCTGTCTGTCTGTCTGTCTGTCTGTCTGTGTGTCGTGTGTCCAGCGGTTGAAGTAGCAGGGTCATTCACCCTCATGTGTAGTGGCTTTTTGTTCTCTTCCCTCTCTCGCTCTCTCTTGGTTTTGTGCACATATAAATAAACAAATGAGGCTTTACACTGACATTCAAGCCACACCAAATTGGCGGCTCTCGTGAGACATCCACGGGCAGAGCTTCTCCCTGATGGGCTTTTCTTCCACAATCCTGTGCAGCCAGAAGAGTCTTTTGAGGAGAGATTCATCGGCAGTAATCGCCCTATACAACACAAGATTTCCAATAGACCTACATCCAGGCAATCCAGCTTTATGGAAACACGAGGGTCTTAAATTCTCCACACTGAGAATTTACATTCTCACAACTTTACCTGCCATCATAGAAGAAAAACAGGGAAATTTAAAACTTCATTAACCCCCCCGCCCCTCCCCAAATAGGGCCATTTCTATCCCTGATTCTTTTTCTCTTCCCAGTGTATACACTTGGGCTTCTGTGGAAATTAGGTGAATCCATCACACTTTCTGCAGCAATGCCTTGGTCCTCTTTCTGGTAGAGAACACACAGTAGAGGCAGGGAGGCGGGGAGCAAAGAGACTGTCTTGACAATTTTTTTTTTAGGTTACTTTTTCATCTGACCTGGCAGTGTGCCCCTTCACGCAGAATAATAGGAGCTAAAGCCATTCTCTTTTTGCCGAGCCATCAGTGAGCCATGGAGAGCCGGGGAAGAGGAAGTGATTTCCATGTTAATGGGAACCTTCCCGGCAGCGTCAAAACCTTTCCCTTCTTTCCTTGCTTCCATCACTTCTTCCTCGTTTCCTGTCTGTTTTGTGCATACCTACCTTTACCTGCTGTCGTCCCCCAAGCACTCAATTCTTCCACTGTTGTCTTGCAATGTTACCTTTCACCTCTCAGCCTCTGTTTACTTCTTCTTTCTTCCTCTCCTCTCGTAAACTCTCATTTTCTCTCTGTCTAGCTTGATGAATGGAGTCGCTGGACTGTGAGCGGCACATCCTCAACGGGGTGTGGCGGGCCCATTGCTGCACATCAGTGTGTGTTTGGGTGTTTTTTGGGTGTTTTTTTTATTTATTTTCTTATTAGCCTGCCTCTCATGTTGGTATACACACGTGCAAATCCTGTTTCAAACTGGAGCCCATCAGAATGAATCCTTTGAAAGAAGTTGGACAGAAAACAACACTCCTCTATCCCCTGCCACTGATGCCCACTTGGCTGAACATGTACAATCCCCACCTAACACTCTGAGGGTCCCTGAGCAGCCAACTGAACATGCTCCCTGAGGTCTTTCCATTCCCTCCTGCACTCTTGAACCTTTTCTCCCTGGGCTCCCTCAAAACATGGCTGGAAATGGTCCAGCGTGTCATCTCCTCTGAGATATGCTTAGTAGCTCCATCCACTATACGGTCTCTGTCAGAATAACGGCGGTGGGTAAACTACTCTGCCGCGGGGGTGCAAAATGAATCGCCTCTGCCCTGCACTCTCATCCCTTATACATAAAGCCTGGCAAGGCCAAAGTGAGTGCTGCTATAAATCATAAACATACTTCAACATATTGAGTAAACAGATGATCATTCTGTGAGCCGAATATGTATAAAGTAAATTTTTGGGGATGCACAAAGACAGACGTGATGCTAAGATGGTCCCCGCAGTGCTTTGCGGGAATCTGAGGCTTCCAGCTGTTTTAAATAAGTTACAAATAAGCAGAAGTGGCTTGTTGTTTGATGGAAACAAACAGCGTTCATGTGCTGGAATGAGAACTGTAAGAGGAAGGACGGGTGACTGTGACAAAAGCAAGGGTATACCGTAGTCTAGATGAAGACAGACGGCCTGTCCTGAATATAACCTTATATTGTGGCTCGGAGGAGTAAACAAACTGTTATCACAGCTCCAAACTATTCATTGTTGCAGTGACTCATAGGGGGGAGAGGAAACATCCATACTCTGGCTTCAAATAAAAATGTCTGTCTAGATTGTTTCTGTAAGTAGTGTTTTTCTCTCTGGCAACATTGTCGAAAGCTGTGCACCTGCATTGTTTTTCCAGAGCTGTATGAAGGCTCCCATGTGGTTTAGCACATTGTAACTGCTGCACTTGCAATTATGGGTTAAATTCTCACCAGGCTCATTTTGCTGCAGTGCATGAATGCAGAGCACGGCGCTTTGCATAAAACACGCTAAACGGCAGAAAGGGGAAGGCTAGTTTCCAAAAGTAATCTGTTGCACATAAACTGCTTTGAATCTATTTATCTATATCACTGCAAATTACATATTTATTCAGCTCACAATCTGTACATTTATATTCATGGTGTTCTCAATATCAGACAGCATTAGCTGATGTTAGTTTAAGATGTATAAAATGATGGAAATTACAATAAAAACACCAGTTTGACGTAACTCTTCAGTTCTATTTGACCTATCTGAAGACTTATCACTGTAAACACAATGCATTGCAGCTACGATCAGATTAATGTAATCTCAGTTGTGCTTCAACAGTCATACATTTTATTCTCTGTAAAGAAAAGTGTCTCTTCTTTGACACATCAGTGCATCTCAGAAGATAGGATAGATAGGAAATAAGTTGTAACTGGACAAAGCTTCTCAGAGTAATGCATTTTTAGGCCCTACTTTTATGACTATGAGCAAATATTTCAATTTCTTGACTGATTTTGGGCGGTATGCTCATAACATCACAGCAACAGGAAAGTGTAGCTTTGTAACACTTACAACCAACAATTTCTGCAGGAAAAAAATCTAACTATATCGCTGCAGCTACCTTCACAGATAATGATTAATTCATTCCCCCGCCCCTCAGTCTGAAGTTATGGAAAAACGGGCTGCGTTATATTTAAGAGATATGGTTAACAACAACCTTTCTCCCGAAATGAATCATTTGTAAGGAACACCTATTAAGGGCAAAAAACAAGAGGTGCAGAGTAGCAATATAATTGCTAAGTGCCTAGTATTGCACAATACAGGCGAGATGTGGCTCTAATTTAGGCATTGTAAAACAATGAAGACACAGCTAAGTCAAATCAAACCCTTAAATTGCTTATTTTTCTATTGTTTACTTACAGTTATTTTTTGCATCATGTTTTTGCATACACGGTGGTGCAGTTAGCACTGTCACTTCACAGCAACAAGACATGCAGCTTAGGTTATGTGTAGTCTATATCCACGACGTTCCAGTTCTGCCGGAAATTCTGCCGGATGTCACTCTTTTTGGATGTCCGTTTTCGGCTGTCCCGTTACCTTCTGCTTAGTTTTTGTTGTAATTTTAAACTCTGATCGATTTCTGAGGACTATGGTTAACTGCTCCTGAGATCTCTGCAGGGTAAATCCAAACAGCTAGCTAGACTATCTGTCTAGTCTGAGTTTTCGGTTGCACGACCTAAATAACTTTTGAACGTACACGTTCCACCAAAACAAGTTCCTTCCCGAGGCTATTTTGCAGCTGCTCCGTGGCTCCGCTCGGTGCTTAGCACCACCCAAGACGATTGGGATTGCTTTAAAGAAATACCAACAAGCCAGAGCATGTTTTTTCTCCCCTCCCGGAATCCTGTGTGGACTAGCCAGACCCTCCTCCGTAGTGCTGTGGAGGAAGGTCTGGCAATGCGAGAGAGACTAGGTTATGTGTGACTCTACAGCCGTAGGAGTTAGCCTAAACTACACGTCATCATAAATTATACTGTGCAGCTCAGAGTGTCGTCCTCAGAGAACAGAGCAGTCATTGGTGCTGTAGGAATTCCTACTCTGAGATAGGAGTGTTTTTTAGTCCTAGGTTAACTTTCAGCGTGACTCCCGGAGGTGATTCTGAGACGCTTGATAAATACGGGCCCTGATTGCATTTCCCAAACCCACTGGCATCACATAATGTATTCAATCAGTGTAAATCACTTTACACAAACAAGCCTGCAAGAATATTCAATGTAGGTCGGGTCCAATTCTTTTTGATCATTCTGTTCCAGCTTCTCCTTCTTTAAAGTGCTCATATTATGCTTTTTGGCTTTTCCCCTTTCCTTTATTGTGTTATATATATTTTTGTGCACGTTATAGGTTTACAAAGTGAAAAGCCCAAAGTCCCCCCCAAAGGGACTTACCATCTCCAACAGAAAACACTGTTCACAAACTGCTCCAAACAGCTCTGTTGTAGTCCAGCCTTTACTTCAGAGACAAACGTGGTCACTTTGGAACACGTTATAATGCTCGCCTAGCTGCTAGCATGGCACTCCCTCATACTCTGCAACTGACAAGCTAGCAGTACTTACTGAGCATGTGCGACTCCCAACAAAGATGGGATAGAAGTGAGAAGCCTCACTCTGTAGCTAAAACATAGAGCTCAATACACAGGGTGAAAAGAGGAGCCGCAGCAATGTGCAGTACAACAAATATATGGTGTTTTCTGAAAATTAAACCACATAAAACTATTCTGGTACAACCTCTAAATACAATTATGAACCTGAAAATGAGCATAATATGAGCACTTTAAAACCTCACAGTGTTGTCATACAACCCCAAATCAGAAAAGGTTGGGACAGTATGAAAAACACAAATAAAAAAAGAAAGTAGGTGATTTCTAAATGTACTTTGACTTGTATTTCATTGCAGACAATGTGAACACAAAATATTTCATGTTTTGTCTGGTCAACTTAATTTCATTTGTAAATATACATCCTTTCCTGTCATTCAGACCTGCAACACATTCCAAAAAAGGTTGGGACAGGAGCAATTAAGGGATAGTAATCAGGTAAATTGGTTAAATAATGATGTGATTTGAAACAGGTGATGTCAACAGGTGATTATAATTATGATTTGGTACATAAGCAGCATCCAAGAAAGTTCTAGTCATTTAGGAGCAAAGATGGACCGAGGATCGCCAGTTTGCCAACAAATACGTGAGAAAATTTTTGAAATGTTTAAAAACAATGTTCCTCAAAGAAAGATAGGAAGGCATTTGCTTATTTCACCTTCAACAGTGTATAACATAATTAAAAGATTCAAGGAATGAGGAGGAATTTCAGTGCGTAAAGGACAAGGGTGCAAGCCTGAGCTGAACAACCGTGATCTCCGAGCCCTCAGGCAGCAGTGCATCGAGAATCATCATTCATCTATAAGCGATATCACCACATGGGCTCAGGACTACTTTGGCAAACCTTTGTCAAGTACCACAATACGTAGTTACAGCCACAAATGCCAGTTAAAACTGTACTGTGCCAAAAGGAAGCCCTATGTTAACAGTGTCCAGAAGCGCCGTCGACTTCTCTGGGCTTGGAGGCATCTGGGATGGACCATCACACAGTGGAAACGTGTACTGTGGTCAGATGAATCAGTATTTCAGGTATGTTTTGGGAGAAATGGACGCCGTGTGCTCCGGACCAAAGAAGAAAAGGATCATCCAGACTGTTACCAGCAACAAGTCCAAAAGCCAGGGTCTATCATGGTATGGGGTTGTGTCAGTGCCCTTGTCAAAGGTAACTTGCACTTCTGTGATGGCACCATTAATGCTGAAAAGTACATAGAGATTTTGGAGCACAATATGCTGCCTTCAAGAAGACATCTTTTCCATGGACGTCCATGCATATTTCAACAAGATAATGCAAAACCACATTCGGCACACATTACAAAGTCCTGGCTGCGGAGGAAGAGGATACGGGTACTTGACTGGCCTGCCTGCAGTCCCGACCTGTCTCCAATAGAGAATGTGTGGCGCATTTTGAAGCGCAAAATGCGACAACGAAGACCCCGTACTGTTGCCCACCTTAAGACTTGTTTGCAGCAAGAATGGAACAAAATTACACCTGAAACACTTCATCACTTGGTGTATTCAGTCCCTAAACGTCTTTTAAGTGTTGTGAAAAGGAATGGCAACATTACAAAGTGGTAAATGCTTTACTGTTCCAACTTTTTTTTAAATGTGTTGCAAGAACCAAAATAGGAGTTTTGTTTTTTTGAAACAAAAACAATAAAAATCATGAGGAACACATTACATAATGTGCTGTTGTATTGTCTGCAATGAAATACAAGTCAAAGTACATTTAGAAATCACTACTTTCTTTTTTTATTTGTGTTTTCCATACTGTCCCAACTTTTTCTGATTTGGGGTTGTATATTGATGCCTATTTGTCTCAATAGGAAGCGTTTCTCATCTCAGTGAAGCCATGGCAGGCTGCAGACTTTAGCCACCTTGTGCTTATTAACCCTGACCTCTGGATTTGCATGCACCAGCACATTCTGGGGGGAAAATTGAGTGTTTGATTCCTAAAATGGTTTTGACTAATTCCATCTAGCTCCAACGCTGGGGTTGTGGTTGCACAGAGTAATAATGATTGCGGCGATATCTTAAACAATTGAGTAATAGGCAATAATTTCCAATAATTGTTATTCTCTAATTAAGTTTTACATCTTCCAAGCCTAAAGAGGAGATGGAGGAAATGAAATGAAAGGAGGAACTAATTAAAATGGAGGTGGCTAATACCAGCATGCTTTTTATCTTTTTATTTTCTCTATCCCTCTGTTTCTCTCACTCTGTATTAATATTTCATCTAAAGTTCAGTGCTTTCTGCTTCAATAGACAGTAAAATCACTGCTGGAAACACTGCTCTCAGTCACATCTCTCTCTCTGTCTTTTTCTCCGTCTCACTCAGTCTTCTTTCGTTCGTAATTCTCCCCCTTTTTTTTCTTCCCTTAAGCTCTCGCCGTTCATTTCTTTGTTTCTCTCTCATAATATGTTGCAAGTGGAAGCGAATGTCAGCGGCATGTCTAACTGGTCTGAGCCAGCCACAAACTGTGCTTTCCCGTCAGTCATTCAGCCAGCCAGCCAGCTAGTGAGCCAGCCTGCCACATTGTCATTTTATCAGTGAGCTCTAGACTCAGTTAATGTAAAGCTTTTTAGCCACTTGATATCACAGAAACGTTGGAGCATTACCTTGCTGCTGGATTACAGTTTCTTTTTAAATTGAATATAATTTACAGTACTTGACTTCTAAGAATATTTCGATCAAGCTGTTGCAGAAAGCCTCATTATATAAGTTACTAGTTCATTTCTGCTTTACTTTATCCTTAACCTGAAAGGAGCCGCCGTTGATTCAGCATTGACGTGGGGTGGCAGACTCAACATTGTTTAGCAGTGTTTGCACATATGGCACCTGGGTGCATTTATTTACTAATGGACTAATGGACATACATGCCCATACACACGTACTCGCACACACACACACACACACACACACACACACACACACACTCACTCACTCACTCACTCACTCACTCACTCACTCACTCACTCACTCACTCACTCACTCACTCACTCACTCACTCACTCACTCACTCACTCACTCACTCACTCAGGCATCCTCCTACTCCATATGGCATTAGAACAGAGCTGAGTAATGGCTAATGGCCTGCCTCTCTACACAAGGCAAGTTAAACAGCAACATGGAGTGTTTTATGCCACTTGCCCTGGAGCCTATAAAGAAAAAAGATCTACCCTGTTTTATTATTAACCCCATTAGCACCGAGATAGAAGGCCTCACTTTCACTTTCACTGCATGCAGTCTGATTTAACCCTGTAGTTGCTTGGGAAGAATACAAATTCCGCCTATACAGCAAACAGTTTCCATCTCTCCATCCCTGCCTCAGCTATCCCCCCTCCCTCTGCCTCTAACACTCATGATGATGCCTAAATCACACTCTCTCTGCCTTGATCCTCCCTTCCGTCTCTAGCCTTTTCCCTTAAGCCCTCTTGAGTATGAGTGCCTATGTGATGGACTCTCCCTAAACGGATGCAGATTTTATTCAGGCTATTTTCAAAATCAGTGCCTGCCCTTTAGCCAACTAGACATTTTTTTAATGACTCCCCAAACTCGACGCCTTCCACCACCACCACCACGAGTAAACACTCTGCCTCTGCTTCAGATAAGACACAGCCGAGTCACATACTTGAGTCATATTTTTTTATTTCCTCTCCTCCGAGTGCTTTTACAGCACAGGCCCTGGACCACACTTAAAAATGTGGTTCTCCCCCCCCCCCCCCCATCATGTCTTAGATTATCTCCAGTCCCCCTCCCTTCGGAATCAGAGCATGCCAATATGAACTAGAACAAAGAGACATGCAGACAGTGTCTTCCTGTCTGTGAAGTAGTGCCCAAGTACAGCACAGGAGGGCTTTCGATCTTCTCTCCTTGGGGCAATTATGGCCAGCTCAGCGGGTAGCACCTATATTAGTGAGACATGAAGCATTGAACCGGCGCACCCATGCTGTTTCTTCTCAGCCCACTCTAATGACTTTCCCTGTGCGAACAAAGGCACAGGACTGATCCCAGTCAGTCTCTATTTTCATCTGACGTGTCATCTTATCAGAGGCCTGTGCTGCTTTTTGAGCTTCTTTATGTGCAGAATGAGCTGGGAATCTCTCTCGCTGGATCCCCCTTTTTCTTTCCCCCCAGTCCATCACAGGTGGGAATGATATATGACTTGTATTGCCAGCTGCTCTCCTGTGTGAGCAGAAAGCTGATAATGACTAAGTCTAGCCTTTTTTGCCAGCATCACACCCCCTTTGTCACTCTCCTTGTGAGCGCTCCCTGTGTGTGGCAAGTGTGCATAAGAGAGAGCGAGGCTGGGGCTCTCCACTCTGTTGTGTGTGTGTGTGTGTGTGTGTGTGTGTGTGTGTGTGTGTGTGTGTGTGTGTGTGTGTGTGTGTGTGTGTGTGTGTGTGTGTGTGTGTGTGAGATAGAGAAAGCCCATGACAGGGGCTGTTGTGCCGGCGTAGGTGTGCGTTGCACAGTTTCACTATACAATAGCACAGATCAACCGCAGTCTCTGACTGGTAAATAGCTTTTCTAATTTGCTGTCTCATTAGCAATGTCCCTGTTTATGTTTGAGTCTTCGTCTCAGCCTTCTGGTGCTGCGTCAGTCCCAGATGGTAGGCATGGTAGTCACGCCATATAAACCGGGACTTAGTGCAGAATTATTGGCACATGCTATCCCTTCCAGTGGGCCGACCCCTGCAGAGCCATGTGGGGGTTGGCATACTCTGTCAGATATAGTCATATATTTACTCAAGAAATTACTGTGTGACACATGCTTTCTTATGTTTTATCATGTAGTACAAACTACTTTTATATGACAACGTGCTTGGGCCCAATAATCTTTTCTTTTAGTAGGTAGTACAAGAAATGTACATCCAGTTGTGAACATCTCAGACTTTGGAAGCTGGCTGCAGGGATTTGCTCCCATCCAGCAACAAGAGCATTCATCAGTGAGGTCGGACAGGGCTCTGAACAGGTTCTTCCAGACTGAACCGAGTAAATCATTTCTTTATGGATCTGGCTTTGTGCAGGGGGCATTGTCGTGTTGAAAAAGGAAAGGGTCAAACACAAACTGTTGCCACAACGTTGGACAACCCAACGTTCTCACTCCAAACTCGTAAAATACGGACCCTTGGGCAGTGGCTGTCAGCGTCATATCAAAAAGCAACCTTCAGCGTGTGTGTAGAACGCACCGGGCAGAGCAGCAGCTATGCGGTGCTTGAAGATGATGTGGGATTAAGAGCGACAACTGTAGCAGAAAGCCAGAAATTCCGTGTAGGGAGGGTGGTTGGGGTGGTGGATGGGTCAAACAACACAGGACTTTCACCCTGGAGACCGGAGTTTGTGTCCCGCGTGTCACTTTTCCTAAACTGTCGCTTTCTTCTTTTCCTAAACCCAACTGTCCCATTCTTGTCCCGCGTGTCACGGAAATGTACCTTTTATAAGCACAGCCACGATCTTTTCCTAAACCTAACTGCGTCAAAAGTGACGCCAATAGTCCCGAGCAAGCGTGTTTACATAAAACGCGTTTAGATATGACACTAAAGGCGACTTGTAGCGTCAATAACAATGCCAAGGGCACCAAGCGTTCGTATTTTACGCGATGGGAGTGAGAATGTGTTGCCTTGGAAGCCCACTTTTGTCTAAAACATCATTGTATAATGTAGCATTACATTTCCTTTCATTGAAAACAGCCAAACGTATGTCTGTGTACCTTAATAGTGTCATTATGATATTATTAAAGATTAAAAACATACCAATTAAAATGTAATTTAAGTAATTGAACCTTCATCTGCTAAATATTGATTATGATTAAATATTCCAAAAACAACACCATAACCATGATTTCCTGATAACTTTTCTAGCACGTTTAGGTGAGAAATACACAAAACAACCCTGTTTCCTAGAAATTACATTTATATGCTACTAATTGTTTAGCCAATTATGTTTTGAGGGGGGGGGGGGACTTTCCTGGATTATGTTCCCCGGCAACAGTTCCTGTAGTGTAGAAGTGGTCCATTCAACTTGGGTTTTCTCATTATGTTGGTAAAACATTACAATTCTCCCAGAACATATTTTCTGTTGCAAATTAAAAGTATGTAAACGTAATATTTATGAGACAGAGTTGCATGAAAAATTGGCTCTTACAGGCTTGAAATTATTTGCACTTCAGCAGAATTGATCAAGCTGAAAATAAACCAATCCATGTGGTGTTTGTGATTTATCTGAAGAACTGGAGCCAACTTATCCAATTTTTCAAATATTAGAGTTTTGGGAATTTGACAGTTTTGTTGACTGGAAGAAGTGTAAGAAAGTATTCACAGAGAGCAATAAGGTTCAAGGTTCTTTATTTGTCATGTGCACAACAAATACAGAAGTATTCATTGACATTGAAAATCTGAGGCCTCAGGCACATCCAACAATGCTCATTAAATAACTAAAAACAGAAAATCATGCAAGTAAAAACTAAATCTGACAACATATAGTGCAAGTTAAGATATAGGGCTAAAATAAAAATGGAGTAAAAATGTATGTGTAAAAATGAATACAACTGAATGTAAAAGAAAAGGAGTAATGTATGCATAATGAGAAATAATAAGTATATACTGTATATGTGTAGAGGTCTAAACTGTTGTGAAACAGTAGTAAAGTATATAAAGGTAAAGTGACAGTTTAAAGGTAAAGTGACATGCGATGAGCTCAGAGCTCAAGAGTTGAGGAGTCTTAAGGCCTCTTTACAGTCACCGTTCCTGACCTGTCGCACACCAGTGTGACATCAAAATGACGTAGATCTCGCTGGCGCGCCAGGATTTAAAGTGCGTGACCAGAGGTCCAGAGGTCGTGCACCACTCTATTTTTTTCAGCGGAACCGGATGCCAGGACTCTCAGAGTGACTGCAAGTCTCTCTCGCAAACTTACTGGGTTAAGATGAGTTATTTTATGGTGAATGAAAGGCTTGATCCGACAAAGTAGGTCATGGAATCGAAACATTGATGTCAATGCTGCTGCCAGTTGTGCCATTGTTTACCTTTTTCTTCTTCTTCTAGTCCGTAGAAATAGCAAAGTCGGTAGCCTTTCCTCAGTTGCGACACCTCTGTTCAGGAGAAGACTGCAACTAGTGTCGCGACCACCACGCGCAAGTGTATATAAATAGTTACGGTGCTCCCATGACGTGATATTGTCGTGCGACAGGTCGGGAACGGTTGATATACCGCTCGTTTTAGTTGGATAAAGCTGTCCCTGAGCCTGATGATGCAGGACCGGACATGACGGTGATAGAGCCAATTCTCTGAGTCCCTAGTCTGAAAACTTGGTCACAAGATTGGAGGGCCCTATGGTGTTGAATGCTGAACCATTAGTCTATTAACAGCCTTCTCGCACGTGTTCCTCTGGTCCAGGTGGGAGAGGGCAGTGTGGAGGGCGAGGGGGGTGCATCTGTTTATCTATTGTTTACTGCATGCAAATTGAAGTGGGTCCAATGAGTCACTCCAGCATTGCTGCTGTATCTTTTATGTTGGGTGTAATAAAAAGTGGGTTAAATTCTTCCATCCGAATTCCCTCCTTCTGGAGTTCACGGACTACTTTTAAGTAACCTTAAATTACTAGTTCCAGTTTTGGAGTTTTATGGTTATGGTAAGTGCACTGAAACCAGCCATCACATCCTGTACATTACACTTTAAGCAGTGGGAAACCTGCTCGAGAGCATCTAGTGTAACACCTTAAGTAAATTGCAGAAGAGGGAGAGGAGGAAGAGGAGTATGAGGTAAAGTAAAAAAAAAAAGAAAAGTGGGTAAAGAGCAGCCTGGAGAGCAGCATATGATAATGGGGCCAATTTATGGCCCTTTAGATCCATAAGGCCAGCAGTGAGTGTAATGCTACTGTCACTCTCACTGCATGTAATGTGTGCAAAGGAAATGCTGTGGCGCTAGCTATAGCAGCACCACTTAAGCACATTTAGCGATGAAAAACAAATCCCAATCGAATGTCAGTGAGGAATTTGTGTCATTTGTGCTGTTATGTAATCACCATTGAGAAACAGCTGGCAAAAATCTCACAGCCATTACAGCAGCAGCCAGAAAGTGGAAACACTAATAAATCAATAATACATTTGATTTATGTTGTATTTTCCAGAAGAGAATTAATGAAAGCCAATCAGGTAAACACAAAGATCATAGCTGAGAAACAACATTATTACAAAGGGCAACTTATTGAAGAATGGTAAACTATTATATCATCTTCATCAGGAGGGAAATTTGTTCTAATCCCATTAAATCTATCTTGGCTGTTGTAATTTTAGAGATTTGTCCATGCAAATATACTGACTCTTATTACCACAGCAATAACATGCTGATTCCTAATTTGATAGCTGTTTGTCAGCTGGGGAAATAACAGGGTTATTGATTATTCCCTTCTGCCATATCTATTGATCTTTGCGAACTCCTTCTCCTGATCCAGTATTAAGTAATTATCCCACAGATGGATGTCCTTATTGCGAGGGTGACACTTTGTTTCGTCAGTGGGAATTTGAAGTGGTCTTCAGTTTCTGCACGTCCATGTTCTGTACAGACAATAGAGTCCATAACTGGAAGTGACCTCTAGACAAGAAGTAAAAGAATCAAGGACAGCATGAATTTTAATACGCTCTAGTTAACTCTACATGTACTTTGTAATATTCTAAAAAAGTGGCTGTTGAACAGATAATTTAACCTGTTTAAGAATCGAGGTGATTTGTCCCCAAATAATAAGAAGGAAGCTTGTGTGAAACCAAGGTAATGAAAACTGTGCTCACCAGAAAAACGACAGCATTAGTCTTTTAGTCAAACACTCATAAAACCAGTGTTTTCCTGACTTGTGACCTCTTTTGGCGAGCAAATCATAAGTAAAATGTAAGTAAAATGTGAGCAAAACATGATTAAAAAGTAATTAAAACATGATTAAAACAAATGTGTAAAACATGAGTAAACTGCAACCCTTTATGTGGACTGCTGTGTTGATTAATCCAGAGGCTGTTCCGTCAGACTTTGTGTAGACAAGCCTTAAGGGAAAAGGTTGGGCAGACTTTGAAACTAGAAACCACTTTTTGAACCTGGTTCCTACCTTGTTTAACCATGATAATGATCGTTCTCTGACCTTTATCAAGTTGTTTTAATCAGGGCCGTATCTACTGTACCACAGAGAACATTAAGGTCACATGCTCTGTATTTTGTCTGGGTATTTTAGCATCCTGGAGGGTTTGCACTCTACAAGTAAAACTTAAACATGGGGTGTATTATTTTTCTATTTAGACATTCATCGTGGGAAATGTACAGAAAATATAATGAATAACTACAAAATATATATAACATAGAAACAAAAAATCCAAATAGTATATATAATTATGTCTGGGGGTTTGGAGTAGCATTGGGGGACCACAACCTCAGTATTTATCAAACCCTACCTATGACTCGTAACCAAAATGTACAGGTGACAGATCAGGAAAAAGAGAAAACTCAATCGTCTTTGTGATGGAAGGCACAGACAAATACAGTGGTGCTCATAAGTTTATGAACCCATGCTAAAGTTGACTAAAAAGAGGGATACAAAAATCATCTTTTGGAAATTGATGTTAACCCAGCTAACAATTTTTGGTTCCCAAAACGTTTTGGTAACGTTTGTTTTTGGTTGCGGAAACGTTAGTTTTTGGTTAGTCTGTGGTTAGTTTTTGGTCCAAACGGCAAGTTTTGTGAACGTTTTGGAAACGTTAGTTTTTGGTTTGGTCGAACGTTCTCTGAACGTTCCATGAACGTTCGCCTAACGTTGCAACCTTTAGATAACGTTCCCCTAACGTTCGCCTAACGTTGTAACCTTTAGATAACGTTCCTCTAACGTTCCCCGAACGTTGTAACCTTTAGATAACGTTCTTCTAACGTTGTAACCTTTAGATAACGTTCCCCTAACGTTGTAACCTTTAGATAACGTTCCTCTAACGTTCCCCTAACGTTTAAATAACGTTGCCGTAACGTTCGCCTAACGTTGTAACCTTTAGATAACGTTCCCCTAACGTTGTTTAGATAACGTTCCTCTAACGTCCCCCTAAGGTTGCAACCTTACATAACTGTGTGCATGAGCAGGAATGAATTACTATGTATTGGCAGGAATGAATGAACAGGCCAACTTGGTTGGATTTAAAACTTTAATATAAAAAATAAAAAATACAATATTAAAAAATACAATATTAACACAATATAAACAGGCCTGGAAAAATAAGCAAAAAATACAAATAAAAAAATGGAGTGGGATGTAGTGCAAATGTGTGCAAATGTTAAAAAAAAAACACACATATATATATATATATACATACATACATATACATACATATACATACATATACATATATATATAAAAAATACAGTGATCCAACAAGTTCCATGGCTATACAGTGATCCAACAAGTTCCATGGCTAGTCCTTCTCAGCTGGCCTAAAAAGAAAGAAACAAAAGTTTGATGTCATACTAAGAATCAACACATTGACAAAAGCAAGACTAATTGCCTTCTGTTTTTCACATCATATAGAAGAATTTCAATTTACCGTCTGTGTGGGGCAAACTTTAGCGCCAGCCCGATCAACTCCTCCACTCCTGCTGCAGTCAGCGTGGGGAAGCTCTTCTGAGAGGCCGCTAGAGTAGAAGTCAAAATGAAGCAAAGTTACAAGTCAAATTAAAACCTCTTATCAGCCAAGCTAAGCATAATACTGATGTGAACAATAAAATAGCACATGCCTGTTATAACCCTGCATATAGTCAGGTCATGGAAGGCCTTCTTTGCCTTTCTTCCCCGCAGGCTATACTGCTTCAGCACATCGTTGGTTGCCACTCGCCGTAGCATACGCCGGACTGTAGAGCCTGAGGTCGGACCTCCAAGCGTTGCCAGGAAAAGTTGCTTTCGAAAAACATATAGAAATACAAATTATACATGTGGAACAAAGTGGGGAGCTTGTACAATCTCATTTTGTAGTATATATTTTGTAGTGTATTTTTGTCAGTTCAGTTATAATGATATTTGAAGTTATGCAATTATATAGTGTTGATCTTAGGGCACTTAAATACCATTTTGTTCCTCCTCTCCTGTTGACTGAGACTCCTGCAGCTCGGTGACTGTTGAGCAGGGCGACAGCAACATGTCATCGACTGGAGCAGAGGGAGGGGACTGGGAGCTCCTTAAGGGCATCAGCAGCTCATCCCTCTTTTCCTCATGTGTCCATCCGTTGTGCCATGCGGGTAATGATGTCCTCATGGCTATGGAAAAATGTATGGTTTTAGTTGTTATACATGATATACTTACATATGTAAACAACTTAAGTGAGTCTTCTTACCTCTCATTTCCGTCTCCATGGCTGAGCCACCTCCCTCTGTGTGATGAGTTCTCCTGTTTACAACAACAAAACAGTTGAGTTACTCTCAAGGTCCTTGTCATGAAATTGTATTAATTGGAAATGGAAAATTCAAAGCAACTGTACCTTCAACTGGGTCCCAAGATGAAGTGGCAGGCCGAGCTTGTGTTACAATAGACCCCCCCCAACTCTGGGCTACCAGCAGGTTCCCTGTGTGGTGTTGACTCATCTAAAAATAAAGTAGATGTAAATATTGGTCAGGTCACTTATGGTAGGTTTCTTGTACATGCAATTGCAAAAGATTAACCTATGCTGATACATTAGACAATCGCTAAAAACTAAACAAATCATCAGAACAGTAACGTGATATGCACCAGATTGAAAGTCAGTAGTTTCATGGCAGGAAATATGCCTGTTTCTTAAATGCATGCATAAATGTAAACCTACAGACACTGTCTGTAAGTTTACATTTATGCATGCATTTAAGAAACAGTCTGTCTGTCTGAGACCGGGCTTCCAGACACACGCTCCGTCCTGGAATGCTTTCTTCCTTGTGGAACGGATTCATCTGAAATAAAAGACCATACAGTTTGTACTGATTGCAAAATAATATTTTAATTGTGTAAATAATGTTCACGTAGGTGTAATCATTATGTCGTGCTAGTTAACCTGCAGTTTCGTGAACAGAGCTTCTCTTAAAACATCCATGGCTTTATCTCTTATCCCCGTTACAGGCTTTACAGCATACAGCCCTCGGATGTATCGTAAGATAAGTGTTAAACTCTAAACCCACATCGGCTCTTAGGGACACATAAGATATTAGCTACGTTAACGTTAGCTAGCTACCTAGCTCCATTATTTAGCTTGAGCCCCGGGCAGTATGGGGAAGCGCTAATGACGTTGCGTCCACGTAAAAGGCTTTACAGCATACTTATGATACATCCGAGGGATGAATGTATCATAAGATAATAATACCATGGATGTATTAATAGAACACATGGTGAATTAGCTGCAGCCTCCAATTTGAACGTGCATTCAGTGAGTCCGACTGAGTTCAGCTCGACTCGCTGTATAATGCTGGCACCCATGTCAGAGCTTTCTTAAAGTTGTTTACCAAAATCTCTCACCTTGTTGTCCATGTTCCTTATGTTGTCTAAAACATCACCGAGGGAAAGTTCAGTCTCTGTCGCCAACGTTGATGTATCCATAGGCTAGCTAGCTAGCTGTTTCCCGCGTTAGCATTCGGGCTAGCACTGCTAGCCTAGCAGTCTTGAGCGGAGGACAGTCTG
The DNA here is from genome assembly GCA_023631565.1 of Gymnocephalus cernua. NCBI lineage: Eukaryota > Metazoa > Chordata > Actinopteri > Perciformes > Percidae > Gymnocephalus > Gymnocephalus cernua. The sequence goes on from CM042436.1 coordinate 30,362,552, forward strand.
TTGACGGTCGACAATGTCTTTCTTGGCATCTTTGTCCTACCTTGCGTTATAACACCGCCGGTGAGGTGTAGTCAGCATATGTTTTAGTCAATGGCAGTATTTTAGTTAGAATTTGGGACCAAAACGAACGGAGCTAGAGAACGTTGTACCGCTCGCGTGGCGTGCACTGTTCGCCGGTGTACATCCGGAAGTTAGGACAGACCTTCGGTCACCTGAAAGCAGACAGCCTTCCCCCTACTGGCGCGGGGGTGTAACGGTTGGCTTTGTACACTGAACCGAGCCTGTTAGAAGTGAAATGAAGAGGTGAATTTTCATAGTTGTGAAAATCGTTGTAAGATAGACTGTTGTTTTAACCCTAACAAAGTTTGTTTTCTCGAGATTTTGTTTTCTCGACATTTCTTTTTTTGTTTTCTCAAGATTTTTTTTTCATGGATTTTTTTTTTTTTTTTTTTTTGCCTAAGACACCCTTCCATTTAACCCGGGGAATGTGGCTCCATAAGCGGATAGAAATCTGCCGTTTCTCCCTCTACTTCTCCGGTCAAATACTTGGAAAAAAATCCCACAACATCCCCGAGCAAAAGGCTCCATGAGCAGATAGGTCTGCCGTTTCGTCCTCCTCTTCTCCGGTCAAATACTCGGGAAAAATCCCACTAAAACAGCGTTCAATTTAACCTGGAGAAGAGAAGGGAGAAACGGCAGACCTCTATCCGCCCATGGAGCACATTCCCCGGGTTAAATGGAAGGGTGTCTTAGGCAACAAAAAAAAATCCATAAAAATAAAATCTTGAGAAAACAAAAAAAATAATTCTCGAGAAAACAAACTTTGTTATAGATAACGAATTAATAAGTTGTTATCACGAGATAACAGTGCATAAAACCCCCCACAAAACTATTGTTTTTTAGCAAAATTGATATCAGCCTAAACATATATATATATTTTCTTGCTATGCTGTTTATCTTACTTAGCTACATTTTATAAGACCAATCATTTGAGCTGGTTTGAATAAACATTTTCAAATCGCACTCAGAACAACCAAAAACAACTAAACGATAACGTTGTGTGGAGGTTACAGCGCAACCACAGGATAACGTTTGAGTTGGTTGGTTTCCCTAACGTTTCGGTAACGTTATAACCATGAGGAAACGTTACCTCAACGTTAGTTTTTGGTTTGGTTCGAACTAACCTTTAGATAACCAAAAACTAACGTTATTTAACGTTCCCGAAACGTTTTGTGTTAGTGGGGAATGCCTTAATTACAATTTGTTGGAAAACACACATTTTCTTTGTGAATGAATAATGTATCGTAGGGGTGTGTATACTTATGCCCCCTGTATTTTAAGGAAGAACATTTATTTATTTACAATACATTATTCATTCACAAAGAAAGATTACGTGCCACTCACCGCCGGCAGATTTGAAAGCCTGTTGCGTCTATTATCGAGGACATGTAACTGAGTCGCAGAGGAAATTAAAACAACGTGACAGGCAAAGCAACGCGACCAAAGTTAATATTGTTGTGGCTTTTCCAAGATGGAAAGAGCTGATGAGGAGCAAGGATTTTAAAAGGGACACCGAAGTTGCCTGCTTTCTTCTCAACAGGTAATTCTGCCTATTTGTGTAAAAGTTTTATAGTTGCTACTTGCATGGCTAACTATAGCATGGTTGTGTATAACGCTAGAACGACGTGTAGGATACTTTTCCTCACGCCAATGATGAAAAAGGATTGTCTACCTTAACATAAACGTAATCATATGTGCTGTGATTTCCCTGGCAGACAAGTCACGTCATGGATCTGTAACACAGACTAGCTACTAGAACAGCAGCGTGTAAACGATGGAGACACTAAGAGATCATTTCAGTTTCATTGACATTGTTCATGCTGCTCAGAGAAATATATTAAAAACACAAACCTCCGTTGCTTCTCTCCTATGCTGTAAACATCGCCTTACACTATTAATCTCGTACAATATACAGAATAACGATAGCACTGATACTTTACTAACATTGGCTTGCATATGTTTGGGAACCTGATAGCTGATGTTAGCAATGAAATGGTACCAAAATAACGTCAAACTATTATTACACTGGAAGGGACACTCACGGACGATTGTCGCTAATTTCGGCTTCGGCCACCGTAGGAGTTATAACGCACTCAGAATGGGGGGGGCTACAACGTGAAATTCAGTTGGTTGTTGTATACAATTTCACCGCTAGATGGGAGAAATTCTTACACACTGGGGCTTTAATGCATTAAGATCAATTTCCAAAAGATGATTTTTTTTTTGTATTCTTTTTAGTCAACTTTACCATGGGTTCATAAACTTATGAGCACCACTGTAACCTGTTTAGTTGTTCACATTGTAGGACTTGTTGGTGTGAGAAAACCCTTGTGTTGCTTTTAAAAATAATTAAGACTTTAAAAAGACAACAATCACAAACTGGGTGATAACTTTGTTTGCTGATGCCACTCTGATGTGTGAACCGTAATCCTGATCCTCAAAGTGAAACAACCTCCCATTTGTCTCGGTGTGATGTCAGATTTACACAATTCATCTGACTGAGTGTTGACCCAGATACTGTCTTGTTAAAGTGCTGGCTATCTTTTATTCTGTCAACCCAATGTGTTTGTGCAACGTTGTTCTCTCTCGCATTTACAGGTCTATCTGATTGCCTTAGCTTCAGCTGCAGATAACAGCTCTGTTTGAATGAGCCTGTCTGTTCTGTGTGCGAGCCAAATGGTGATATCTTACCCTTTCCCTCGCTCAATTTCTATCTTTCCTACCATACATATTCTTGTCAGTGCAGCTGGTGGCCGCTGTGTCTCTGTGTGTTAGGTTGAAGTAAAGTGGTAGGTGGTTATTTGAATTTATGTGTGCATGTGTGCTTTTTATGCAGCAATGCAAGTTCACAGATATACTCCCTACATACATCACATAGGTGCATTGGGTGAATCATAAGAGAAATGTAGTGTGTGTACCCTACCGTATGTAAACTGCAAAGCCAGCAGAAGGACTCTAATAATGTGCTGCTTTAATGGGCCAAGCACTAAAAGTAAAACCAGCATGTTTAAATATGATGGCAGTGGACATGAAAGAGCTTGTTATAATAAATTCTTGTTAGCAGGAGGAAGGAATGGATGACTCAGAGACTAAAAGTGGATGTTTGTGATGATGATTAGTTGGCTCACGTTATCAAGTTCAAATGTCTTTTCATAGCTCTAATCGTTGCTCTTAATCTATGTTCCTTCTGTGTTGTTCTTTTAATTTAGTTATTTATTTACAGCAGGTTTTCTGGCCATACTTTTACCTGGCTTTTAATAACATCTCAATGCTGAGTGCTCAAACGCACACTCTGCCTTTCTCTTCTTTTATCTCTCTCCTTCATCCTCTCACTTCTGTTTAATTAAATGCCACCTTATCTGAATGAAATATTGCAAACATTTGCTCAGCACAGGTGGAGAACAGCATTTTGAAAAAAGGGCCAAAAGACAAAATCAAATGTTCAATGTTTACGTTTAAGTGTATCAGCGCTAATGAAACAACAAAGATGGCTTCCCTAATATGTTCCGTCGTCATGTGTCTCTCCCAGGTATGTGGTCCTTCTCCGTTTCCGAGCTGGCAATCCCGGGGGCTGAGATAGGGCGCATCTCGGCGGCCGATGCCGACCTCGGCGAGAACGCTAAGCTGGAGTATACCATTCTGGAGGGGGAGACCGGGGAAACGTTCAATATCACCGGAGTGAACCAAGAGGCGGTCATCACGCTCAACAAGGTGAGGGGAAGATGACAGAGAAATAGGGGTGGACAGATGGAGGGAGGGGTTGAAAAAGGGCGTGTACGAGAGGAGGGGAGGAAGAGGACAGACGGGTCATTTGGATGTCATGAGAATAAAAACAGCTATGATGGGGGGGAAGCACATATAGAAAGGTGCCGGTTTGTAAAGGTAAAAGAAAGGACAGGAGAGGAGAAGAAGAAGACATGAGAAGTAGGAGAGGAGATGACATGAGAGGAGTTTTGTTTTGTCTATGTTGCCTAAGGCCATTAACCCGGAATTAGCTGGATATACTGTACACAAAGACACTGTGTAAGCCTATAAGATTTGACATGATTCATCTCTCAGCAGCCTTTTCAGTAAGGATTTTTGAACAGGTGATCTATATTCATCTCACCTGTTCTTCTTATTTGACTCCCATCAGATAAGACTGGTTTGATGGGTTTCTGATAAATGAATTTCCTGCTTGATTCACAAAGAACCAGCCTCCTTTTTTTAAATCAATATTTCCATCTGTTTACAGCAAACAATGAAGCATCCGCACAAAACTCAAACAAAGCATGACACATCCAGATGCAAATGTTTGCGGCGGTTGAGTTGAGTGTAATTTGCAGCAAGAATGTTTTGACCGGTGTTGAGGCATTTTGACTGCTGCCGTTCAGCAAAGGTTCTCTGTGCGGAGCATTTGCATGTACAGACGGATCAATGAGGCGCTGCCTTTCCATCCTGAGTCCAGCTGGCTCATGGTTTCCTTTAGTGTAATAATAGATGATTTCAATTTCAAACATTCCCCTAAGCTGCCTGTCATCTCCAATAATCACATTCTTATGGAAATATGTGTGCACGGTGGGGGGCAACACCCACTCATTAGCAGTATGGCTTGTAACATACATATGTGTCTGTCTCATGGCAAGGAAGTGGGCCTCTGCGCTCACATGTAATGTAGACTTAATGTAGAGAGGGGCCCTGTGTAAGAGGCATGTCTGAGATATGATTCTTTCATTTCAAATGAGCCCTACAGAAGTGCCTCAGACACTTCAATAAAAATACATGCGTGTCTCCATTAATGATGTCAGCCAACTCTCTGATCTAGGGGATGGCAGTCAATGAGAGTGTGTGTGCTGTGTGCTTGTTGTGTATTCTGTGTAATATGCATTACACAGGGTGTTACAGTACATGCATTTCAACGCAAGAGCGTGTTCACGCATTTGTGTATGCTTGTTTATTCAGAACATGTATGTGTATTACGATGAGATTGATCTACTCGACTTTATTAAAGAATAAGGCTTCTCATAAATGGATTGAAGGCAACAGGCAGAGTAGGGAAGGCAGAAACTATTGTTAACAATAAGAAAAACTTAAAATATTGCCACCCATATCGTTGAAATATAAAATATTGGTCATTTTGCGTGCGTGCGTGCGTGCGTGCGTGCGTGCGTGCGTGCGTGCGTGCGTGCGTGCGTGCGTGCGTGTGTGTGTGTGGATTCATCACCGTGCTAGTTCTCAGCCTTGGGGTTTGTAGGATTCTTTAAAACCACCCGCACCTGGAGGTGGTGTGTTGAGCAGGATTTCCAAGCCCACTATGAGCTCCTTTGAAGAGAAGCAGAGAGGCAGGGAGAGGACTGGATACAGTAAGAGATGCAGAAAGAAAGAAATCGAAGGCAAGGACCTAGGAATGAGAGGAACGAGTAGGGATGGAGGAGAGAGAAGATGGAAGCACTGAGGGAGGCATTGACAGCAGAGAGTGCAGTATAACAAGGGAGTAAGAGCATGAAGGAACCAAAGAGAGGAATGCAAAGAGAGAGGGAGAGAAAGATGCAGAGACAGCAAGAGCTGCGAAATCAGTGACATAAATTAGCATAGCTAGAGACTGAGCGGCACAGGGAGATATACATACCCATCCAGTAAGACAAGCAGGTAAAAATAAAATAAAAAGGAGAGTTAAAATGGAGAAAAATTAGATATAGGGAGTGAGGCAGAATGGTAACAACAAGACGGAATAAAGAAGTGAGAGCATGGGGGGAGAGGAGAAAAAAAACAACAACCTGCTGTGTGTAAAAGGAGAGTCGATCAATTCAACATGTGCTGGGCGATTGGCAAAATGGGCAGGAAAATGACATGTAAACAAACACAGTAAACACCTCCCACCCGCAGTATTCCTCCCACCGGATTCAGATCTCAAAGACACAAACAAAACACACAATTAGTATTACAACATGGCCTCCTTCATGCTGTTCTGTATTGCTTTAATCCCTCTACAAAGGCACCGCGAGAGGCAGATAAATAGATTAGACCAGCGTTGCTTCTATGGGTGAAATATTAGATAAATGAAGATTCACAGGTTACATGTGGATTCATGCTGGATGCTTTCAAGCTAAGTTGAACATATATTGAGCACAGATGCTGCAAGGCACCATTTTACAAGTCAACTGTAGCCCTATCGCAGTATTGTGATTATGTGGGAAGGTGGGAGTGCTACAGACAACTCACACAAATAGAAAAAGATCTGACTTGAATAGGTTAAAAAGGGCTTTAACCTTGCAGGGAATCCACGCAGGACTAATAAAAAACATGTAAGATAGGCTACAACTAATACAATTAAAAACAAAGCGTTAAATTAGCGCCAAGCTCCCCCTCAGTTTCCACTCCGTGACACAGAACAAACACATACAATAAAAAAAACTTTTTTTAATGCTTGCATAAATGTTTAGGTGTGTTAATATTAAACATGCCCCAGCATCCATTTTCCAGAGGCAGAAGCCTTTCAAACTGTGAAGAATTTTAACAGGGGAACCAGATGATCTGTGTGCCCCCCGGAGAAGGAAAGATTTCCGAGCGGAACAATTTGTGTTCCAATAGAGTTGGCCTTGACCTTGCTGGTCATCTCACTGCTATGGGGCTGAATCTCTTTAACCCTTGACCTGAGATGCACACTCCCTCACACAGGCAGCAACAGATAACGGAGAAGCACACATACACGAGCACCAATAAACCACGAAGAGAGATATCTACGGAGGCACACATCAATATAACTCACTTGACCTTGCGGCTCCGTGTTTAAGCTGTAGGGAACGAAGGAGAAAGAGCTGCAAAGAGGCGTGATTGCTCATTTGAGACAGAGAGGCATGCTGCGGTGCTCTTCCTCACCTCAGAATGATGTGTCAGATGACGGGAGGTGGGTTAGTGGAGGGGGGAGTATGTGATGACAAAATGGAGGAGAAGGCAGACAGAGAGAATCAGACAGATGAAGATGAAGAAGACTGTGGGAGACGTGCAGATGAGCAAAGGGAGGAAGAGGACACGGTAAAGGCATGGAAAGAAAGGCGAGGGCTCGGCGGAGGACACGCTAGGGAAGCTGGGTCATTAACAGCCTGCAAGTCAGGGTGCCGACTGAAGCTGCCTGCTGCTTATCACTGCTTATTTACTGTGAGCCCCACAGAGACCCCCAGCAATAAAAAGATTTCTCCCCCCTCCCATCCCCAGCCTCACCCCCTTCTCATCATCAGCCGCTGTCTCTCTGCATTTTATTACTCTCTCTCTCTCTCTCTCTCTCTCTCTCTCTCTCTCTCTCTCTCTCTCTCTCTCTCTCTCTCTCTGTCTGTCTGATCCCCCCACACATGTCCAAATATGCAGGGCAGGGAGACACACAAGCTAAAATGCAAGTAGATGCACACACACACACACACACACACACACACACACACACACACACACACACACACACACACACACACACACACACACACACACACACACACAGAAAGCCTCCCCACCCCATCACTCGCTTCCTCGCCTCGTCCTCGCTCTGGTTTGTGTCTAGAGGCCATGTCAGACAGCGTGTGTTGTTTGTCTCTGGCTCTGACTCAGCTCAGGTCTGCCTCATTCTAATTCACACACACACACACACACACACACACACACACACACACACACACACACACACACACACACACACACACACACACACATACACACACACATCCAGAGATAATAAGTTACACGCACACAAAATCAGCCTCATAGTAACACATGGAATATTCTTCCATTCAATTGAAGTTGCTTTCCTCTGTGTACTTTCTCTTCTATGTTGTTTTGTGGTCTCTCATTCTTTTATTTTTTTCTCCTGACCGGTTTTTTTCTCTGCTCCACTACTTGTTATTTTTTTTATTAAATATTGCTGATAATGAATGTACATATTGCTGCTAATAGATTTTTTATACAGCATGTGAACAAGGCCACAGCGTAAGTAGCAGGTAATTGAAGAATTAGCATAACACTCTCAGGTGGGTACAGTTCCTTGACATTGCTCTGCAGCAGTGCCCCCTAATGGCCAGAGGCTAACATTTATGGAATCTCTAACTGATGATGATGGCTGAGGTTTCCTTGAAATCTATAGCTTATTATTTGCTACAGCGAGGGCCAATTAGAAGAAAAGGAAAAAGACATAGATTGTCTTTGCCATCAGCTGATGGACGCAGATATTCAACATGCAAATCAGACGTGATGATTTAACAAAGGCTCAGTGTGTTTTGATTTTGAGAGCATTTATAGCCACTGATGCAGCAAGGAAAAAAAAAAAAAAACTATGACAATGCCCCTATTTCACAACACCTCATTACACTTGTATACTGAATTTAATAGCATGGAAAGTCGGATCACTCAATGCAACACAAGGCATGTCACATCATTACTACGAATCCAGCAGTATCCCAATTCAGGAGGTTCCCTTTTGAGGTATGTTTTCAGGGTGCTGTGAGCTGTGTAAGCCTGCTATTTGAGCACCTTTCATTCGTCTTACCTGGGGGACAAGCCAGCTCGTGCATGTATCAGTTTTCCGTTATTATTTCCATATGCTCTCACTTAAAACGGCTGGCTAATCCTCGGTCACACGCCAGCAGCGCGCCCAGGATTATCTGTGTTTGTTTTCTCACGCGGAGGAGAGATTGTGCTAATCTCCTCAGAGGGAAAAAAGGGAGAGAGATGGAGAGAGCAAGAGGAAAAGAAAAATAGAGACCAATGTCTTGCTCATACTGTAAGTTGAAAAAAGGAAAACATGGGGCATCTGAGAGTGAAATAAGACAAAAGACAAGAGACAAGTGACAGAGGGAAGGGATGGTGGCAGAGGAAGAACAAAGTCAAAAGGGAGATTTAGAAGAGCCTTTGTTCTCTCAACTCTGCAGTTGTGCTTGTTGGCAGAACTGTCCAAAGCTGTGTTTGTCATCAGACAAATGTGATGTATGATCTTGATTTAGAATGCACAAAAACAAGAAAGAACTCCAGCTGCCAAGGTGCAGAACACACAAACACACACACACACACACACGCACATTCATAGGTGAGCATAAGAATGCAATCTTATTTTAAATTGTTTATTGAAGAGTCATGGAGAGGCACAACCTCTGTGATTTGAAGCCTTGCCCATGCAGTAATGTACATTTACTGTAATGCACACACACACACACACACACACACACACACACACACACACACACACAATCACACTTTCTCAGTAGAGCATGCATGCCTATGGGTCGGCCTCTCTGAGAACAGATGTTTTATGTATCGCCAGTCTAGCATGCAGGTGAGCTAATTAATTTCGCTAACTGTGAAGCGAATTTAAAAGGAAAATTGTAAAGAGAAATTTGAATTTCAAAAAGGACATTGGCAGCATTGCAGGACCGGAGAATGTTATACTTGTATACTACTTGTATACTTGTGTGTGTGTGTGTGTGTGTGTGTGTGTGTGTGTGTGTGTGTGTGTGTGTGTGTGTGTGTGTGTGTGTGTGTGTGTGTGTAACAACAAGGCAACATTATGCACTATGGCTGAAACTTTCAAACTGTCAATTAATTTGTTGATTATGTTTTTGATTATGAATTGTTTATATCTGTAATATGTCGAAAAATGGTTTAAAAAAATGCCTATCACAATTTTCTAGAGCACTGAATTGTTTGCTCATTTTGTCTAACCAACTTTACCAAAACGGAAAGATGTCCAATAAGAGAAAATCAGCAAATCCTCACATTTGAGAAGCTGGAAGTGAATCTTTGCTTTTTGCTTGATCCTTCAAATGTTTAATCAATTCTCAAAGTTCCTTTTCCCGCTTACCAACCGACCAAATAATAATAATAATAACTTTAATTTAAGCACTTGCATGTACACACATTTTCTTCATTTATTGTTTTATGACAATGTATAGAAGAGGTGGAAGAGGTGTCACTGCCCGATGTGAGTCGAGTGCAGATGTGAGTTGCGCATGTGTATTTTTAAAGCGTTTTGAGCTAACGTTAGCACTCAAACAATCATAGATAGCTAAAACGTTTTTGAAATGATTTCCATCTTCTGTTAGTGATTGTAATGAAAAAGTTTATTATTTTATGGATTTTACAAAAGGTCCCAAGAAGAGAGGGTGTTTAAAAAATAACTTAACTCGAAGTAACTTTATAAAGTCACTTTATTACACTATGTGTCACTTTCCTGTGTGGAGTATATAACATTGAGAACTTCAACTGAGAATAGAACTACTACAGTAGTATAAATACTGCCTCTACTTCTTGTAAGCGATTAGATTACAGTGTTGACCAGTGTTCCAGTGTTTGCGTGTACAGCCTCTCTACCACTCATTCAAATCCCCTTTACTGTCACTCTGCACTGCCTCTGCTACCTCTGCTGTAGCCTCGCTAAGCTAACATTAAGCTAGCAGTTCAAAAGGCGCTGAACCAAAGTCTTAGGATAAAAGATACTTGTTTGTCCCCGAGGGGACATTTTGCTTGGGCATTACTGCTACGCACAGCTGCAATTAACGTAAAGGCCCTGAACACCCACACAGGTGTTTTCAGTTACAGTAATCTGACTGATTAGACCTCTTCCCAGGACTGTGTGGGTGTGTGTGGACTGATTGATTGACATCTTCCTGAGTCTCAAGTCTGAGTTGTTAGCTCTGTTGCACCTAGGGGCAGGACAAATGACAGCGTTGTCATTCTAATTGGTAGAAAGGATTTATGTCCTAATAGATTCCCATCTAAGCCCAGGCCCACTTTCAACCTGAGCAGAGGTCTAATTAGCCAGAATAACTGAAATCACCTGTGTGGGTGTTCAGAGGCTTTTAAAACAGGCATGTACTGTAGCCACAAAAAACAGTAATACATTACAAAAGATATGTAAAATATTACACATGCCCTGTGAGATAAAATATACATATACATAGGCATTATAAAATGATTAAAAAGAAATCAGAAAACCATATTTGAAAATGCCTAAAACCAAATATTAATCTTGGCCGTCAGTGACTCGGGTGGAATGGAATTTCAATTTCAGCCAGTAAGAAAGATGCTTCGGGTGGCGCTACTGAAATGCGAGCTGAGTATAGACGTTACAAGGAGAGTTACAGATGTATTTTTTTACCATTGGATGTAATATCAAGGTATTAAAATGGCTGAAGAATGGCTGTAGTGTGTGTCAGAGTGCCTATTCAAGCCTAAACGTAAAAAAGTAAGGTATTTATGAAGCGCTTTTCACAGACATAAGTCACTGATTGCTTTACAGGGGCATAAAACACAAAAAACACAACACATAATCAGACACAATACACAATAAGTATTACACAATTATACTGAAAATGCAGAGCAAGTGCAACTTTAAGAAGTGTGTATGTGTTCCACAAGAGCCATCAGAGCACTTGTGTGTGAAAACATTTGTAAGGAGTGTTCACATCAGTGCACCAGACACAAAAACACAAAAACATCGAAAAGCGGTCGGGTCGCTGTGTGATAAGTGCTTCCTCTACATACGAATGAGGGAGAAGGATGAGTGTGTGCGTTGGGGTTTGTCAGAGCTGGCCCCTGTTGCACACACACTAGGGGAAAAAAAGGTGGGTGGTGGGTGCGTAGGAGGGTGGGTGATGGAGTGTGTGAGCTGGCGAAGGAGAGGGAGCGGTGTGATGGAGTGCTGGATTGAGGGAGGGCGGGGGGTGATGAGTGTGTGCTCACAGTGTAAGTGACACTGCTCCTCCTCAGACAGATTGTCTCTCACTCCCTGTAATGGGGACCCTGTTAGAGAACCTTTTCCCTCCGTCTGCCCCCCTAAACCCCGTCTACACACATACACTCATCTCCACAGACAATTCATTTTGTTTATTTATCTTTTCTCCAGAGATTCCCTCAAATTGCCAACATTTCAATGTCTTTCAATTCGCCCTTTTCTCTGCATAATCTTTAATCAATCTTCACAACTTCTTTCTAAAACTGCTGATTTTTTTGTGAGGCAGCTTTACAGCTAAAAAAAATGGTAAGAAATAGAAAAAGAGAGATCCGTAAAGGAAGGAGAAAGCATGAGCGACAGCATATCAATATTCTCACTGCCGCTGGGATCCTCAGAATGTTTTTTTTCTCTGTTTGAATCTGACAGTGAATATTCTGCATAGCCGGGGAGCCTATTTATCCTCTGTCCAACATGATTCTCTGTGCCAATCAAACTGAGATGATTCATATGCACAGTTAAGGACACACACATACTGACAAAGGATCTGAGGACAGACAGGCTCAAAAGAACCACTTGTACTTAGAAACACCAACACATCAAACAAGTATTTTAAACCCAGACCAAAACATGTTGCATTTCTGAAATGTAGGAATCAACAGCAGATGTATGTCAGAGTGTCTGTCTGTCTGTCTGTCTGTCTGTGTGTGTGTGTGTGTGTGTGTGTGTGTGTGTGTGTGTGTGTGTGTGTGTGTGTGTGTGTGTGTGTGTGTGTGTGTGTGTGTGTGTGTGTGTGTGTGTGTGTGTGGATTGCGTGCGTGCAAGTGGATGTATGTGATTACCTGTGTGCGCGCCTCCTGCCCTCGCTAACAATCATCTCGGCAAACCCAATCAGAGGCCATCTCTTCAGAGCTGGCCCCGCTGGTGGGAGTGCGGTACGCAATCACACAGACACCTCAGACAAAAAGGCTTCATAACTTCTCAGTAACAAACAATCACTGGGTCCTGAGCCTTTATCCCAAATGAAATCTCTTCTACCTGTGTAGATGCAAGGATACAAAGGAATTTTCAATGCTTCTCATAGCCAGGTACGAGTCGCCATGGAGATGATTGTTATAAACAAGGATGTTTTTATGAAAGTACTGGGTGGTTCTGTTTTCAATTTCAGCGTAGGGAAATACTGTATATTGCTCATGGCAACTATTTGTCGACATCATAGCTATTGCTGATCTGCACTACCTCTGAAAGTGAACTCCCAAATCCATTCTCACAAAAACAAGTCCAAGTTTCACTCCCACAATGTTTCACAAGTACTGAAACTACTCCTACCAACATGTTTGTAACATTATGACAAACACACTACCTGCCAGCTGCCAGGTATCCACCAACACAGTTCCAAGTGTGTTGCCAACACTGCAGCACCAAACAATGCAGGAGCAAGATAAAACGTTCAATGCAAATATCCTCATGGTTACATCCATCTGTACTGCATTAGATAGCAGCACTAATCTTATACAACTCCTACAAATACAGCATCCACATTCAATTTCTCTACAGCTATATATGCTCTAGTCTTAGCATGTCAAGAATATCCCAACATCAACTTTTAAGCAATATCAAACCGACATGCACATGTAGTTACTTCCGTGTCAGAGCTCTCAAAAATCCTTTCAACTCTTGAGAATCGGGAATCTCATTGGCAATGCTGTAACATCAACACCTCATGAATTTCTTTTCCTACTTCACACAAACCCACAATCTAAGCATCCACCCACAACAACCGCACTCACAGTATGACTTCAAAACTCCAAACCACACAACATGGGTAACCATGGTATTATTTACTCCAAATCATTCTCAGCTGATTTTGGATGTGACCATTCTCTAGCCTCTGTGAGCTGTTATTGTTGAAATAATTAATTATTTGCCATATTGCCGCTTTTGATATGTAATTTAGCAATTATCTTTGGAAAATTTAGTGTGAGAATTGGACTAAATGAAAGCAAAATGCAGTTCATTGGAACTGATGTTTTTAGCAGTGACATTTGCATAATTTCTTGCTACTAAAAAGTGTCACCCTTCTTATTTCACAGTGAGTGCATATCTAAACCTTAGAGGATTATATACTTCTACATGTAATATGTTTTTACCCTACTAACTAATCCTTCTCTATTGTCCTCCCTAGGCCGTCGACTATGAGAGCCGGAGCTCTTACTCCTTCTCTGTTGAGGTCCTCAACCCCATAGTGGATCCTCGCTTCTTGCGTCGAGGTCCCTTCAAGGACCGGGCCTCCATCAGAGTGGCAGTGCTGGATGCAGACGAGCCTCCGAGGTTCTCCCGAACCCGATACTTCATGGATGTATCTGAAAACTGCCCGCCGGCCTGCACTGTGGGCCGGGTCAGCGCTGTAGACCCCGATACTGGTCTTACCAATAATATCAGGTACAGTAATCGGCCTCTGTTGTAGTACTGTTTAATATTTCTTACACATTTAGCTAAAGATGTATGTGGGTACACTCAGATAAAGCTGGTCTACATTTTACTGTGTCCTTTATTATACTCTTTATTGAGGTTCGTGGACAGTCTTGTATTAATCCAATGCTTTTGGAAAATATGCTAATTTTGCTTTCTTGCTGAGAAATCGCTGACCATTTAGCCTGGCTCTTTTTGTAAACGTTAAACAATGAGATATAAGGTGAAAACTAGTGAGCTTTAGAGGTGCTGATAGGTGGGTTTTGTTATCTTTGGACAGAGCCAGGTTTCCCCCTGTTCCCAGTCTTTGTGGGTAGATGCTATGTAGGCACTGAACAAGTCACAGAGCAAAACAGGCATACTGTGCAAGTCAACAATTAAGTTAGCAGCTAGCTATCTATGAAGGGTTATGGTTAGGATTAGGTTTAAATACAGGGTTAGGGTTACATAAGAATTATAAGGTGAGTCACATCTTCATCTGTAACGAATTATAAAGTATATTATTGCTGCTTGTGGCTTCATATGTATTCACTACAATGTTGCCTTGTTGCAGGGTTCAAATAACCGTCGGTGTCAAATATATCAAGCACTTAATGGTGCTGATAGTTGTATGTCTTAGTTTCTTTAAAGTTTTAGAGGATAGGATTTGTTTTTTGGTTGTTTTTTTTATATTGATTGTTGAATCTCGGGAATAAAGATTTTTAAGCCTTAAGGGGAATCGCGTTTTTGAAATTTAAAATCAGCTCTATAACTAAAAGAACTTGAACACTTGGTGTTCCCTTGAGCCAACAGTAAAGTTTTTTAGGTCCAATCTTTTCCCTTCTGTTTGCAGTAGGTATTGTCTGGGAGGCGAGTGATTTGCCTGTGACAGCCTCAGAAAACCGTGTCCCAATTAGCACCCGCAAAATGCTAAGAGTGAGTGTGTGGGGAGGAATGATAGTTGGTATATTCATGGAGATATTAAGATAATCGGAGTCACTTCAAAAGAGCTCCTATCAGCTGCGATAATCTCCCTATATTAATTCTTTGGCCATTTGAAAGCAGACTTCCTTATCGCTCCCTCACACACTTGCCCTGTGTGCTTCTTTCACTCTGCACCCCACTGCCATCTCTGCTTGCTTCTTCCCTTCACTTTTTCTTTCTATACTTCTCTATGCTCCTTCCTCATATCACTTGCATTCACCTTCCTTTTCTCAACACAACTATCTTTCTCTATGCTCCTTTTTCATATCACTTGCATTCACCTTCCTTTTCTCAACACAACTATCTTTCTCCTCCCACCCTACTTTCTCTTCTCCAGGTTTTCCATTGATCCCCAGTCAGACCCAGAGGCTCTGTTCCGTATCACCCCAGACACCGGCCTCATCACCACAGCCATGCAGCTGGACCGGGAACGGGAACATTGGCACAACATTACTGTCATCGCCACCCAGAGAGGTCAGAGATCACTCTTTGTACACCTCTTCATACTGAGCCATCATAAGAGCTTGTCCGTTGGATCATTTCTTTTATTCAGTGCTAAAACTCTTCAATTAAACCAACATTTTACCACCACTGACACCTGCACCCACTGATGAGCACAAGAGTGTAAGAGGTTTAAGAAGGTGTAAACTCTAAATTGTACGGTATCTGAAAAGCACAGTATCCAGCGTGTGATGCAATTCACTAAGCGGCTTAGCACTCGAATCATCAAGCCATGAGGGGAATGTTTGGCTCCAGAAATAGTTTGTTACAGCTTGCCTGAGGATCAATTGATCTATACTATGTGAGTTATCTGATGCTGCCATAGATCTGTTCTCATAAGGATTCAACTGGAAACAAAGAATTAAAGCAACAAATCGAATTTGTCAACACTGTTATTTCCAGGGGTCAAGAATAAACTTTGAAACAAATATGTGCTTTATATTACAGTAATGAAGCAAGAAGTGTTGGTGTTGATACATCAATTGATAGTGGTACAACCATATAAACCATTTGGTGATCCCCCTCGAGATCCATAGTTGTGGCCATGGGAGGGGGGGGGGGGGGGGGGGGGGGGTAGAGAGCATGGACTGCAGTGACAGCATGAGAAACAAAACACGTAATGTTGTTGGGTTTAAGGATAAGGCTGGCAATATTGTACATTTTTGTTTTTGCCTACAAATTCATCTCTCAATACTTGTTGATTTCTCTTATCCGTCTGTGGCAGTCATTCTCGAGCCAATTCAATTCCTATTGAAAAAAGGGTCATGAATATATAGTTCTTTTTTTTTTTACGGGAAAAATAATCTCCTAAAAACAGTTTTGGATTAACACACATGCAGTGCTGTAGAGATTATCCATGGTAGTAGTTGATGTGGGATTGACTCAAACTACCGGACCCATGTTCACGATATGGAAAGGACACATCATCCAATGAAAAAGAGTGGCCTCACTGATGTGTTGTTATTCATTTTTGGACAACAAAGGAGGTATATGGATACACAGACAATTGGTAGATAATCGGTTACTGTAACAGGATCAGTTATTTGTTGATTTTGGTCTTTTCATGGGATTTGTTGACAAAAGAAAAAAATATATCACCATATCACCTGTCCTTGCAGGGGACATATGCTTGTGCACATACATTTGGGTATCTGGAGAGCCTACCAACGAGACATTCAGATTTGGCTCCTCTTCCTATGTCACATGCAGAGTCAATAATATACAGCCCCCTATTTGAGTATATCCACCCACAGCTTGAGAACTGCTCATGCAAAGGTGCGCCATATTTTTCTCCCAAGCCAGTCAGAGCAGACTGGGCTTTTTCAGGTGGGGGGCTTAAAGAGACAGGCACTTTAACGGAGCATTTCAGACAGGGGGTGAATACAGGTATATTGAGACAGACAGTATGAGAAAAATAATGTTTTTTTTTGTGACCTTTAAAGCATGTAAACCCCAAATACTGTAAAAGTATGAACCTGAAAGTGAGCATATGTCTCTTTTAATGGTCATATTCTTTTTAGAAAGCACTGACAAATAATGTCTTTCTGCTGATAGTGGTGCCAGAAAATGCTCATACATGTATGAATCATTTTGGAAGGCAATTACAAATAACCTATTTTCTTGATTAGTCTGAATGACGTTTTTAAAATTAACACCAGCCTCCTGCTTAATCCTGGCTGTAATTGTCATTTTGGCAGGGCCTATGATATTATTTGGATCTTCCTCTCAGCCCTAAAAAAAATAAAAATAAATAAAAACTCTATCAAACTAGTTGGTGCTGAAGAATGCTGTCCAGTGGCTGCTGTGTGCAAGGAGAGGAAGTTGTTTTTCCTGCCAAGTCTTGCTATGGACAAAGTTAATCTTTACTTAAAATCTACTCAGGGCTCCTTGTGGCAGCAGTGTTGGTAGGACTGTGAAGGCAGCACAGTGAGTGCTTGTCTTGAATAATGAGCTCTATCTAATAAACAGACTGTTGGAGGCTGAGTTGACCCAAAGCACAGTAGGAGCCCTGCCATGGCCACAGGCAGGCCAGCTCACCCAGTAGCATTACAGCAAGAGCTCATTTTCAGCTTTTCAGTGGTGGGAAGCATTCACTGTCATCCGTGACACAGTGTTGCTGGGTTTGAGAACATTATGTGGGAGTGTTTGTGTGTGTGTGTGTGTGTGTGTGTGTGCGTGTGCGTGTGCGTGTGCGTGTGCGTGTGTGTGTGGGTGGGTTGGTGGGTGTGTGTGTGTGTGTGTGTGTCTTATTTACAGAATGTGTGGCCCGCTGTTGCCTGCTAAGATACATGAGTGAAGATGTGTGCTGGTAATCCTGGATTGTGTTTGAGGAGCCCAACACAAGAGCAGCATAACATGTAATGGTAAATGTTCAGCTCAGAGTACGACTCTGCGTTTCAAGCATGGCTGAGAGAACTTCAAGTTGAGTGTGTGTAAATATCCAAGTGAATGGGGTATGGGAGACCCTCTGACAATCCATTTAAACTG
The DNA here is from genome assembly GCA_023631565.1 of Gymnocephalus cernua. NCBI lineage: Eukaryota > Metazoa > Chordata > Actinopteri > Perciformes > Percidae > Gymnocephalus > Gymnocephalus cernua. The sequence continues at coordinate 30,380,721 of CM042436.1, forward strand.
CGCCCTTGTGTAACTGCATGCACATTGACCACTTTCTACATCCCTCCTCTGCTTCCTCTCTCTTTTTCTTGGCAACATACACACACACACACACACTCACACATTTGACGATGTGCTTTGGCTAAAAATGGAAGAGTTTGATGTGGAAAAATGTAACTGCTATGGAACGTCAGTCGTACTCCAGCTGGGAGCCTCTGAGCTGTAACACAAGCCAAAGGAAACTAAATGTACTTCTGTATATTTAGCCAGTTGTGTGCTCGCTAATGTGATCTGAGTGCTGTTGAAGTTTCTGGACAAAGACTGAAAAGCTTGATCTCGCCTATGAGGACAATTGAATGGATTTAATGGAGTGCCATCTGTGTGTGCACACTGGCACCTCTGTGTGTGCACACTGGTGTTTGTTGCATTGGGGAATTGTATTCATATATATGCTCTCTGCAGGTATCTGCAGGAGTGCTCTATTGTAAGCTGCCTGTTTCTGATTGGCTCTTTCAGACAATCCCAGCCAGGTTTCCAGAGTTGTGGTTGCAATAGAGACATTAGACCTGAATGACAACGCACCCGAACTCGACAGGCAATACACTACTGCCATGTGTGACTCATCCTCCATCGGGCAGGTCAGTATGTGTTTGAGTGACCTTTGATGTCAATGTATTTGTCTGCATGAAAGTTCTGTTAAAAAAACTACAATTTAAAGCCCCTATGAGTATACAATTATTTTAATTACATCTTTCAAATTCTGCTGGAACAAGCTTTGTTCGTATAAAAAGGGGACAATCCCAGTGAAAATTGGTGCAGTCTTCATCCTTTTCCACTGCAGGAACATGCAAAAACATTATTTAAGGTATAGCCATTGTCGCCGGTTCTGCTTTTGTTTCCATGCTTCTCCACGCCCCTCCGAGACACGTCCCTAGAACTATATTTTGGCGCTGCTCATGTGGTGAGACTAAATGTTTGTTCCAGGTACTTTCAAGCAGTGTTGCCAACTTGGCAACTTTCTCACTAGATTTAGCGACTTTTCAGACCCTCTTAGCAATGTATTCATATATTATATTGTAATTCATTCCCATGTATGCTGAGTAATCTCAGTCCACAGCTCTTCCGCCAACATTACGGGATGGATCTCTTCCTCTCCTCTTAATTGCGCTGTGCTCAGGAAGTGGGCCGATCTAAGCTTTATAGAAATGATGCTCAATGACGTCACCAATACACAAATGAGCGCATGTCATCTGCCAACTTTTAGTGACTTTGGAACTAGTGCTAACTACTTAAATTGGAAAAAGGTTGGCAATACTGCTTTTAAGTGGTCAGCAGTGCTGAAGATTATGATTTTCCAAAAAGGCAAAAAAGAACCTAGTACCAAAGTCTCACAATGTTCTTAACAATCAGGTTATGGGAAGTTCCTGAATTGGAAAAGGGCTGTATGTGTTGTTTTGAACCATTTCTGTCAATGTGCCTGGGTCTGATCGGGTTGTGGGGTGAATCAATTTGCATTGCTCTCTGCCAGTGTCTTTTTCATTATGTCCATCAGATGGCACCTAATAAAGAAATGTGTGGGTTTTGATACATTTTAGTTTTTTTCTGACACCCATGATCCCTAGAGGATGAATCCTAATGACTATAATGATCCCCTGCCTTTTACTCTAGCACCACCATGAGGATGGCATTTATGGTTTTCAATGAAATGTCTCCACAATTATTGTATGAATTGCCATGAAATTTGGTACACACCATCGCATTTAATTTAGCGCAGTCACCGGGTCACCATCCGCCTCAACTGTACTTTGTGTTTAGTGCACTGCTTATCAGCAAATGTTAGCATGCAAACATGCTAAACTAATATGGTGAACGTGGTCAACATTATACCAGCTAAAGATTAGCTTGCTAGCATTGACATTGACTGTGAGCATGGTAGCATGCTGATGTTAGCATTTAGCTGGCATGGCTGTAGACTCTTAGACTTGATTAAAAGAACTTACACTGCTATACTATGCTGATAAAATGTACTTGCTTTAAATATCAACATACAATGTTTTTTGTACATTTTGTATAGCCTCAGTATTGCCACTTACAGATCATGGATTTATACTCATGTATACTCTCTTCTTTTGCATATGGCTGATTAGTATCCTTGACTTTTTTTGTTTTAGTAGGTTTTAGTTTTGTATGCCAGATATAAACCATATAGTATGTTGTACTAAGGCACTAGGGTAAACAAAACATGCACAAATATTCATAATGAATCTGGATTAAAGTTGACATCATAATATTATATCAGAGAAAATACACAAATATTGTCCTTTATGTCCATGTACAAATCATATGATTAAAACATGGCCAAACTGTAAATTTGTCATTATTTTGTCAATATATAACAAGGGGTTAGATGAGACGTTCAATTCTTGTATTTCAAACAGTGATGTCTCCTATAAATAAACATAAGCTACAGTACTTCAAAGCTGTTCAAAGCATATCATACAAGGACTTGCCTATTCAAGTATAGGAGCATATACATTTTAGTAGTACTTAGCTTTATTTATTCAGATATGGCAGCATACTGCTACAGTGTGCCCATTCTCTATGGAGGTAGGTATACCCTCCATGACCTGTTATCGGAACACAGCAGCGCTTCACATTGTAATTAAACTCGAGTCTCCTCTTAGACTCCCTCTTTCCTGCCATCCGTCTTGCTTTATTTGTGTTCTTGTCTAGTTTTCTGCATCGTGTTTTCACTTGATGCTATCTCAATTATAAAAATCATCTCTGTGCTCTTCAATCTCACCCTGGAAACCATCATTTGCTCTCTCTTTTTCTTTCCTCCATCTTCAGTATTCCACGCTGGCTCCATCGCCATAATTTGGCCCATCTGTTGTTTTTCCTGGTGTTTTCCATTGCTCTGCTTGTGTCTTTGTTGTTTCGCCACTAAATCTGTGATTCTGTGGCAATGACATTGATTTGTTTTTGCCTGCGATGTTCGTGCTTGTGTGTATACTGTCATGTGACTGAGCAGGGGAGACAGTTCAGGAAAGAAAGATTACGATATGGTCGAATGTGTTCGGGTTGTGTGCGCATGTCTCTGTATATGACAAGTCATTAGCCAAAACGTGTTTAAATAATCACACGCAGCAACTAATAACATAATGTGACTGTACATAACAAATGTTCTCGAGGCCTAGAGACACTGACTAACTCGGAGGGCATGCGGCACCCTTCATCCCTGCATTCAGTCTAGTAACTAGCGCTCGAAAGCTTTTCTGAAAAGACGTCTTGCATAATGACGACCAGAGTTTTTCATTAAAAATAAATTACCCATCAGCTTAGGCTGCGGGAGATTTTTTTGATTAATTTTGTTACGAATGCCACTGAAGGCTGGGTGCAGATGCTATTACTAAATTGAAAAGCCACACTGTATTTGTGCAATTTGGTCGATTCACGTCAGACACAGTTATTTATTGGGTGTGAGTATCAGACACAGTTGGCTTGCGTCTCTATACTAATTTTTTGGCTTGTTTTGATTCCTGCTGACGTTGGCTAATGGTTTGTAGCTAAAAGCACTCTCTGTGTAACTGTTTCTGCCTTAACCTTCTTTTTCTCTACTCCCAGTGTCCCCCCCCCCCCCCCCCCCCCCCCCCCCCAACACACACACACACACACACACACACACACATATTAACACCCTCCCCTCACCCAATCTCTTCTGCTCTCTCTATCTCTGGGTTTCAGGTGGTGCAGGTGTTGCGGGCGATTGATAGAGATGAGGGAGGGAATGACAGCACTGTGTATTTCAGCATCCCTCCAGAGTCCAGCGCTGCCCTCAACTTCAGCGTCAGGGACAGTGGTGGTAGGCACTCAATCTTTTCTTCTCTCTGTATATCTCTTAATTCCTTTTTTTTGTGTTCCCTTGGCAGACACACTCTTGTTGTTTTCCTACTTTTTTAAGGCTCTCAATCCCACACTTTCTTTCCGCCTTTCTCTTTCCATCTTCGTCTTTTCGCCTAGTCTCTCTTTCTTTTTGTACCCTCTGCCTCATTCTCTTCTCTCTACCTCCCCCCTTCCCTTTTTCTGTCTCTGCCTCTCTCATCTACCATCCATCTCTTAACTCCGGTGGCCCCATTGTTTTGTTTTGTTATGCTCCTCTCTTTTATTTGTCCCTCTTGTTTGCTTTCACATATCCTCTACATCAATCTTCTCCTCCCCACAGCCACATGTACATACTGTTTCCAATAAAAAGCTTTTGAAGAAATCAGTGCTGCTTCATTTAATTCCCTTCAGCTCAATTGAATTTTGCTACTTAGTATTTGTTTCTAGTACATTCTCTGTCTGTACCGGTTTCATTTCCCCGCACAAATACACACATACAGTACTGGATATACAGTGCAAGTACATACTAACTAATAGACATATACAGTACAGTACACACATTTAAACATACACCTTTACATATGTTGGGCTTGTTATTCAAGGATGTAATGTACTACTGCATCAAATCATAATCACTAGGGGTTATTTTTGCTGAATAAAACTTTAAATAAATAATACAAATTAAATTAAATTTTCTGCATTCACTAACAAATATGTACCGGGCTACATTCACAACAATTGTATGTCTTAGATCATATTCACATTCACAGTTTTCATACATAAAGAAAAAATAACGTATCCACAAATCTGCAAATCCTGTGGAACTGTGTTTCATACCAAAAGACACTGTTTGTATCCTTGAGGCCTAACAAACATGCAGAATAAAATATAAAACATTTGCAAAGCTGATGTTTTTGAATGTTTTTGAAACCTGCACCATTTACTGTGCAGTGCACCCTGATCAGCAGCTAGCAGTTTTCTTGTTTTTTTTTAACTCTTGCTGTTTTGCTACACTTTTTGATGCATTTACAGGACTGTTACTGTTCAGTTGCTTGAATTCATGTATCATGTTAGCGAGATATGTCAGTTGTCCAGAAGCTGTAGCAAGCCGCATATATTTACTTAAAATAAATTAAAAATAACATTTAAAATTTTGAACATTTTGATTTTTTTAGCCACCTCGGGGCAGGGCAAAAAAACACAATGTCTGCCATTTGGTGCTGAGCAGGCAGCGTACAGTTTATCATAGCAATTTCACTAAAAAGGTGGTCATTGAGAGTGGAGACAGTGAACAAAACAATGAAGTTGCGGGACATAAAACCAAAACATTTTGCTAAAATATGCTAAGAACTCCGTAGAGATGAGGGGAACAGCAGAGTTGGGTGATGAGTCTCTGTGGGTTCAGCAGCGACCCCTTTTACATTACACACAGTTATTTGATCCATTGTTAAGAAAAAAGGAGTGATTAGTGCAAGATAAGCAAATTGTACTTTTTCTAAATAATAAAAAAGTTGATAGTTAAGTTATCTTGACATGTGTAGTCTGTCCTTTGGCTGTGCACACATCCTCGGTTGTTTGGGGAATGTCTACTGTACTGATGTTTAACGCCTGATATTAAGTAGTGTCACATCAGTATGATTTATAATAGCTGATGACCTAAGAACTCATTGGCTATCATTTGCACCATTGGCCTGCTAATCATTCCTAAACTTGACAAAACCATGAGGAGCCAACCTGCTCTGGTTGGACTGTGGATCTGGAGGATTAACCCACTGACATTTTGAATCACAGGCCTCTTTGATATACCATCCAACAGTAGAACAGAGAAAAAGAAAAGCATGTTCTGTTCTCATATGTACAGCTTGTCTGAGAAAGGCATGCTGTATTATTTGTTTTGTTAAAAACGGTAATAATCGATCTGCGATTAATTAATTAATTAATTAATTTTTTTTGATAATTGAGTTGTGTGTATATGACTTTGCAGTGCCTTTAATGCTGATTAAATATTTCCCACACTATTTGTGTGTCCCCCCCCTTATCTGTGGCCTTTTGTATCCTTTCACATTTAATTTAGAAGAAATCTAAAAGATATCTCCAGTGCAGACACTTCACAGCTCTTGTGCCTAAAAGTAAGAGAAGTCAGACCAATAGAGGCCAAAGCTCTTTGTCTGTCCTTCTAAATTGTGTTGTTATTGATGAAAAAAATATTAAAGGTTTATTAAAGGCTTATTATGTGTTCCATGTGTAAAATCATACCCGCTTCCTTCCTTTGTGGTATAAATCAATCACCTATTGATCAAAGTCACACATTTGCAAACATGATGTTCAGTTTGTGGATTATTTCACAATTGTAACCTCTTGCTGCCATTCAGCTCAGAAAAAAATGGGAAAATTGCTTCATGCAGTTAACAATGGATGAATTGTCTTCCTTCAGGCCCAACAGCGAGCCTGGTGCTGCTGTCCCAGCTCCAGCCGCTGTCCCGCTCTGCATCCTCCACCCTGACGCTCCACGTGCCGCTGGTCCTGAGGGACGGGACGTCGGGCCTTACCAGCACCGGGACGGTCACTGTGTCCGTCTGTCCCTGTCTGAGAGGAGGGGCACGGGCCGGGGAGAAAGAGAAGGACAAACAGACCGAGGGCGAGTGGGACTGGGAAAGAGAGGCGGTGTGTCTCCCTCAGCAGTCCACTCTGCCTTCCCCTGGGCTCAGTACCGCCGCCCTGCTGGCTATCCTGGCTTGTGTCGCCACACTACTGGGTAAATACTTTGATACATAGAGTTTATGAAGAGACATGGTGATGAGATCACCATAAGACAATAACAGCAGTGAAAATAAAAAAAGTATCATATGAATTTATTTTCTGTCCCTAGAAAGACCCTTACAGTACTTATATAACCTACATAGTGTTTACTACATCACTTAGCATAATTTATGAAGTGATGTCATTAAGATTTACTGCCTATAAAATAGTTTAATGCTAATCTGGAAATAAAAGATGAGTAAATAGTGTTTAGGGCTGTTTACCCTCCAACACATCCCATGATGCTTAATCTGCATATGAAAATAATGGAGGCAGCAGTGTAAATATTTTTCTTAGTCACAGCTGCTCAATAGCGAGGTTTACTTTTCCTCGCAATTTTGGTCCAGTCATCTCCTCTGGCAAGGTCAGTGCTAATCACTGCTAAAATAACAATTCTGAGTGATTATCTGGGCCCTGCAGTTTTTGATAGCGACATAATAAAATGTCACTGCCGCCTTTGCAGAAACTCTCAAATGCTCAATTGGATAATGTCTAGGTGCTGAGAAGGCTTTGGCTCGGGGCCAGCATCATTGTCATTTCTGTTCAGTCTGTTGGATCACTACTCGTGCTATGTTGATAGGGGCATTATCATTCTGGAAGAGACCAGTTCAATCAAGAAAGAAACGCAACATGGCGTGAAGGTGATCATGACGAGTGGCTTTTGGTGGAGTTTAGAATTCAGTTCTCGAAGTGACAAGGGCATAAGGAAATACACACAACTTTATAGCAATCGCCTCAAGTTTGTAACTTTAAAATAGAGCGAGGGTTTTGCGCCAGGAAATTTTTGTTTTTCTTGTCTTTAAGAGGTTCATGCTAATCCCAAACAGTATTACTGACAACAGCTCCATCAGGATCCCATCTGGTTATTATAAAGGGGCTGTGCATACATAAGGTGAACATGAAGCCATTTGGTAAACCACTTTCAAAGGCTCCTATGAAGAGAGAAATACATATTAGTCATGGCATGAAGGTGATCCCTTAGATTGTTAGGAAAGATTAGAGATTTTAGGAATCATTAGTTCCATGGATCAAATAATGCAAACTCCAACAATGTTAAGGCTGTAGATTTACTCACTGCAGCAGCTTAACCACCTGCGGTACATTCATATAGAGACACAAGCACACATTGTGCATCGTATGCGTATATACCAAGACATACAAGTAGAGGTCTTTCAAACCAGCCCTGTCTCCTAAAAAGGACGTTCCCATACAACAAAACTGCATTCTCCCTTACGTTTCAAAGGAAGCATGTTTTGTTTGTCTCGGATTATGTTTGTCTTTGACATATCACAAATACCTTTCTAATAAAGTCAGCGTAAGTAGATGGATCAGTCAAACAAACACAGGACTTATCACCCAGGAGAATGCTGTTCTGTCCTGTGTGAAATCAAGTCAACCACGTAACATAGTTATCATCTTATTTAACAAACATACTTCTTTTGAGAAAAAAATACTAACCCAGAACATAATAACCCAAGGTCTCTCCTGTATTTGTTTTGTCTCTGTGTCTCACCTCTTTGTCTGCCTGAATAATTCTCCCTCGCTCACTCTCTCCTCTTCCTCATTCGCTTTATTTCCCCTGTGACTTCTGCCCCCTTCTCCCTTGTTAATCATTCTTTTGTCCAATTCCTCTCCTATGCCTCAATATCCTTGATTTCCTCTGCCACCCCTCTGCAGCGGTGAGTGCACTGTCATTGTCGCTGCGCCGTCAGAAGCGCGACTCCCTGTCACCGCTAGAGGAGGACGACGTACGTGAGAACATCATAACGTATGATGACGAGGGCGGGGGCGAGGCCGACACGGCTGCCTTTGACATTGCCGCACTCCAGAGCGCCCCGCACAGCTCACGCTCACGTGGCTACCGCACCCTGGACAGCAGGAATGTGTAAGTAGGCAGAGGGTGTTTGTGTGATGTTTAATTACATCAAACCTCACGGCTGGCCTCTTAGTATGTGCTAAAAGGAAGTTAGGGAGGAAACAAATGCACTCCTTCAGAGTAAGAGCTTTCATCTCAGTCCAGCACTTATTTGATCCCCTTAAGTAACTGATCGAGCCTTAACTCCCTGATCATAAACTGTCACAGATCAAAACGCTGAGACGGAAGGCTATCAAGCTCTGCAGTCCTAGGAGACCACTTTGTTGTGCTCATTTTGTTGAAGCTCAGATCAGAGAGTTGTTTGCACCCACTTTGATGTTTATGTGAAACATTGTTATTGCCTTTGGACTAATAATTAGTTCCGATGAATTTATTCAAGTCATATGGAGGGGCCATAAACAAGTACAAAGGCTTCATTTAGTTTATCGAAAATTGCTTCCCCGCAATTTTTATGGATGTGGACACAACAACATGAAAAACCCTTTAAATCTAATGCAATCCATTGCAATATCGCTGCAATAAACGCTACCTTTGTTATGTTTTTAATATTTCATTTTTCTTGACTCTGTGTCACAGAGGGGCAGATGGTTAAACTTTATGGTGACTTTGAAGCTGTAGTTTGTGGTTCTGTTGTATTGCGTTGGTAAGATCTTACGCAGACTTTCCACCAATTTCTACACATGAATTTCTGTAGTCATGGGGAGAAGCAGCAAGTCTTCTGTGGCTCTAGAGGGAGGTTTTGTTCAGTCTGAGAAAGTAACTTAACCGTTTGTAATAAGTTTGGTCTTCATAATAGAGGCTAAAAGTCAAGATGTGGTGGTGATGGTGCAGTGGATATAACACGTCTATGGTGTGGGAGACCAGGGTTCGATTCCCACTGCGATACATCCACCAATGTGTCCCTGAGCAGAGGTGTGCAACCTCTGATATATAGCAATTGTAAGTCGCTTTGAATAAAAGCGTCAGCTAAATGACATGTAATGTAAAAAATATACATTGGCTTTGGGTGCATCAATTTTGACTATTTAAATCACTGAAAAACCCCTTAGATTTTTCCCACCTGGATATTGTGCCCCCCCCCCCGCCCCCCGTGTGGACAAATGAACAGAAATACCCTACAGTGTGGATGTAATTGATATAAACCACAAACCCTGGTCTCAAAAATACTCTCAAAATGACCAGAGATGGTGTGTTGTGGTGGGCTAGCAAGTTAAGACAAATACCAGTTATGCACAATGTCCCAGTCGGATTCACACCAGAGACCTTTATTTTCACTCGATGGTGTTTTAAGCCACCAACGTCTCCTTCCAGGCAACGCTGCGACCGTTGAATTCAAAGCCTTCTAACCTTAACCCTAACCATAACCATAACCATTGCCTAATCCTAGTGCCTTCCAGGCAGCGCTGCCTGGAAGGAGACGATGGGGGCTTAAAACACCGATAAACTTTATTTTCACTCTCGATTGTTTGCTGTCAAACAAAGTAAAAAATGCCATAAAATGAACTTGACTTCCCAAAGTTGAATGGCGATTTTGCCTTGTGTGTCACAGACGTTACTCCCATCATAACCAAGACAAAGCTCGCACCTATAGCTGGGCTCAGAATCCGGGTGTGGATCACAACTACTCAGGACCAAGTGGACCTCTCTATGGTCGCCTCTGTTACAGCAGCCACACGTTACCTGTTCTCCGCCGCACACCAGGTGGAACATTTGAACCAGGCCTGGCAGAGCTGGGATACCGCTTTCCTGGAGGCCAACCAGACCACTCTCTAGTCATCCAGAACCAGGGGGCCATGGCAGGGGCCATGGAGTCTGGTGCTGTGTACATCGCTCCCACAGACCTCAGCACGGGAAGCCGAACGGGCAGTCGCACGGGAAGCCGTGACGGGACTGCACCCCAAAGTGGGGTAAGCACATCGGATGGAGGAACACCGAGGACCAGTGACAGCCAGGAGAGAGGAGGAGGGACAGGAACTGCAAGCAACTGCACAGAGGGGAGCAGTGAGGACAAGGCCAACCATAGTAAAGATGTGGACTGGGTAAGGATCACTATGACCACACTTTCCCCATAAATGCAATATTTTAGTTCAGCTGATCTGATTTAATCCCAAATATTCTGACCTTCATGACGAGCCTCCAGTGGCATTCTAGGCTCCAATGTTGCTGTAGAGAAAAAAATAGAAGCACATTATGTGCAATCTAAATTCAAAGAGTTACCTGATCTTCAGAGGGATGAAGAGGGATAAGGTCAGAAAAGTATTGGTATTGTATAAATAGCAATGTAGCATCCATGTTAGCATCCAAACTATGCATAGGATGCATGTTTGGTGTGAATTTTGTACTAAAACAGTTTAATACATGGATGGATGAATGGATGGGCGAATGGATGGATGGAAGGATTGCAGTGAAAAACAATTTAAAATTTAATAAATGGCTTGTTTAATGATAGATGGCTGCATTGGAGAAAGCATTAACGTTGAATGAATAATTATTCAATTAAATAAGCAAACGAGTAAGTAAGAAAGTAATTAAGCAAACATAAAATCATTATTAGGTTTGCGGTCAACCTGATATACTATTTTATTGCAGTGATTGCAAAGCTATAATATTTTTCATCTCTGTACTGTAGCTGACATGTCCAGGACACTGCTGGAGGAAGATGATGATTCAGACATGTCAGCACATTTATATCCTGCTGTTCATTATCTTTCCTACGTTTTGTTTTATTTATCAGGCTATAGCAAGGCTGTCTGGCCCTTTCTTTCTTTAATTTTCAAATATGTTATCTCTCAATCACTTCCCTCACCATCTCCCTCTCACAGTGCAGTGTTAGCTCATTCTAGTGCTCAATTAATATCTATGGCTTCTTCCAACTCTGTTCTGCTCAATGTCTATCTCTCCTTTGTCTCAATCATTTTTTTTTATCATCGCCATCTCCTGCTTTTCCTCCATTTGGGCCCTATGTTATCCCCTCCCCCATCATTCTGCTTGTATTATGACTCTCATTAAATTATCCTTCATCCCATTTTGTACTGTAACCCTAAACCTAACAGTACCACACCCTACCCCAGCCCCGAACTGAAACCAGTCGTGCTCGCCTACGTTCCCTCCAGGTGCAGTCGGAGACATTACCCAGGGAGCATCACCTCGTCATGACCCGATCGGGCTCCACGAAGGGTCCCAGCGCAGGAGGCTGGGTGTGCGACTCGGCTACCCTCCCCATGGCGGGACGCAGGGCTTCCCGTGCGGGCTTTTCCCCAAACCACATAAGCTCTGGCCAGCCTGAATCTGATCCTAGTGGAGGAGGAGGAGGAGGGGGAGGGGAAGGGGGAAATGGAAGTGGGTTCACCTTTACAAATGGACAACCTGCCAGTGTACGCAACTATGCCACTGTCCTGCAGGGGGAAGTATCAGGACAGAGGGACTACCCCGGCAGCTTGGGTAGAGGAGGACTAGAGATGGGGAGCAACTTTGTGGTGGCAAGGCCAGAAAGGGAGGGCGTAGGGATATCATCTGTCTACCCAGAAGCAGCTGGCTTAATTGGGGACTGGCGTGATAGGATGGGTCTGGGGGGTTATGTTTTAGGCAGGAGGGATATAACCCCCCAGCTTTTTCCTTTCCCAGCGCAGCCTCAGGGAGCATATGGCGGAGTGATGGGCTTTGGGGCCGGCTGGGTTCCAGGAATGGAGGTTGTGAGAGGAGCTCCAGGGCCTGGGTGTCCCTCCTTGGCACTGAGGGTGGGTGAGTTCCTACGTCTGCGTCTTGCCCAAGTCACTTTTGACCCATCGCAGCCACCGTACGACTCTGTGCAGGTGTACGGCCTGGAAGGCACAGGGTCCCGGGCTGGATCCCTCAGCTCACTCGAGAGCGAAGCAGAGAAGGATGCAGAGAAGGAGGAGTGGGGGGCCGGGTTGGAAGAGTGGGGACCTCAGTTCCACAAATTAGCTCAACTCTTCAAAGACAGGGAGAAGGAAAGGGAAGAGAAGGAAAACGATGAGGTGGATGCCAAAAATGAGAAGGAAAAGAAAGACGAGCCAGGGAAGAAAGAGAAAAAAGAGGGAGAGGAGCAGGCTGGAGAAGAGGGGAAAGACTGAGGATGGATGCAAATTAATCAAATAGGGGCAAAGAGGGTAAGAGAGGAATGGAGGGAATAGGAGGATGATGAAAAGGCAACCAGAGCTAGAATAATGTGAAGAGAAGTTAAACGAGAGAAAGATGAAGGGGCAAAGTAATGAAAAAAGACAGAGAAAAATGAGCCTAGGGAGGGTGGAGTGTGCGAGGGCAGGGGAGGGAGTGATTGATGTAATTTAAAGCAATAAGTGTTGAAACGCTGATATGGTTGAGCACAGATACTGAGACAATGCAGGGGCTGCTTCTGCTCGGGGCAGCAACAATTTGTTAAACGCTTTGGACGAAGAAAAACAACACAAACATCCAAGACTCGATTTAATTCAACTCTCACGTGTGGAACGAGAAACAGCAGGAAACAAGAAGAAAGACGTTTCTCGTTGTGTGTGTCGGTCTGCTCTTTGTGTCCGCATGTGTGTGTTTGTGTGTGAGAAAAGTCTGTGAGGGAAGACGGATGTGCGAGCAGAAGTGCATACAATGTGTGAGTGCATACGTATGCATATTTAACAAAGACGGAGAAATAGTGGCAGGGAGAATTCATGGTACCCAGAGACAATTTAAAGATGTGACTGATGATATCTTAGCTGCAACATTAGTTTTCGGGACAATGTGCAAGAGTAAACATTTAACAAGGAAGTTTCGAAACTTGGATAACACACATGGGATGAAATATGTATGTGAATATAATGTGAACCGGTAAGGGGATGGATGTACTATATAGAGAGAGAAGTGGTCGGGGAAATGAGACGATTGTACATAAACTGTTACTTTTTATTCTATCTGCTGTGGCAGAAAAGTGAATTATTCAGCTCACTACTTCATTCCAAATGAAAATGATGAATCATTTAAATCCTGCAAAAGATCCTCCCTCCTCTCAGCCCACAAGGAAAATAGACATTGTAAAAAATGTAAATGATTTAGGAATGTTCTCACATGATGATCCCACATCCCTCCCTCCCCCCACTCAAACCCCCGTCCCTCCAGCATTTTGTAGTCGAGTGTTGGTATGTTTACAAAGATTCACACAAACACACACACAAAGAACTAATGAGCACCACAAGGCTTTGATTGTACTACAGTAAATTATAAAAACTTAACCATTCACAAGTATTCCATCTACTATGGAGTAATAGTGATTCTATTATTCATCTCTTACATTTTTTTATGGAAGAAGTCTCCTATTTTTTATTCGTATCCCCACTGTAGTCTCACTTGACACGTCTTGAGGACAAAGTATGCATGATTTTTGAAAAGGACAGCAATCCTAAAAAAGGCAATCAATCCTAGTTTCAACACTCGTAATTCCCGAATGAAAAATGTCCATAGATCTGTAATGAAATTGTAGGGAAACAAACACCACAGAGACTCCCACGACATGGAGGCTTTTTGTTCTTGTTAAAGGTCAGGATGCAAATGAGCTGGAGTTTTCAGCTGGAATGCACTTTTATACTGTGTGATGTTCACTTATAGATCATGAATAATGTCAAAGATTACAGTTGTTTTATAAGATGTCAATTAAACAAAAAGATACAATGTTTGACTGTATGTAAAAGCATTTCAAATGTAAATACCACTGAATATTACTGCTAAAAGAGAGTATATACAATGAAAAGTGGAGAAAAAAAAATCTAAAAGAGAACTTGTCCAAATGGAGCACTGTTGGGACTTTCTGTATGTACTGTAGATTAGAAATGGATGAACTGAGCTGGACTTAACAGCCTGCTGGCCTGAAAACAACACCATGTATTCTACACTTGTGTGATAAGTGAACCGGTTTGGTTTGTGGTAGAGCTCGTCTGAGATGGACAAGCCAGAGATTGAATTATACATGTGGCCTCTGGCAAAAGTTTGTTGTGCAAAATATTGGTTACAGAAGCCCTCAGAGCTAGCAAAGAGTCCAGTGGGATGAAAATTCAGTGGAAGGAGGGGAATTCCTCTAATTTTTTTCATAAAACAAAAAACTGGATTATTATTATTATTCTGCAAAAGTAGAATGATAGATACTTAAACTGAATTTGTTCTACAGCTCGGTCATTATTGTTGCACTGCCCGAGAGATATGAAACAAGTTTTATAGTTACTTATCTCTAGAAATATAATACACTGTACATTTAAGAGTATGATTTTTAATAAAAGTAGGGGAAAGTGACTGTCAATCATCTTTCATGCATTTCAAGCAATGCAACTCAATGACCTAAATAATGATAATAATACATTTTGCTTTGTTAGCACAAGTGCTATTTGTTGCTCATAGATCTAAAGTCAAAATTGCCAAAATCAAATTCTCACATTTTGCCAGAGGGGAATGTTGCCACATACCCTAACCTGAATGTGGACGTCTTTGGTGTGCCATCGCAGAAATGTTTCCGAGTCACTGGTTCACTGTAAAGCCACCCACATAAGTCAAGCTGCTAGCTTTGCTAATGTCCACCAGCTCGGTCCACCATAATCTTGTTGTTAAGGTCTGCTTCTGTCAACACTTAGTTAACCAATCAGGAAGTCAGGCTACACGCTGACCAAAATGAAACCCATATACACCTCTGTACCCTTTGCTTGAGACACAGACTTGTCCATACAGTGCCACTGTGCAGACTGGATGGAATCAGGACCAACATACAAACACTGCACAATAACTGGAGAAGAGTGTGTGTGTAGGGGGGGGCAACCTCGGCCGGGGATCTCAGTTAGTAATTTTGCTAATCAACAGTACCTCAAAGCTACTTAAACCTTTCATCAGCTATGTAATGCTAATCCAAGTGACACGGCATATGGGCTATTAGACACTTGAAGCAATACGTGTGCCAACCTTAAAGATTATTCCGGTTTGCTATAACACAAGCTTAAACAACCCCCCTCAGCCAGCCTAAGAGAAAACAGAGGTGAATGATTACAACAACTGTCTGTTGTAAAAATATATCAAAGTTTACCAAGCCCACAGGAATGGTGCTGGGCTTTGAAACCAATTTGCAGACTGATCTCATGTCTCATCAAGTGGCATATGTAGGACACGCCAATTCGTATTACATTTTTGGCGTGTTATCAAGATGCATACTCGCTTTTTAGCGTGTTTATCAACGCCGTTTGGCCTCCATTGGCTTACATTACCTTGCGATTGCATGTGAATTTACGCTGTAGCGAGTAGTATGAAAAGGGTGAAAATCCGCTTGGGAGGTTGGTCGGGGTGGAGGATGGGTAAAACACAGGACTTTCACCCAGGAGACCGGGGATTGTGTCCCGTGTGTCACGTTTCCTTCGTGTCCCGCATATCATGTTTTCTAAACTGATCCGTTGCTTTCTTCTTTTCCTAAACCCAACCCTGTTCTTCTTTTCCTAAACCCAACCCTGTTCTTCTTTTCCTAAACCAAATTGGTTATTCTTTTCCTAAACCCAACCTGCGTGTCATGTTTTCCAACCGGTTATTCTTGTCACGTTTCCTAAACTCAACCATCGCTTTCTCGCGATAGCACGCCAAGTGGCGTGTATGTTTACGTCCGCTGTATACAGCGTAGACATACACGCGGATAGCTCAAAATGCGTACAGATAACATGCCACTTGGCTTAAGAAATGTACTGTTTGTTTACGCGAAGTCATGATGTCATGTTGCAATTTGATATAGTGGCCAAACCGTGTAATTATCCGATCCATTAGATTGGGGGCCTAAAAATATTTTTTTCCATAGACTTAAATTGTGGAAGAGACAGCAGATACTTTTTTCAGATACATCAACTTCCCAGTACGAACACTGAAATAGCTCTCATCTTCATAATTATGTCCTAAAAGTTGTACAATTCACTCACAGACAAATCAAGAGTTAGTGCTAGTGCATTTGCTCTATGGGCTCCACAAATGCGGAACATCTTGGTATTTTCATACATACTGTACATTAAGTATCCGCTAAGTCTACCGACCAACTTCCTGTTTCCAGTTTGATCCAAGGTACTTGCTGTAGGCAAGGAGGGATTCTTATAAACATTTGACCCCATTTACACTGAGTCATTCCAAGTGTCTTGGGCAAATTTGATAGCAATTGGATCTCAAAAAAGCTAAGTGTGAATGCATCCAAGATGGACTGAAATCCCATCGTTCCGCAGTCTAGCTAGATGTTGAAAATCTGTAATTGCATTCACCCCTCTAAGACTTAACCTTTACTCCACTGTAAGCAGTCTGTGGAAGTAGCCTCGACAGGGTCTGTCCTGTGTGACGCTGGTATTAAACTGATATCAGCCGTTGTTCTCCCTGTCACATTCAAGTGTGTTTATCTGATTCCTAATCAGGTCAAATTTTAAAATATCTGCATTACCCCCACCCTCTGAGCTAGAGACCTATAGCTTAGGAAAACCAAAACGGATTGCCATCAGATTTGTGTTCTAGGCAACAGAGTTGCATATGTAGCTAAATGAAAAATGTATTAAATCTCTTTTGGATTTTATCTAGGTAAGACACTTGAATTGAGCCTTAGTGTGTGTTTCCTTTTGGTTTACCACCACATAAACTTGTTTAGGCCTCGTGCTTGGTCCCTATACTATTTTGCCGAGACCCAGTGTTGACAGCCCCGGAGATGGACAACCTGTTAAGGCCATCTGCCGATGTCCGCTGCTGCCTCGGCAGGGAGTAAAACAGATGGACCGGGGTATTGCCTCAACCCCAATATAATCGTTTTTTTAAACTGACAACTTAGTCAGGTATGGACAATGTTATCATAACTAATTGAAAAGGTGGTCAAAACTACAAAAACAAGACCCAAGTTGTAATAAAACAGAATCATCCTTTAAACTTAATTTGATTGGAGTAGAATGGCAAATGATTTATGAAGACGTGATGTCTTCAATGATAATTTCTCTGGTAAACCTTAAATGACTGCCAAAGAACTTGGAACCATTCTGTTATGACAATGAGTATCGTTGTAAAGAGCACTTACGTGTTGCTTTGCCAATGCATCATCTGGGCAACATTTTCTTTAGCATTTATGTGGAATGTGCCAACTTTCTAAGTCCCTCTGACTGGCGACATACAAAGAAAACTATCCTCATTTCCATAACAGTTTCACCTATTCTGGGGCAGCCATTGCATAAGCAATTAGCATGGTATACCAATAAGTGACCTTTCTTGCCATTCCAATTACATGGTTTATTCCACAGTCTTGATTGACTCCAGGTGCTGATTTCAAAGTTCTGCTCTGGCTGATTGGTCAAAATCAAAGTGATGATTCTCCTGATTTGGCTTATTTCAGAGTTCTGTAGTGCTGCACCGACTAAACCACTTGACGGAGCTGATTATCCCACCTCCTGAGCCCGGCAAATTGGTTCAATCAAAATCGTGATTAGTTGAATCAGTTGTTTTAAATAGAATAAAAGCCTGCAGTCTCTGCATCACTCCACAGTTCTTTTTTTTCAATCTCTAAGCTAGCTCAGAAGCACAAACCCACAGTGACTGACGAAAGTGGTCCTGTCAGGCCATTTGTCAAGTCCTCCGTCCAAAAAAAAAACCTATATACTGAGGACAATGAAGTCACACTCAAAGGATGAAAGCAGTTATCTTAGGATTTAGATATGTTAAGATGTAGCTTAAGGGTGCAGGTTGAAGGAGGTCTGGACCTCTGGCCTCAGGAGTCCTCTTGACCCCAAACAGGTGGACCCCATTGGTTCTGTGACCCTTCCCCCCCCCTCCCCCCGGTAACTTCATTGCTCCTGCACGATGTTGATACAATTCCACAATTGCGTGCTGAACAAAGTGTATTTATTTCTGTTGTACTTTTTGTTTTTGTAAATTTGAATAAAAAATGAACTATTTCAAAGAGATGAGTCAGACCTACTCTGTGCTCCTTTCTGCAGTCTCCCGAATTTTTGGATAATCAGATTTCTGCTGCTTGTGTGTGTGTGTGTGTGTGTGTGTGTGTGTGTGTGTGTGTGTGTGTGTGTGTGTGTGTGTGTGTGTGTGTTTGTGTGTGTGTGTGTGTGTGTGTGTGTGTGTGTGTGTGTGTGTGTGTGTGTTGTATCTCCAAGAGAGAGAGACAGAGGGAGAGAGCGATTGGAAGATGTTCTGTGCCGTGCATACAAATGTGTGCACACCTTGAGAGCATGTCTTGTTGTGAGTAGGTGGGTGTGCCTTGTCAAATTGGCCCCTTGAAATGTGTGTGTGTGTGTGTGTGTGTGTGTGTGTGTGTGTGTGTGTGTGTGTGTGTGTGTGTGTGTGTGTCTGACTGACTGCATGATGAAGGAACACCTTGTCTGGTCTGATCCAGCCCGGTAGGGGGATGTAAGGTCAGTAATAAAGGACAGACAGAGAGTTGTGCAGAGTAATTATGCTTTCAGACGGGGGGGGGGGTTCTGTTTGTTGAGACAGACATTTTGAACTCCAGAGCAGCAGCAAATACCGTAGAGCAGGCAGCTGTGACCGCATTTTGCAAGGCCGCTTTACCAACCCTTGCAGCTCTCTTGTATTCTGCAGCCTTCGTCCCCACTGAAGGATGCAGCGGGGATATGTGCGCCCTCGCTGTGTGACTGAATAGCTGGTTAAAAAGATTTATTACAATAATCAAATATGAAGGAGGGGATTATTTCTACATGATGATTTAGAGAATGATCGTGTTAGCTGGGTCTCCGCTTGATTACAATGATAATGCCCGCCTCAAGACAGGAGAGGGAGAGAAACAGAGGGAGAGGGAACAGATAGAGAGAACCATATTAACAGTTAATATGCAAGTCTGTTGCATTACATAAAATTGTTTTTGTGATTGGGTTAGAGCTGATTCTGCTGAGCGCTGAGGAAAAAGCCCTTGCCATCTCTTGTGTGTCTGTGCATTCTCATAATTATGAGATTCATGGAGCTAACTTGCCCCCTACGGAAGCAACATCCTGTATCTAAAGAGGATGTGCAGTCACTTGGAGGCAAAACAGAGCTTTGAGTAGCTCCCCCCCCCCTCTTCGCCACCAAGCTGATAAAACACACCAACTCAAACCGACATGACATTCTTATCGATTTACGACTCCTATATGTACGTTTATCAGTCTGCCTCAAGCATCAACACTGCAATGCCGCATTCTAGGTGAGTTGCTGCTGTCATGGCACTGTCAATAATTACAGCATGCATAATTGATCATCGTATAATGGTGGAGCTGGAGATAAAAATTAGCTCTGTTAAAACTGTACACCAGGGAATAACTAACTACACTGTACTGGATAGCTACACACACCCTTAATGTGCTGCAGAATTTCATCACAGGACACATGAGTTGGTTGTGCGTGTGTGTGTGTGTGTGTGTGTGTGTGTGTGTGTGTGTGTGTGTGTGTGTGTGTGTGTGTGTGTGTGTGTGTGTGTGTGTGTGTGTGTGTGTGTATTGAAGTACATGTACAGATTCCTCATTCTGTTTGAACCTTACTGACACAGAATCCCTCTGGCTATTCAGCATAGTGTGTGTGTGTGTGTGTGTGTGTGTGTGTGTGTGTGTGTGTGTGTGTGTGTGTGTGTGTGTGTGTGTGTGTGTGTGTGTGTGTGTGTGTGTGTGTGTGCGCATTTCAAGTACATATGAGCTTTAAAGGCAGCTTGGCAACACAAGAAATAGGTGTAAGGCCGCGCAACTCAAAGCAAGTTTGCCAGTGTGACGACTTCCTGCCCTGTAGTTAAACGTCTAACAGCCTTCTACAGTAAGTAACTTTTAACTCCACCTGTCCCTGTGGTTTTTCTACTGGCTCCATTCGTCTGTTTCTCGTCTCCTCTCGTGCACTCACACTCATGCGTTTTGCTCTGGACGCTCTCAGTTCACTGGCTCATTTGAAGTGGAAAATTAAATCTTCATTAAGAATCTTAATTAGAGTTCGATCTCCCTATAGTAAGCCGACAGGGAATCCATAGTGTAACAGGGGGAGACCTGAAGCAGGAGTTGGTTTCAGCAAGGTGGGGCGAGGATTAGAGGGAGTAATTAGTGAATGGGTACTTCAGGGTAAATTACACAAGAGGTATTTACATTTCAGAGGTAGGGGGAATGGATGGCACAGGTGGATAAAGTGGCCTGCTGGTTAATGGTGGAAACTGGAATGAAAGTCCAACATGCGTGAGATGCGTGTTGGTGTTGTGCAATTCTTGTTTCTGCATTGTTGGCAGACTGGGGCTCAGTGGAAGGGAGGGGGGGGGGGGTAGTGGGGTTACAGGGGCCCTTATTAGTCAGAAATCTTTATTGGAAGTGCTTCTTGTCTTGCTTTTTGGTGGCATGGTGTTACTTGAGGCAACATAATTCCTTATCATGCTCCCATAAGCATAGAGCATTTGCCTAATACCAGACAGTAATCATTCAAAGACACTGCTAAGCATGCAGCCCAACGCTCCTGCTTCTCATCCACATTTACATACTACTGAACGCTATTTAACCACTGTGTGCAGGGGTTGGGCGGTAAATAAAACAATTATGTTTCAGCACAGTTAAAATATACTCACAGCACGTAAACATGAAAGCAGGAAACTCACTTTCTTGCAGCACTTCTTTTTCAATTCCTTCAATGACTGATGTCATTTCTTACTGCAGCTCTATTGTAGGTAGCTATCCTATCAGAAATCATCAAAAGTCCCTCTGCAGTCCTCTTTGTGGAAGCAATGAGCCGAGGAGAAGAGATTTTTTTTGCCCGAGGGAGACTAGCTCAGGACCTAATCCTGTGACAGGGAGCCCACAATAGCAGCCCAGCAACTGGGCCTAAGTGAAACTGTATTTCCCCCTGCAGAATAGATTATTTGTTCAGCTGTCCAGCTGCTGGCTTATTTGCAGAGAACATAAAGATACAAGTGGCTGCGGAATATTTTTAAATGGTGAGGGCAGGAGATAGTGTCTGGACCTTCGTTTTATTTATCTGCTCCGCGCTGTTTCCTGGGAGCTGATTGGTCGACTGCTCCGAGCAGGGTGATCATATCTGCTGTAATGTTGTTGTGGCGGCTCAAGACTCAGGAGAGAAGTCTCTCTCTGTGTGTGTGTGTGTGTGTGTGTGTGTGTGTGTGTGTGTGTGTGTGTGTGTGTGTGTGTGTGTGTGTGTGTGTGTGATTGTGTGTGTGTGTGTGATTGTGTGTGTTGAGAGGTGGCAGACTATTTACACAACTGATCATTAAAGGCAAAAAGAGAAATACATGATATAACCAATTACAGACACACAAGCATAGAGAGAGAGTTAAGTGCGTTCATTAGCCCTCTGCGTCAGATTGGTTAATTGTTCAATGAAGTGAGTGGAATAATAAGTTGAGGGGGATGTTTTGCCGCTAGTGGAATGTTCATTGGGATTTATTCTCATCAGCTGTGTGTCTCTTATTGTCCTACATAGATCATGGAGGGAATTTAACAGCTAAAGGCTACAGAAAAGGCTGAGCCAGTGTTCAACTGCCCACTCACTAAATACCAACAGACACTCAAACAGTGTGCCTGACCATTAAGAATCTCCCAGTCATCTGGCTCAATTTTCTATGCAGCACTTGAGCCTTGCCAAATAAGCCATATCTCGCCATCTGAGGGAACACAGTGCTGGTTAAGCTTGAAATATATTTTCACTCTAAGAAATAAGACAAGAAATAGGCCATGCAGTCTGAATTGATTTATTGAGTGCAGTACAGTGTGATGTTTTGTGACCCAAGAAAATCCAGAGATAGATATCATATATAGACTTTAGGTAATTAAAGGGGTACTCCAGCAATATGTTATTGAACTTCCATACAGTTAGAATGATCAAAATTGGTTTGGGGTAAGGGCTAGACATATAGCTTTTTTGTCAATTGCAACCAACTTGTCTTGAATGCTGTTTTAATGAATCATTTGTACATATATGAAAAGTAACTGTAATTTGCATGTATTGCACATAGTTGTTACTGTATGCCACTCATTGACTGCCACTGTGACCGTGAAAATACGGGATGGGATAGGCGTGGTTGTGCATGGTTGGGTCCTACGCGGGAGAGCGGAGTTTGTGTCTTAGAACAAGTCAAGGAGACTGGTGTTTTAACCCAAACCAAAGCTTTTTTCTTATCTTTACTAGTAGTTTTGGTGCCTGAACTTAACGGTCGTCGCCGCATGACAGTCACCTTTTGTCGGCTACACTTGACTGTAACTGCACTAAATTGTCGGTGGTTGCCGTCATTTTGTAAGCTATCAAACGAACCTTACCATGTTCTGAACTGTCCTCATGTGTTTTTAGTAAAGTAATACAGTTCTTCCAGTCGTCACATCCTCTGGTGATCAGTTTGTAATTTTTGTGGGAGAGGAGCTTGCAGCAAAAGCAGTAAATGCTATTGACACACACACACACACACACACACACACACACACACACACACACACACACACACACACTACGAAAGATGTTATGGTAGTAACTTCTTCCTTCCTCCCTTTTAGGAAAAGTAAAATCATCTTTTAACTCCCAGGGACCTCTGCTCTCACCTTATCTGACAGGGCTCGCCAAACAGCAGGGTCAATAGGTGCTGTGCTGCCTTAGTGGAATTGCTTGTTGCAAGCTGCTCTAGCTGTACATGATGTAGAGGGGGATGTCTCTTCATCGCGAGCTACTGAAGTGGGTGAACATGGGACTGGTGGTATAATTTGTGCACCTGCAGGCAAAGCCAGACATGCATACACATAGTTATACCTATTGTGTATGTTGCTCATATATATAACACATAAATAGCAATAGTAATGCAATTGTGATTCGCAATGATAATAACTCAACTGAATTTTGCAGTAAACAAACCAACTTTACTAAACTCAGCTGCTGCAGACAGTGATGGAGTAGCAGATGAAGGGTCTGTACTTTGACTCCCCAGTAGCAGAGTGTCCGGGTTGTGCAGTGTTGGGCTGTGGCTGTCCCAGATGTTTTTTTTTATTTGTTTGCACATTTAGAAAATTATGTGATAGATAGATGTTAGCCAAAATAAGCATAAATACTAGTGCTGTCAAACGATTAAAATATTTAATTGCGATTAATCGCATTAATGTCATAGTTAACTTGCGATTAATCACAATTAATCGCACATTTTTTCTATTCTAAATGTCCCTTGATTTCTTTTTGTGTCATTATATTTTTTCATTTTAATGCTCTTATCAACATGGAAAAGTGGATCAGCTGCTTTGTGCAAATGTTTTTTTTAATTGAAAACATTGGCATATACGTAGTGTTCAATTTCACACTAACATTCACACTTGGAACTAATAATTTGTCACAATGTAACACTGTTACCTCGATTTTCCATTGCAGATAGTACTGCCTCATGCCTGAGGCGAGCATGGCTCGTTGTCATAGCGACTATGGTTTCCCCCAACTCATTTCTTGGTTCTCCTTCTCCATAAACAACGTAAAATCAAGGAGAGGGGTAACTTCCTGCTCCAGGTTTCCCACCGTGGTCAGAAAAAACAGAAGAGACACTTTGTTTCTCTCTCTGACTGTAGAGTCACTACTCACTCGCTCCGAAGCTAATCGCCGTCACCAGCCTACAAGCTATGAGGCTCGCAAGCCCAAACCGTCCGTGGCTTGTGTCTGTTTTGTTTCCGGTCTGCGACCCGCCCTTCAATCACTACTATTGGCCAGGCGTCCAAGGTAACGTAACCCCATTTGTTCAGGTCCTATCCCCTGACCAATCCACTATCCTAACCACTCGAGGTGAAATGCCTAACCCCAACCAATCGAGTTGCTTCGTAGGGCGGGACATGGCGTGGCCATAGAGAGTTAACAGATCCAACAGATCCCGTTGCTCTATGCGTTAATCGTGCTTTAAAAAAATTGTCGCCGTTAAAATGGGTTTGCGTTAACGCCGTTAATAGCGCGTTAAACTGAAACCCCTAATAAATACATGAATATACACTAGATTTGTGTAAAACCCACTCTGCCTTTAATTCATTCAATCACTGTCAAGTCAATCCAGCAAACTCTCATTGTCTTTCAGTTTCAACTGCACAGTCCTTTTAAGTGCCTGGCTGGGAATTTATGCAAAATCAAGGTTCATGTATGCTCTTCAAAACTTTTATTTCACTTTAATATTATGTATATCCTAATCTGCCCTTACCTCAAGTGTATAAGAACACGCATTTTGGCTCATCCTGGATCTGGGGACTAACTGTGCTGTTATCGAGGTCTCTCTGAGCAGGATCTGTCTGCATTGGACCTCTCGGAGATGGATGTCCCTGATCCTCTGTATCCTCTGCTTCCTGGTAATAATCCATGTATAAAATCACAGCTATGAATAACAATCAGACAAATGTTTACCATTGATAACAAACCCAAAAGTTGGATTAACTAGTAAACAGGTGCAACAGATCACACACCCATCAGTGATGTTGGGTGTGGTCAGAGGTGCAATAGACTTGAGATTTGTTTTTTAAGATTATTTTTGGTGCATTTTTAGGTCTTTATTGACAGGAAAGCTGAAGAAAGGAGAGGGGAGAGAGAGGAGGAATGACATGCAGTAAAGGGCCGCAGGTCAGAGTCAAACCCTGGCCCGCTGCGTCAAGGAGAAACCTCTATATATGGGTGCCCGCTCTACCAACTGAGCTATCCGGGCACTCTGGGCTTGAGATTTACAATGAGAGAGCGCCTTGAAACATCACATTTCAGTGTGGTATTACTGTAAGTTAATGTTGAGTAAAGCTGACCTGTGTATGCATGCAGTATACTCTTCCAGCATCACACTGTTTCTGAAATTCACGACAATTATAATAATGGGCCAACTCTGATCTGCCATGGTGTGGTAAATGTAGGGCACTTTATTGAAGCATCGACAGTTCCTCTGAAACTGAAACTGCACATTTCCAGCCAAGCTTACATAAACAGGCCCCAGCTGGCTACACACATTGATGTGTGTCTGCTGCCACCTGCTGGAATAATAACCTCTAAAGAAAGTTGGATTTATTCAAGATTTAAGATTCAAGATACTTTATTGTCATTGTATGAACACAACGAAATTTCATTGGTGGCAATCAGTGCAGCAGCTGTAGGCCTAAATAAATAATAAAAAGAAGATAAAAAAATAAAAACATAAAAAGATAAAACAGACATAAAAAAGGCATTGCACATAGTACTCATATGAGCATTTGCAGAGTTTTTTTATTTAGTTTAGTTTTTTTGTTTTGTTAAAGTGATATCGTGCTTTCATGACAGTAGTCCTTAGTCCTTAGCAGCTACAGGTGTATGTGTGATGGAG
Source organism: Gymnocephalus cernua (assembly GCA_023631565.1). NCBI lineage: Eukaryota > Metazoa > Chordata > Actinopteri > Perciformes > Percidae > Gymnocephalus > Gymnocephalus cernua. Next base: position 30,406,544 of record CM042436.1, read on the forward strand.
GCTACAGCTCTGGGGAAGAAGCTGTTCCTCAGTCTGTTAGTCCGGGTTTTGATGGTTCTGTATCTTTTACCAGATGGTAATGGGACAAACAGACAGTGTCCTGGGTGTGCTGTTGTGTCCATGCTTCTGTAAGGGGCCAGCATACCCAGCATCTAGGTCCGGGAGCACTGCTCCTACAATCCTCTGTGCCATTTTCACCACCCGGGCCAAGTCCTTTTTGTTCTTTCCCTGCTTATATTCATTCAGAGGCTGTCTGGAGCCTATCCCAGCATGCACAGAGCAAACACCCTTCACAGATCATCTGTTCATTACAGAGCTAACTCACTTGTACAGACTAGCAATCACATGCACACCTTTGGTCAATTAAATTTCTCCAGTCTAGTTGACCTGCATGTCTTTGGGATGTGAAGGGAAGCCAAGCAGAGAAATCAAACCTTCTTGTGGGAGATTAACACACCGGGGGTTAAGCTCCAGAACAATTTGGTTGAAAAGCTTGTTAAAATGATTTATTGCATTGATCAAATCAGATATGAGGGACAGGATTACGTATCTGTAATTATGTTAGTTGATTCTGCTGCATGATGGCAAACATTTTTTTTTGTCATTACAGTGTCTGTATAAAATGACACTTGTAAAGTTACCGTCCAGCACAACGTCCTCCGGCTGAACGAAACAGTTCATGAAACTGGCGTCACTTCAGAAATCCTGAAATTGGTATAGATGTTGCGAAGTGGAGAAGCCATAATCCTTCTTTGTTACTGTAAAACTCCCTTAAAGGTATTATATTTGTGTTTGATGCCTGTATGACAGCTCTAATAACATTATGCAAGTTTTATTGGCTTTCTGTAACGTCTGTGATGAGCCCACAGTGTGGCCCAAAAGACAGTCATGAACAATGTCAAGTTTGTTCAAAAGTAGCATGGATGTCTTTAGTTTGTGGCTGTGAGTATTTTGTACTTTGAAATTATTACTCCAATCAAGTCATTTCTTAGAGGGACAGCTGCTGGTAACATGGTTTAATTTTCAAAAAACACCATATTTTTGTTGTACTGCACAGCTCTCTCTCACTGCTGCAGCTCCTCTTTTCACCATGTGTTCAGGTCTCTGTTTTAGCTGACAGAGTGAATCATCTTTTCTTCTGTACTATCTTTGGCTGCACTCGCACATGCGCAGTAGCTCAGATCGTTGATCATGTCAGTTAGCTCCATAGACAGTAAAAGAAAGCTTGTTTCTCCAACTTTGGTCAGTTACAAGGCAGGATTAGCCGGGAGACTTCTTCTAAAGGAGGGCGCACATGTAAGTACTTCTTTTGTAGATTATGGTGAACTTGTGTGTGTTGTAGCAGTGCTTTGCCATTGAGAATGAGCTAGCATGCTAACGCTAGTGCTAGCATGCTAACGGTTGTGTTTAGCCCGTCGTTTCGGCTAGTGAAGTAAAAAGCTGTCCAGAGTTTGAACAGCTCACCCAGAGACTGAAGGCAGGAGACATTCAGAAACCCGTATCTCACTCAAAACAGCATGGATAGATTTTCTTTCCAAGTTTGTATGCGTGTGGAAGCACCAGAGACACAAAATAACACCCCAAATCCCAGAAAAAGTGATTTTTTTTTTCATAATATGGGCACTTTAATATAATTGGAGAGTTTGTCTAATATGTATTTTACTTCTGGTTAACAAAAAAAACTGATGTAATTGAACTTTAAACAGCATAAAAGAAAAACACCTCAAACTTTGTTGCCATCCAGTTTTGTCTTGTATTAGAAAACCTGTCGGTCAATTTAAGAATGAAAGTTGTTTTTAATCCTCAGATCTGTTTACATTTGGATCATAGTCCTTTAAAGCTTTTTTCCCTTTGCACCGTGGGTACATGTGCTCGGCTTAAAGAAATGGGTTAGATACACTTTTCTGTTGTTGAATGCACCATTGCTCTTATCCACTAACTTTTTTGTGCACCACGGGTTGTGTTTTCTCAGGCTTCTTTCCTCAGAAGCCTCCCAGTCAGTGATCATTCTCTCTTATCCTATATCTATCAATCTGCTCTACTCCAAACCTTTGCCTGCCTCCTACTTCTTTCCCCCTGGCCTTAGACATCATCTCAAACAATCAGATTCAATAGTTGGTTCTAGATAACATAAACTGAGGCATGCTGAGAATACCATGTGAGGTTTCTTCGGGCATTTTGCAACATGATGCAGAAAAACCTGACAATTTTTGCTGACAACTACATTTCAATTTCAATTTTATTTGTAAGGGACAATGTGCAATGAAAACATAAATGTTAACCATTTGATGCATTGCACCAGAGTTAGCCTTAGGCTAATTTACATCTCTAGTCCCACAAGAAGCACAAATACAAATCCAACATTTTTTTCTTTTCACGCACATGCACACACACACACACACCACTTGATCAAGGGGTGCAGCGATATGCACAACACACAACACAACCCCCCATTCACACACACACACGCACACACCCTATCAGCCCCGAGTGAAGAGTGAGACTATAGTTGTGAGTAGTTACTAACTAACAGTGTGCATGCATTGTTGGGAGAAGTGATTTTTCAGATTAGCTTTAAAGCCACTCAACAAACCACAAGTTTTTACATTGTCCTTGATAGTATTCCATTAGGTAATGGCTTTAAAAGAGAAAACTGCCTGCCCAAAGGCTGAAGAGTGAAAGGGTACAGTGCAGTTGTGTATAGAAGCTATTCTAGTGGACCTTACAGAGCCAGCGGCACGGTAAGAGACAAACTTGCGCAAACAGGCAGATCAAATTTACTGAATGCATCTTTAATCAAAATGTGGACTAATTTAGGTACTGTAACAGGGCCAATAATGCAACACATTTCTCCTCTGTATGCAAAACAGAGATTTGGTTTTATCTTTTTCTATCCGCTGTTTGTGTTCTACTCACTTTTCGCCAAGCCACAGTAATTGCATTTCCCATATTAGGTTTAAATCCCTACTGAGCAACAGCTACAAGAGGTCAAGATAATCTCCTATGAGCACTTAAAGACAATAATACCCCCTTCGGTCTCAAGATAACAATTTCATATTTTTCACAGACTTATAGACTCAGTAGGTTTTATAACCCAGCTGTCTCAAATCCTTCCTCTGATCACTGTCATCAGTGCCCTGCTGATGCAGTGGTGGAAAATATAGACCACAGCTGCTTTCTTGATAGTTGCTGTGAAGAATGAGCAAACAGAACTGTCAATAAAATTAGGGGCAGAGAAGTAGGAATTTGTGAATGGGGGCTCAGGGGGTTTAAATTAAGAAATGGCACAGATGAATAAAAGTGGAGCACTTAGTCCATAATGAGGGGCAAAATAAATCTTTTGAAAGTGGATATTTAAGTGTTTTCTCTAAAAGCGGGGGAAAGGGAACACTTAGGGATCCTTGGGTGAATTCCAGATGGTCTCATGATAATGTAGCAGTCATTTAGTTTATATTATTTATAAATATTCCACATTTATTTATAAAGGTTCATCCTTCCAATCATTATTTAACCATTCATTGACTTCACATTATACTGCCATTCAAAAAAAAAAGAATGTGTTGGTAGAGCTATAAGATAACCTGGACGTACAGTAATTTTTAAGCAAAGCACCTTTGTGGTACACGGAAGATGATTTCTAGTAATTTCAGTGACCTTCTGACCTTTCACCATCACATTAAAATCTTATCTGGCCAAAAAGTTAATGCATGATAAGGTTTATAGAAGAAATAACAGCACATTTCTATTGAATTTTGCTCCGAATTGAATGGTTCCCAGAAGATGAGTCTTAACGTCGAGACACACGGACCAGACGGCCGACCGTCGGTAGAAAAGGCAGCTGGACTGATCAGTCTCCCCGAATTGGTCAAAAAAGTGCCTCGGAACACACCAAAGCGACGAGACGTAATATGTTATGCTATAACAGCATGCGGAGCTAATCTGTATTGTCACCCAAAAATGAAAACCGGGAGCTGATTGGACGAACGTGTCACATGGGCCTGGTTTCTCCGGAAATTCAAAGCCAGACTGTCATTCAGAATACGATCTCAAATTATACTAACATAGTTCACCGAAACGTGTTTCTGAAAACATTTTAAGCGAGAAATAGGCCATGAAGTTGCTGAATCTGTCTTCATTTCAGATTGACTTCATTTCATTTTTTTTTTGTCAAAAAATTATTTTGTTTTATTACTGTATTTATTAATTTTTCAAATATAAATTATGATATTTACACATTAACGAAAATATTTTTTATAATAAACCACAGCACTTTTTTGGGGGTGCTAAGGGGAATCTTAGGGGTAGCTACAGCACCCCCAAGCCCCTCCCTGGCACCGCCTATGTTCTACAACAGAGAAGAAAAAAAACTGCAGTTGGTGCATTACTGCAGCTATTACTGACTTACCTGTAAGACTTTTGTGGTCACCAAAAGATGATTCCTAGAGATTTTTGTGACCTCCTGATCATTCATCTTTTAACACCATCATATCAATCAATTATCTTGGATTACGCGTTTCAGCTCGTGCCCGTATCGACACACGCAGGGTTGCAGTTTTAAACATGTGGTTAACATTGTGAATTGAAACAAAACTACTTGGCTAAGTCTAGGAAAAGAGAGGCGACCTCTAGCTGACCCAGTAGAGTGTGCGCCCCATGTAGGCTAAATTTGATCTCCACTGGCTCGAATCTGACCCGTGGCCCTTTGCTGCATGTCGCCTCCCCTCTCTCAGCCCTTTCCTCTCTTCAAACTGTCCTGTCAATTAAAGGTCATAAAAGGCCAAAAATAAATCTTTAAAAAAAGGGAAAAGATCATGGTTTAGCTTAACATAAGTATGTTTGTTATGTGTGTTTCTTACACAAATTAACTTACGCACGTAAGTTAAAAAAAGGCTTTTGGTTTCACATGGGTCTAGTCTCCAATAGACCTTTTTCCCGGCAGACATGTTGACTTGTCATAGTAGGAAAAGCACAGGTGTATTCAAAACCATTAATGATGGCTGCATTCCACTTAGGAGATGCCCTGGTATTGTGCATGCTGACTCACTGAAATAGCTTACTGGGACTCTTGATGGAATTGAGCCATCGTTAATGTTATCAATTTCAGCTGTGCTTTTCCTACTATGACAAGTCAAAATGTCTTCTACATTCCAGAACATTTATATGCCTGACTTGGCATACATACTGTACAGTATATCCACTCTCATTATTAATTAATACGCTATCCTGTCTAATGATAACTAGATTTAAGAAGGGGATTACACACAGACAAACTAACACACACACTCAGTCAAAACAATATGAGATAATTAGTTTATATTTACATTTTGATATTAGTTCGAAGGATACAACTAATTATCCTAGATCCTTTCATAAAACATATCTCTTTTTTGTGGAAACATGCTGAAAGAAGGTACATAATTAATCATCACTGTAAGAGATGAGTCCTTGAGAGAGGAAAAGCTTTGTCTAGCGTTGTCACTGTAAATACACATCGATTAATGTTTTTTTTTTTCACACCTCCCCTCCTCTCCTCAATTTAACACTTCAATAAAGCCTGCCGGTTATTGAAAAGTCATTTGATTTGGAGGCTGTGATCAATTAGTGGCTTCATGTTCAACCTGTGCTTCTACTGCAAAGCATCAAAGAGGTAGACTGGGTAAACCCAGCCTGATCTGCCAGTGATTTGATTTTCCCCTGCAGCTCAGGCTGGAAACCTGTACGTTTATCTATCCTGCTTCCGTTACACATTTGCAGGAACCAATCACAAACTGGCTTATCCACCTGGTGAGCTATTGGGTTTAACACAATGACGATAGAGAAGCGACCAAGCAGCTTTTTGTTTACATTTAACAAGCCAGCCACCGAAACGCAGCAAACCGTTGATGCCGCTGTTGCTGCTACATCACCCGGATCGTTGGTCTGATGGTTGAAGGACTATCCAGTTGCGTACAGAGTCATTTGAACTCTGCCCTTTGATGACACCTCTTGTGCAGAGAAAATACAGAGCAGACTCCCCAGACTAATGTTCAATCTTAAAAGATTGAGCTTGGTCTGGTGATAGCCAGATTATCAAAGGGGTAAAACTGTTATGAAATTAGCTCTGTCACAGCATGTGGAATTGCTGTTCATGCTAGAAATCCTAAAAAAGTGGTAGTGATGTATATCATCAACCAGACTACCTAATCCCTTTTCCAACATTTTTACTTTGATGCTAAAGTAAGTGGCAAAGGCTGCGCTGCATACAAATCTTTACCTTCATAAATCATTAATCCCATTTTAAGTCTAAAACACCCCTGAGAATTATGTTGACTTGTTTCAAGCCCTTGTATCAACTTGAGTGAGGTTATTTTGAATAGGGCAGATGACTATTTTGTTCACGATTGTGCGATGAGGTTTTTAAACTCATGGAATGTCTTTTTTGACTGTGAAAAACTGACTGTTATGCTCTCTGGCCCTTTTTCTTTCAGCTTGACCGGTTTGACTACCATCCTGAAGAAACCCACCGTGTATTCAGCTCTTACTGGGAAACAAACTAACCTGAAGGGCAGATCATTGCAGGGGTCTGCAGCAGAAACATCCTCAGAAAAACAACATAATCTTCAATCATTTTCGCTACATCAAAACTCCTGCAGCTTACATTCCCACCTGGAGATTTCTATCATAACCACAAGAGTCCATTAGATCAAATCATGGTGTATGAGATCAGATCAAAGTCACAATATGCTTGACACACAGCCTGTGGTTGGTGATCAGCTTTTGTGAGCTTGTAAAGCAAAACAACACAACAAAGTCAAGGAATTTATAGGAGCATTTTAAGGATGTGAAAATACCATTTGTGTGCACATGATTTCAACAATTAAGTAACACAAAAGTTCTAAGAGAAAGGGAGCACTTTTGGGAATAGATGCGAATGCAGATTAAAGAGGCGCTATGCAGTTTTGGTAATTTCTTCGCTGTTTTCTCGCTTTTTGCTCACAGGTTTCTCTATGGAGCTCCACCAGCTAGCTAGACTATCTGTCCAATCTGAGTTTTCTGTTGCATGACTAAAACACGTTCACATGCTAGCCAATAAACCAGTGCATGTTTCTCTCCCATCCCGGAATGAATGCTGTGTGGACTAGCCAGACCATCCCGTGTCCACCATGCACTGCTATACCAAAGAGACCTTCATTTTTACTATTACAGTGTGATATGTTTTCAAAGTGTAAGCTCCACACTGTCCTGAAAGGAATGAAAATGTGTGTCAACCCTTAACCCATAGTGTGGTTATACTACAGCTTTCTGTTCTGGCTCTGTAACTAATAAAACATTGTTTTATTTTTTGGCATTTTTGCAGTAGAAATGGAGGAGAGCGAGAGAGTGGTATGACATGCAACGAAGGTCATAATTGCTGGAATCGAACCCCGGGACATTGCGATCCTGCGAAGATTTCCAGCATAAATATACAGAGCATTATCAAATAATATAACAGGTATCATCTAGTTCCATTCTACTGACCTTGAAGATATACTGTACTGTATAACACAAAGCTCTTAGTAACAAATTATAAAATGTAGGGCCTTCAAAATAAATAGAGGCCATTAGGGGCAAGACTCTGCTTTTATTACTTTTAAGAAATCTCCTCAACTGACCTTGTTTGCTAAATGAAGCAAATGAGATCAATTAAATAGTCGATGATAAAATGCAGTCTGGGTAAATTGAGTCCCTTAAAGCTTTACCAGACAGTATTTTTCAAATATATGCTCACCTGTTTCCACTTTTCCTCATCTGCACTGCAGTTACCCCTTTCCATCAAGTCCCAGTCATCTGATCTTCCCCACCCACCTGCTCAGCTGTTTCCACTTTCCCTCATCTGCTTTATATATGCGGCAGTATATAACCGGACCATTTCCATTATATATATATATACATACATACAGTATCTCACAAAAGTGAGTACACCCCTCACATTTTCGTAAATATTTGTTATACTGTATGTATGTATATATATGTATGTATGTATGTATGTATGTATGTATGTATGTATGTATGTATATATATGATACATACATACATACTCACTCACTCACTCACTCACTCACTCACTCACTCTGCCTGGCACTGCACCCCAGTGCCCCACCCTTGGCAATCAGTGTTCAGCGTTCAATGTCAGTGCTCTCATTAAAATATTTTTTAGCAGCAACAGGCAGCTGTTTCAGCACACAACCTGTACTCTTCCTACCTATCACAAAATGGAAGACAAGACACAGTAAGTGACTAGCTTTCGAACATTTGGAGCATAATTTAGCAACTATACAGCCAGATAGGGATTAATAAGAGGAATCACCTGCCCTGCAGAGGGTGGTGCAGTCCGCTGAATGCACCATCCAATGTGAACTCTCAGGATCATAAAATAGCTGCATCACCCCAACAACAGACTCTTCTCTCTGCTGCGGCCAAGGAGACGCTACCACTGCCTCAAGGCCAAAACGGAGAGGATGATGAGGAGTTTCTACCCTCAGGCCATCTGGGACCTGAACCATCCATAACTAACTACATATAATTTATAACCCATATACATGCCATACAATCCATCCCGCTGTCATCTATTGCATATACAGTATGTACACTGTATGTTGTTTTAATTTCTCTGAAACGTACTGCTATATTGTTTCTTTTGTCAAATATTTCATTTTATTTGGATATTTTATATTTGATTTAGTTATTTTATTCTTTTGTATTTTATTCTATTTGTTAGTTTCTTTCAGGAGCTAGGCATGAATTTCACTGCAAGTTGTATTGTGTATGTGTGTGTTCTTCTGGGGTCCGTTTCAGGTAGGAGGTTCAACAAACTCTGAGTCTGAGCCTGACCTCTGAGTTGATTTATCCTGAGATGGGAAACTCAGAGTTTTCGGTTTCACAACAGCTGATTCGAGTTGGTTCAATCAACTCGGAGTAGGTTGACTCAGGGTTACGCGCGTGCACCAAAGACAGCATGAATGGAGCCATGATACTACGATTCACCATGGTAACAACCACAAACAAACGGGTCGGTGGAAATACTCATGCGCACACATGCAAGTTTGAAAATGTATTTCATTAAAAAAGCAACACAGCGGCTGCTGCAAAAGAGAGAGAATTTGCGTTGGAGAAAATTGCTGCTAGAGTAAATGTGTATATTACAATATAATGTATATCATATTTAATCATAAGTATAGCTAATATTACTGAAAATCTATTTCATTTAGGTGCAATACTGCGGGCGAAAAAGTCCTAGGCTACTAATCTCATTCTGAGGCTGCAGCACCATCATTAACTGAATTATAATTCAGAATCTTTTATTTCAAAGGGTTTACATCATTCACCTGCAATACTGTGGAACTCATTTTTAATGGCTCTGACTGGTCTGTGTCCAGGGAACTCTAAAAACGTTTAAACTCTTTACTTTCACTGACCCGTAAACGGGACACTCACGCTCAAAGTGGACGCTGGTTAAACTTTGTTATAAATTTGACGCATTAAATCATCAAAATATATGGTCATGCAGCACATCGGTTGAAAGCGTAGACTGTCAGGATTTAATTAAGCCCAAACACAAAGCATAAGATGATTTATAGCAGTTATACAACGTTTCAGAGCGATCTCTTCTGACGGCACTTTATTAAAATGCTCCGCATCACCAAGGTTGTAGAGAAAACTGTAATGTAACACAAAGAATGTGCTGGGATGTAGAGCATGTCCATGATAGGAGACGTTAGTGATATGAGGACAGATAAGGTTATGTCGGCTACATAACTGATAGACTGGGAAGAAAAACCATACCGCTCAAATAGGAAGTTATCTGGAAATTAAAATGCGTCAATATCATTTTCCGACATATGTTTAACTCCCTGCCATACAGCGTCTTCATCAACGGATCGTCGATAAAAGGAAATACCATGTTTTGAGAAAAAACAATGTTTTAAAGTCTGCCTAACAGTTAATAAACCAACAATGTTTTTTTTTTATTCACGCCAATATAACAAACTGCGCTGAAATGCGCCTGATACAGACTGAATGAACGAATGAGGAAATGAAGAGCGCTGTGTCAGAGGGAGGAGCGTTAATTCTCTTAATACATCCATGGGGAGGAGTCTGAGAGAAACTCGAGGTTTCTTGAAGAAAACCTGCTCCCGACCAGGTTAGGTTCACAGGCTCAGTTACTATAGTAACTGACTCTGAGGTTAAGTTACCTCTCTTTCTGAAACAGAAAACCAAGAGTTTCCCTCATCTCAGGCTTAACAAACTCAGAGTTTCCACTAATCCTACTACCTGAAACGGACCTCTGGAGTTGATGAAGACCAAAACAAAGCTAAAACGAGATTAAGTGTTGGATTTATATTTACCAAGTGGCCAGAAACGTGACTCTAATCGGACAACAATGTTGCTCTGTGTTTTATGGATATGTAAATAGTCTGTGCAAGTGTTAGTGTTTGCTAACATGTTAGCCATAACAACTTTATGATCAGGAACTCCTATGTCAGCACTCTGTGTCTGTCTGCTGGTTTTGGAGTTTTTCTGCCACCTTGTGGACAAAAGTCATGCAGCCCTAATTCAAAGAGACTTCTCTAATTTAAGATGTACCGCCCCACAGTGCTGTAACAGGAGTCCTTTAATTGTCCATTAAAATAAAGACAGATATTTACATAAAAGACAGGGTATAACAGAAACTATGAGTTAAAGTAGGAGACAAATTAATTGTGAGATTGAATATAATAAGGCAAATTAGCTTAAAAGTAGAATTTAAAAACCTTATGTTAGACATTTTATACATTCATAGGTAGTTTTCATAGCCATGAAAAAATAATTTTGTCCACATTAATATAATATTGATTGGCACATGTAAAAATAATATAACTGTATAATTTGTAATTGTTAACATATCTTTAGTTGTATAATTTTTGTACAAGTAATAAATCACTTTAGAAATCACTTTTAAGGGATATCATTATAATGAACCACTGAAATAGAGCATTATTATTCAGGTGCTTTACACACCTTTATAATGTCAATGGATTCTCCTGATTTTTAATATGATAAAAAATAAAAAAGAAGCTACATAGTATGTATAGAAATAAGGAAAATAATAAAGTACATTCACTCAAGTACTGTATTTAAGTGCAATTTTTACTCACAGTTCACAATGCTATAACATCTTATGCTGTACTGTAAATGCAAATTACAAATGTAAACATTTCTGTAAGAGCCTCAGTCTAGTTTAGTGGTGTCAGGAGACACTGATGCCGTTCTAGTGAGTGGAATACAGTAAACTGTTTTGTTTTAGCATTTACACACCAAATTAAGTTTTCATTGCTGTGCTAGTTAATTTCCATGTTCAGGATGCATATCCAGATCCACGGAGACTCAAACTGCATTAATGTGCTTCACTCAATTTCAACAGAACAGCATTATGTTTTGCTTGATGCAATAAAAATTGTGTTTGTTACCAGGAATGAGAATACTGTAGATACACAACACAACAGATTATACTGAGTGTTACTGATCTGGTCATGCTTCACATCCAGTGAATGCTGGGATGGGCTCCAGCCCCCCTGCCCCATAAGGAACAGATGGGCAAAGAAAATTAATGAGAAAATGAATGTGGAACTGCAGGTATGCCTGACTAGGCTGCTTACCTGCCACCAACTGATTCTTAAGATCTGAAAGACTACTTTATGATTTTAAATGTATCCACATTTGATCTAATATCAAATGTATTTAAATCTTTCTAATTGTAATTGTGAAAACATGTTTCAGAACAAGGGTTTTCATGGCCAGCGCATAAAATAAAGGTGAAATGTTGATTACCTCTACAAATACAAACGTTATATTCCTGCCAGATATCTGCTCTCAATGAACATTGATGTTTTGCTGTTACCCATACAAAATGTAACACGTTTTTATTTAAAGTGTTTGTATTTAGAGCTGTTTGCAGTACAGGGCAAGAACAAAGACAGATGCATGCATCAATAATGTGCATACATACATTGTTCATCCTTGTTAAACAACCTTATCTGCAACAGTCATAACCTCCAAATGCACATACAGTGTTATTGATGTCATGCAGATGCAATGGCATTTTCTATAACTGCAACCTGTTAAACTGCAAGCTGCTTGTCACAAATATCTGAACACTCATATGTAGTAGTGGATTGACGACATGCAGACTAAGAGACTTTTAAATACTGCAGGTGTTGTAATAATAAGGTGTTGTGGTGGTGAATGTGCTAATCATTCCAATGAACAGGACTGCAACAAGCACTGAGTTACTTCCTTAAATGCATACACATTTGCCCACTCTTCCGCTTGAGCTATTTCAAAAACCATGCTGTTAAATTAAATGGAGTGTGCTAAACTATGTCACTCTTAAACTTTCTCCCTCAACTAATGCAAGCTGTGCACATATTGTAATTTCACTTCCCTTTTAAAAACCTGGTGCTTGAACACATGTATTGGCTTTTTCATTTTTCTACCTCTTGCTTTATTTACCTTTTACCACATATTTTTCAAAAACCTTCCTCTATTATGCCAAGGACTGGGAAGTAATAATCATTCCTGCTGCTGAATGCCAATTGAAATAATTTAAAAACATTGTAAAAGTGTGTGTCAATATGGTTACAGTTTTTATCAGTGAAAGTTAGGAGTCTGTATCACTACCAGGCAGTTGGCCATTGTTGTCAAAATTAGCCGAAGATAAAATACACAGTTCGACAGTGTGATAGCGCTCGCAGTTACAGTAGCTACTACTTTCACAGTCAACACTGTAATGACATATTAGTTTTATAAGAGTGGCCAAAGTGTGGCCTGATGGTGCTGATATCTGGTGGGAGTGGGAATTTACACAACAGATTTCCTGCCAATTTGCCCATTAGCTATTAAAATAGGTTGATCACAGACAAACAAACAAAAAAGAACACACAAATGGGCAGAAATAGATCAGATAACCTTATAGATGTAAGAGTAAAAATAGACAAAAGTCCTAGAGAAGAATACATTTTTTGTAAACCCAAAGCACAACAAGACAGATGTTGCTGCTTTATTTTGTTAGCTGTCTGTATTTCAGCTCAGATGACTTGATGTCAATGATGACAAAGCAATACAAAGCATATTCTTCTGGACCGTAAAGATCCACAGAACATGTACATACTTCAGTTTTCACTCATGCTGTGGATAGAAGTACTTGTTTCAGCCTGGCTGCTGTGTGGTCACCTGAAGAAGCCTCTTCTCTGTCACTCACTGGATGCAGCTGAGATACAGCAAGGAGGACTTCAGATTTACTGAGCAATCTTATTGACTCTCTTCAAGGAAAAGCAGCAAACATTTCTCCAAAAATCCATAGATTTGTCACTAGGCTCTTTTTTTTTATTTCTTTTGCAAAAGGGGCCTTAAAAGTTGCCACATCTAGTGACAAAGGTGATCATTTTGCAACACTAAGGTGCTTTTAAGTGTGCCACATTAGCACACATGTTGTATATGTGACTTTCAACATTGTTGTTGCTGCTAGGTATATATCTGTATAAGAATATGTGACCTGCTCTATAAGGCAACTTAATGGAGCCATGTGGTAGTTTAGACCATGGTTCAAAAATGCTTTTTAAACAGCATCTCCTCAAGGTAATTTTACATTCTGCACTTTATGTATTTGAACAACTAACATAACAAATAACATTGATGTAAAAATGTGTAATATATTTAGACTAACATTAATTTTAGGTGAAATAATATAGGCCTTTTCTCCATCACTACAACAAGACAAGGCTGCAATTTTAGGCTATGTTGCCGTGCAGATTATCAGATAAATATTGGACTTAAACGATGAATGAAAAAGGTTGTATGCCAAATGTTTCTTTCATTTTGTTTGAAAGCAAAAACTATCTTACATGTGAGGTTTTATAGAACAAAAGACAAAACTGTTTTTAATTTAGCTTCCCCCTCAGAAAGTTAATATAAAGGACAAAATTAAATCTAACTAATCTATCCAACAACAGGACAACTTTCAAGATCAAGAATGAGAATAACATTTCTCGTATACAATTATTTCAATATCAGAGGTTATATACTGTCCAATTATAAATGGCCACAACCTACTATATCTTTGGCATCCATTCCTTCTGTATACTCCAATGCTTGGCATGTATCCTTGCTGCTGCACCACCTCTTTATACTTCCTCCAGCTCTTCATCCTCCTCCTGCATTAGCATTAGATTTGTGTGATCTTAGGATGTTTCTCTCAATGGGTTCATGTTCATTCAAATGTTCTGTATCTAAGGCTGCGCCAAAGGCTCTGTGAGCTCAGAGACACTCTCTGTCAAACCTTGTGAAATATGTGTCAGTAGTATTTTAGGGGCAGAGCCACACCACCAAGCTCAAAACGATTGTTGTAATAAATGGTTAAAACCTTGATGTGAGTGTCTTGACTGAAAATTATTCAAGTTAAGGTCTTGTCCTTAGTTCCCATTCTGGCATGATGTCAAATCCTGCCTGTTATGTCATCTAAGACCTCTAAGATGTCTGAAAAAGGACAGTGAAGCCCTTTAGGCATCTTGTCCAATCAATACACTTTTCAGCTCTTTGGTGTGTGACATTTACAGATCAGTGGAGCCATGAAATAAAAAGCCAGAGAGTTCAGCTCATGCTGTTATCCACTCTCCGGTTTCATAAGTGATCCTCCATATTACTTCCAATAAGTCACTGACACCCTATCTTTATTTTATTTTTTTCTTGAGGCGCCAATGCAGTAAAAAGAGGAATCAGACAAAATAAAGCCTTGTAACAGCAGGAACCCTGAGAAAGGCGGGTGTGTAGCCTCTGGTGAAGCCCAGCACATGCAGGCAGTCAAGCCGTCTCCATGTAGCCAGCTGTTTCACACTCCCTCTTAATCTGTTTGCAGGCTCATTTAGCAACTGGCTGCTGTGGATTCGGTTTTCGGTGAAGGTCAACTAAAATGTGTGGCCTTGGGAAGCCTCAAAGATAGATGGGAGTAAAACTCTTGAGTCCATTTGTGAAAATGCTAGTGAGATAGCAGTGGTAGAAAACAACAAAGGACATGTATTCAACTACTGCACATAAGTACTATTTTGAGCTCATTTTCTTGAGAATTCCCACCACTACATGTATATACAGTACTTGTTCTTTTCAGAGGGAAATATTTTAGCCTACTTTTTACTCTACTACTTATTTGATATCATTCAAGTATAGGGATAACAGTGCACTCTTTCAAACTGTCTCTCCTGGAAGACATTTACATTGGCCAATCACAGCAGCAAATGTGAATGTCGGAATTTCATTTTTGGAAAGCTATAGAAATCATCAGACGCAGCCCCTGGCATCGGAAAGGTGTAACAGAGAGAAATGTAACACTTGTTCAAGCAATCTTAAACTAATAATACAATCTGACAACTGTAAAACACTCCAAGTACATATCTGAGTGGAGGGTTCATCATTTCTGATAATTGCGTGGGTTTGAGGCATGGATAGGGCTGCTTGATGTCAGTCAAATCTGGCAGCATGCTATGTTGGGAACCACTGGACTAAACTACAAAAGGTACATGAAGTAATCCACCTCAACCAGCTATAAAAATGCGAAGTGATAAGTGATGATAAGTCATCAGAACCATTTTTTCTGCAGAACACATACTTTTGCTTTTGATACTTTAAGTAGGATTCTGATTACAGGAGTTTTTGTTGTTGTTGCATTGTTGTATTGGTTCTTTGACTTAAATAAAAGATCAGACTTCTTCTTCCACCACTGGTGATGTGGTGATATGGTGATAGCAATCTATTTAACCTTATCTTTTCCTTCGGTCAAATTTGACCCGTTTTCAGAGATCTTTTTTAATATCAGAAGTATTGGTTTCTTTCAACCAGAAATAACAATGATGCATGGAGGAACGTTGTACGGGTTCCATACAATGTTCTTTGCGGGTCAAATTAATGATTCATTTCAAAACATGTTGGGTGTTTTATACAATTTGTATAGCAATTGAAAAAAAATGTTTAAATGGTTTCAAAACCAAAAACTAAACTTTGACATAAGCCCATCTGTGATTCACTCAACATGCTCTGATCTTAACTATTATTCCAAATACCTTATAATATTTGTTTTTTTTCTTTAACTCAAAAATGAGGTTTAATGTCATATACATAAGGTTTATTGATCATGAAGAAAAAAAGCTCTGAAAAAAGTCACAACAATGTTTTAAAAAGCATCAAAAGCATAGAAAAACCCCCGGCAAAGACGTCGCAAAAAAGTGCAAAAAGAAAAGTTAATTTTCAATTTTGACCCAGAAGGACAAGTTCATGGTGGATGGGAAGACAACACAAAGGTTAAGTGTTAAACAGTAACATAGTCACTGCCATCCGGATCAACCTATGCCACCTTGCAGTTCAGAATATATCAGTATAGAACAACAGTCTTACTTGAAATCAAACTCCATGTGTGTCCATGGTGGGATCGATGTTAACTGTTTTCAACCAGATGAGGGCAGTATATCACAGCTCTGCTGCACAGCGCTAAAGCTGTGGGTTACTCTAGCACATTATGTAGGCCTACACTGAGGAGAAGCCAGCCTGTGGTGAATATTGGAAACAGATCTAAAAAAAAACTGCTTCGAAGCATCATCTTGAGTTATTACTGACATCAGGAAGAACAGTGATACACCAGGTGCTAACACTTTTATATCTGCTGGCTGTTATAGACTGGATGTGGTTGCAATGTATTATACACTCCTTTTCTTCTCTCTCTCTCTCTCTCTCCCTCACCAAGTGTTTCTGGGATATGTTAATTGTCTCACTTCTTCTATGCACATATGTTTTGTTGTCTTGTATTGCCTGCCAAATGACTACCAAATGTCTGCAGAAGTAGAAGCACAAAAATATTTTCAACAAATGAGTATTTCCTACACTTTTGGACATTAGGTTTGTCGGTTTTAAACACATTGCTGCCTGAGTAGCAGCTCCTTTGTAAAAACCTTTTATTCCAGCATTGTTTTATGTAAGCAGATTTATGCACATATAGCTAACAGACAAGTAATTGAAGGCATATTGAGTTTCTCGACTCCGGTCTATGCGATGCTGCATTGATGAATAAATAATGGAACGTCCTTTCAAGTGCATCTTTGAACAGTGCTGAAGTTTTTAACCCAATGAAACCTGGAGACAGCTACCGTCTCCCAGGCTATAAACCTCTTATTCTCGCTGTCTTGGCCCTCCGCCTTTCTCTTTCAACGCTCCTACCCGCTATTTCTCTGGCATAATGCCCCCCACTGGGTCTTCTTTCATTAGGGTGAAGTATCAGTGAGACACAGACACAAAGGTCTCTCATACACATGCGCAAACTTACATAGAAGCATGCATGCATGCATGTAGCAGACACTCCACTTTTGTTGCTTCGAGGGCCAATTTTTGTAAATGACACACCCAACACAGCTGCACCCTCCAAAACCCATTTATCTGTGTCTTAATGAGCACATTTGTTAAATTAGGAAGTGATATGTGGGACTAAAAGGGTTAACAATTCTGGTCTAATTCTGACTGCATCTATGAAAAACAGCTGAACTGTGTTGCATAAGCGATGACATTGACAAGTGGCAGCCATTCAGATGAGGGGGTGAATCATATATCATTGTTACATACAGCTTGAGCTTCAACCTGGCCTCCCAATTCTCCATCCCAAATCCTATCACAGCCATGAGTGATGATCTCACAATTCTGAGGAGAAAGGCACTGAATGAAACTGTTTGATATACGGCTCTATTCCCTCAATGTCCTCACATCATTACAGAAATATTGCCATGAAAATACATTTATCAAAAGCATCAACTCAATGTTCTGCTCTGACATAATAAAACCATTACTTTTCTGTGAATAGCTATTAAACATTCTTCAAATAAATATTTACTTATTTTCTGTCAAAACGGCAGACACAGGGGAACACATGCTTTGACACATGAAAGCCTTTCCAGTGATCTAATCGTGGATATTTTTGACAATTTTGAAGATTTTCGATTGTTCTCATCCAGACAATACATGTTTACCTTTCTGTTTATCATGCAGAAGGATTTGGGGCCATCGTGAGCTCAGATTGTCATCAGTAGTCTAGAAGGAAATAAAAAAGCGAGGTAGTCTGATTTGGGGATTGGACTTATAGCTCCATTACAGAACTAGGTAAAAGAGCTTTATAAATGCTACTGCCTCTGCCAGGAGCTTCCTGCAATTGGATCTAAAATTGCAAAATGTGGTATTTTTCAGAAGATCTTCTGGCTGCTGATGTTTTTTAGAATGGTGATGTGTTAACCTCATTGAGTTTCATCAAATTTGAGATTGTTCTTTTTTAAGATAATTTTGTATTGGTATTTTTAGGCCTTCATTATGACAGGACAGCTTAGACATGAAAGGGGAGAGAGAGAGAAGGGAATGACATGCAGCATGCACTGCATCGAGGACTGAACCTCTGTATATGGGCGCCCGCTCTACCAGGTGAACTATCCAGGCACCCAGATTGTTCTTTTTTTATGGCTATAGACAGCACTTGGGTTGTTTTAAGGTGTAATTTAGATTGCTTCTGGGATGGAAATATTTTGCATGATTGTATTGGAAATATTATTCATCCTTTTTTAATTGCTTTTATGTTTATTTCTGATTTTGTTATGTATTGTGCTTTTTGGCTGAACCTTGTTGTTAATCCTATTTTGGCTAGGACTCTTAAGATTTTTAATCTCGATAGGATTTCCTGGTTAAATAAAGGTTTAATAACATTTTTAAATAACTAAAAACATAACGAAATAAATATTAATAGGCCTATATGAAGTAAGTAAAACCAATAGCCTACATCATAGAATAGTTGAATCAAATTTAAAAAATAATTATCATGAACTAACTGTAATGCTATTATTTTCATACAGTGTTATTGAAGTTACCTTTTATTCAAAGGTCTGTTTTTTTTCATGTCACCTTTTATGACAGCCGTGTTGTCATCATCAATAACCGCCTCCTCCCCTTTCAGCCAATCACATGGGCCATCCCATATATATATATATATATATCGATATATATATATATATATATATATATATATATATATATATATATATATATATATATATATATATATATATATAAAGCCTTATATAGGGTTTATATATATCTATGCCTCAGCCTCCCAGCGGGCTAACATAACGTTAGCTAGCTAGTCCAATTTAGCTAGCTCATTCTCAAAGAGGAAGAAGTGAATTGGGGAACGAGGGAGTGGTTTTGGATAGCCTCCGTGTGTTTTGCTCTTCAAAGAGTTGTGTGTCTTTCTATGAGAACATATTTGAATCAAAATGCTGCAAAGGTAAACCATGAATTGACCAGCTAACGCTAACGTTAAATAGGTGTTGCCGCTATCACTTGCTCTTCATTTAATGCTGAGTTTAAATACAAGCTCACACGCCAACCAAGCTAACTATTAGTTGGCTAGCTCGCTAGGTAACGTGTAGCGTTGTTTAGCTAAATAAAAGAAAGACGGCACTGTATTTAATTATAGCAGCATGTTGTTCCATAGTTGTGGCCATTGACCATATATTAATATTAACAGTCTATGGTTGTGGCTACATTTTGTTAACGGTTGGTGAGGCTGCAAAACTGATAGGCTGAAAAGTTGTGACAACTCCACTGTCATGAAAAGTGGCATGGGAAAAAAGCTATTATGATTTTTTTAAAGAGACTTTAAAAAAATATGATTAATAATGATATGGTAATGGTAATAAAATGTATACATTTCACAATAATTCATTTTCATAATAATGAATTCATTGAGTTTTAGTAATTAATTAGATTATGTCAACTAATTTCTTCGTTTATATATTTTCATGTCATTTGTAACATTATTCTTTTTAGAATGTATTATTTATGTTTTTAATATTGTACATTTAAGGTTGCTGGCTTCCTAAAAAAAATAGCCATTACAAACAAGAGAATAATTACTTTGAACCTTTAAACTCTTAAATTAGCCCACAGCCTAAAGTTTGGCTGAGTGTTGTCAGTGATAGACTTGGCTCTTGTTAATCAGAGATTACAAGACATCTTCAGGGGTAATAGTTCTTGCAGCTGAAACCCTCTTGTGTCTGATTATTTACTGATTGATTATTGTCATTTGAGTAATTCTGATTTAGGCCTACGCACTGGAGATGTATTTCTGCCAGTTATCAGTATGTGTTGTTCATTGTTTATCAATCTCAGATCCCCTTTAGCCAGTCAACCTGGGGTCCTCAAGAACCAATTCATACACTGACCATCAATGAAACCGTCTCTGTGCTGTATACAGTAAGTACCACATATCATTTTTTCACGCTGTGACAAGTGAGTGGACCTTTCACCTCTTTGCATTACATTTAAAACTGTACGATCTTAAAAGGGACTCTCTTGGTTTGGGACCATCTGAATGTAATCTGTCATGGGAACCCACATTCCAATATAGATTTAACAATAATCTATTGCATTTTGAAAAAGACTTATGAAAATACAATGGTGCAACCTCTAACCCTTTACTTCACACCCAACCAACTCTCTCTCTCTCTCTCTCTCTCTCTCTCTCTCTCTCTCTCTCTCTCTCTCTCTCTCTCTCTCTCTCTCTCTCTCTCTCTCTCTCTCTCTCTCTCTCTCTCTCTCTCTCTCTCTCTCTCTCTCTCTCTCTCTCTCTCTCTCTCTCTCTCTCTCTCTCTCTCTCTCTCTCTCTCTCTCTCTCTCTCTCTCTCTCTCTCTCTCACTTGTGCTTGAGCGTTGAAGTCGGAGGCGCTCCTCGGGTATTTGCCAGTGCGCACCACAGTATCTCTTCAAGTCACACTGTCCGGACTGTGGCTGCGCCCGGAGCACCTGCCAGGCGCTGTGGGAGGAGGAAAAAAAAGGGACGAGCAAGGGACATTTGAGAGCGGAGGGGCCGGCGGGAGGAGCGCACCATGGCCTCAAAGGAGACCACAACGGCGGGCTTCGTTAACGTCAGCAGAGAAATCACAGGTGAGCACGAACACGAGTTTTTCGGATTAAGTATGTTTTAACCTCTTATTTAGAAGGGAAGAGGGGACGGAGGACGTCTTTGAGGGCGCGTGGGGTTAGTTTTATCTTTACTCAGCTGCTCTTAATCTGCTTTCCGGTGCGTTTGATTTAAAAGGAGTTATCACGGCAGGCAACCGCAGGAAATTCCTCCCCAAGGCACAACCACAGTTAATGGGTGTTAAAGCTTGTGAAGACTGTAATCCCATCGATGTCGGAGCGGGAGTGTTTACTTTCCGATTGATTTAGCATTGGCTAAAGATCTGCCCCTGTATTGCTGTCAGTTAGGTTAGTGTAGTAGTAAGTGTTGCCGTCCGTGTGTGGCGTCGTGTCTTTCATGTCCATCCATTGGGAGTTTTCATCGCTTTCTTTTCTTTCTGCTGTGTGTGCGTGTGGGAGGTGTTGTGCGTCTGGGTGCGCTTTGCGTGCAGCAGGCAGCATGGATTTAGCTTCACACACACACACACACACACACACACACACACACACACACACACACACACACACACACACACACACACACACACACACACACACACACACACACACACACACAACATGTTTAGTTGATGTTGTTAAAGAAGGTGTGTCTCTCACTGCTAATTATCCAGACATGAGTTAAATCCTGCTGTTGACCAGCTCATCCTGGTCAGGCCCTGTCTGTCTGGCCTGGTGATAAGAGCCAGGTGGCTTTAGGCCATTAACACACCTTCCAGTGGGGAACAAGATGGGGAGGGGGGGAGGTCAGGGGGTTCATGATAAGTGGGTGAGTGAGCAGATCCATCAAAGTGTCAAAAAGGCAGTGGGGATATGAGAAGGAATTGAAGTGGTAGGGGGGACTGATCCATCCTGCCCCCCCCCCCCCCCCCCTTCCTCCTGCCCGTCTTATCCCTTTGGGAACAGATGCTGGGGTCACACCAGCAGGCCTTGGGGCCGCTGCGGAGTGTGTTAAAAGGTTTAAGCGATTGGGTCTTACCCAGCTTAATGTCAATAACTCTCTGTTTGTCTTCGGCTGATCCTTCCTTCGATCTGCCAGTGTGATTTCCCCCTCCCCACACCACTCCATCACTGCCTCGTCCTCCCTACATCCGCTGCTGCTCACTCAAGTGTGGGAGCCAACTTCACGGTTGTTGCTGCATGTGGAAAGTGAGTTGGGAGATTGTGACACAATTGAGCATCTCGACACAGCGTGACATGCTGTATCTCCATATGGTGGGCTCATATTTAGCATGGGTGGCTCGTTTGAAATGTGGACTGTGAATATCACACAGTTTGCAGGCATATGCGCGTGTTTGCAGTCTGAGGATATAGGTTGACATTATGTTTGTGAATAGCAGGTTGTATTATGTTGGTTATTGTGGGGGAGACGTAAATGGAGAAGGCCTCCGGTGCGGTTCAGTGAGCTTCGACAGGGCCATGTGGTGTGGCGGAGTAGAGGCCCCTAAAGATTGCAGCTCTGGATCGTGTGGTCAGTTCCATTGAGATGAGCCAGGCTGCTTTTTTCTTCCTCTGAGGCTAAAAATAGCCCTGTTATAAGTTAGAGAGAGAGAGAGAGAGAGAGAGAGAGAGAGAGAGCTCAAGTTTGTGTCATTGTAGCTATTAGTTGTCTCAGTGACTGTTTACCTCTGTGTGGCTGTCTTTAAAGGAATAATCCACCAGTATATACCTAAGCTGAAGATCAAAGACAAAACACGGCGATCGCATCAACAGCTTTACCATGGGGATTTTACTGAAATATGGGCACATTTTCTGATACATAGCTATATTCAAATACTGTATAACTCCTTTGCATGGAAGATTTCAAACACAACCTCTCAGATAACAGTCACAGATTCATTTCCATATTGACCATGTCCAAATTGTGTCAAAATCAAGTCTTAATACTTTGATGTCCAGTTTACTTTAATATCAGATGTCACTGTAATTGCACAATGTACAGGTGCGTGATCAATTAAATGAACCCTGCAAAAGAAAACGCTGCATACAACATTTATTTTAATGAAATTACCTGTTCACACAATACAGTAACGTGAGCTATTTAAATTAGATGGATACATCCTTATTGTTGTGTGTACTTCGTCCACAGAAAACCTCTCCAATTGGTCCCAAAATGTCCCAGTTAGAGAGTAAATGCCGTAAACATATTCCTTGTAAATCTTTCCAATCATTCCCCTAAAGAACCAAGCAGGCCTGCCTTGTTGCACGATCCACATTATCTTCAAAACTTGCCATTTTCAGTGTGCAGCTTGCTAACTTGAAGTTTGTGAAGCGAACAGAGTTTGATAATGGCAACACACAGAGAGCAGAAGGTGATGGACATCCGGCACTTGAGCTACACAATTATCCTGAAAATGTACTTCTGTTGAGCCACACTACCCCAGAACTAAATTTAGATCCTAATCCCTGCGGTCAAAACGCAATGAGTTCCTCAGAAGGTTCCTTGTTGCGGAGGAAAGCTGCTGCCATCAAAACTCGGCTATAGATGCATAAATACATTGTACACCACAACATGACTTAGAGATATCAGATATATCCACACATACATACACATAGCACCTACACACATCATAGTTAACTGTGAATTTTGTTTAGTGGTGCTATGACAAAGGGAACAAAATATGCTGGGCTTGCATGATTTCATAATTCCCGCATATTCGTTGCAAAAAACTCACATATATCTCAGCAGAAAGTTGAAAAATGTTGCGTTTACTTCACACAAGAGTAGCCATTTTCCCCTGTTGCCATGGGAATATTATGAAGTGACGTCATTTCGCCTAGTGAGAACACAGTGTTGGGGGAATCACTTTTTTTTCTCTTTTTCATCAAACCGCAAGTTCCCGCAATTTTTGCAAGTTCCCGCAATTTTTGCAAGTTCCCGCAATTTTTGCAAGTTCCCGCAATTTCATCGCATAAAATTGCATAAATATCCCGCATATTCCATCGCATTTTTTAAGAAAACGTGCCGCATAATCAAGGATTTTTGCCCGCAACAATCACAAAAAAACTCTTTCTGGAGGGACTGTATATTGGAAAATTGAGAGCCCTTACAGCTATGATCACTGAACACAAAAATGGTATTCGTAATCATGATGCATTAAGTCCAGTAGCTGTTCCACTTTTTTTATGATGCCCAACACAACATATTATATTATAGGAGGTGGCATTAACACTCTGCTTCTGAGGAGAGAACTATTTTGGATATACACTGGGTACTCTCACACCATTAGGTCTAATGGAGGATTATAGATTCAGACCATTCCTGTGATGTTGGTATGTAAAGGGCAACACAGAGACTCTGTGTACTTGATTAGATTATTATGGTGATGTTGGGTTGATGCTGTCCTGTAACTCGCTGTGATTGATATTGTGGTGTTTTTCTAAACATGAATTGATTACCGTTCACTATGATTTGTACTTTGTTGACTCTAGATGTATATGTTGTTCACCTCCTTTTGTTAATACCCGTTGCCTGGATATTGTAGTTTCCTGCTCCTATATGTTTTAAGGACATCCTGTTTTAAATTTAGAGGCGCCTCTATCTAGATCTAGCTACTGAGTTTCGGTAAGCTCCTGTCTTTCTAACTGCACCCACCCATATCTTTTTCATTATCAAATTTGTCGTCTTCAGTCCTAACCAATGCAGCCTCAAGTGTCATCACGTACGGTGAATTATAAGACTTCATATACCTCCCTCTGGAGCACAAAAGCCTTTTATATAACTTTTTTTTCACATATGCAGCAGTACTCCCTGACACCTGTAAACAGACTTTGATGTGTAAAATCAGTGGAGTTCCCCTTCAAGTGTCTGGGACTCTACTACAGAGATGAACATTTTTCTTGGTTGACAACAGTCTCAACTCAAGGGCCACTCTGCAACTAACGATTATTTAAAAAAATTCTTAATTATTGCCTAAGGAAATGGTGAAAAACACAATCTTCATGTTGCTGTTTTTATCCAAAGACATTCAGTTTACTATAATGTAAGGCTAAGAAAACCAGCTAATATTTATATGTGAGAAACTGGTGCCAGTGTATTTTGCTTAAAACGTTTCTTAAATGATTAATCAACTATCAAAATAGTACAGATAAAAATGTCTATTCTTCTTGTCACTTTGAGGACTCATAGTCCATGTTGGCTTAAATTAGTGGTTCCCAAACTGGGGGCGTCGCCAGCTAAATATAAATAAATAATGCATGGTTCTGCCGCACTGCTAACAAAGCATTGACAAGTTTGTGAAAGGACTGCCAGGTAAACGTAAACCAGAAAATGAAGTCACACCAAACAACACCACAACTACTCAAACAAAGGCAAGAAATTGCGTAGTTGTTACCACAATTCATCTAAGGAGCCGACTGCCAATTTCCCAGTTGAATCGCATTGTGCCTCGTTATCCCTTCGCAGGACAACCGCTGATTGTTGCGTATCATCTACTATTACCAAGATTGGTATATCCCTAATGTTTCTCCACTCATTTATTCAGGTTTTTTCCTTTCATTTATCACTGCTGAATTTTAATTTATGGATTATTTCCCCCTTTTACAGTGTTTCTGAGTGTGTCTCAGGACAGCGCTTTTCATTCTGTTATGGGTTTACATTATGTAATTGGCTCTCCTGTTTTACCACTTATCCTCTGCTCTTCTCTCCAGAGAGCATCAGGAAGGTGCTGGACAAGCAGGCCATTAAGTTTGTGCGAGCCATCAAGCAGGACACCAGGAGCGGCAAAACAGAGGACAGGATTCTGGTGAGAGACGCCAACACCCCCCCCCCCCCCCCCCCCCAATCCTGTGTAACACTAGGTCACCTGAAAGAGATATTCGTTGTTAAAGTGAAAGTGTCTTTACGTGTGTGGTGTTGAATATGGAACAGAATGGCACTGGCTCCTTGCAGACAAAATGGAAATCAATGGAAGTTAATTGCGACAAATTGAAACAGCCATAAGAAGTCACAGATTACACATCCTGAGACGCACAACAGACGCGTTGAAAATCAGGCTTAAGACAGAAGCAGGGCAAAGTGGACATTACCTACTGAGTCCATCCTCAGAGTTTATTAGATGTGGCAGGATGGCCTTAGTGTGTGTGTGTGTGTGTGTGTGTGTGTGTGTGTGTGTGTGTGTGTGTGTGTGTGTGTGTGTGTGTGTGTGTGTGTGTGTGTTTGTGTTTGTGTTTGTGTTTGTGTGTGTGTGTTTTCTGTAGAAGAAGCTTGTGTGAGTGCATGCCAGAGGGTGTGTGGGCAGCCTGTTATGTGCCCAAGGAGCTTGTGCGAGCCAAGGCCACCTCTGTTATTGAGAAATTGTCAATTAGTCAGCCACATTACTGACTGATCAGTTACTCACACACTGTTGCAATGCGACAGAGTGAGCTTAATTCCTTTCTCTGAAGACAAGAAAAAAGACAAGCTGATAAGTTTATCAAAACTATTAATCAGTACTTCTCTCAGTTTTCCATGTCTATTTTTTTCTCTTCTCCGTCTCCCCCCACATCTCCATCTATCTCCATCCTTACCACACCGCCCCTCTATTTTTGTCATCTCCTCTCTTTGTTTCCTCTCTCCCTCCCTCCTTATCTGTCCATCTCGATTATTCTCCTCCCTGTCATCACCCCCCTACTCCCCCCTCCCACCATCATACCAGTCGCCTCTCACGACTTTCTTTCTCTCTCCCCCCTTTATGCCCTTCCCTCTTCCCTCCATCTTTACTCAAACCTGTAAAAGGGTATTGAGCTTCTCTTTCCATCAGAAGCAATTCAATTAGGTCTCTGCCTTACAAGAGTTTTTTTACTATCCAAATGGGCCTTGGCTGCTGCTGCTGCCACTGCTCCAAATTCTTTCAAGGGAAGGGAAGGGAGGCGAGGGAGGGAGATGGATATAAGCATTCATTCCAGCTCGTTGTCAAGGTCTCCCTCCTCTAAAAATCTTTTCCCTCTAATGGATACATTTGTTTGGATATTTGAAGGATGAACAGATGAGGGAGTTTGTAAATAGTTTGTTTCAGTCTCTGGGTATTGTGTGCAAAATATTCACTTATGTGTCAAAATGTCATGCATGACAGTTAGAGAAAGTGGACTATTTTAGGATTGCTTTCTAATACGGAGATGAAACTTGGTCTTGAAAATTAATTTTCTAAGCCTGAAGGCTCAGACGAGGCCTTCTTTTACCTTTTACCTCTCTTTCATGCGCATCCTTTCTTCGCAGGTGACGTAGATTTCACAGGATCATCTGCTTTCAGCTTGATTCCTCTGGTCTGTTTAGTTTGTGGACAGCAAGAGGTTTCCAATGTTCGAGTTTATATTGACTGTATGCAAGTCTTTGTCCTACATCTTGCTCTTTCTTTTTACCTCCTTTTCCCTCGGGAGACTGCTGGTATCCAGCTGTCTGTGTGTGTTGACTGTACCGCCCTCATAGTGCCACAAACACATACACATAGCCACACACCCTCCACCCATCTCAGACAGACACAGGGAGGGCTCAGTGTGACATCCAAGCGGCACCCAGGGCAATGCATTGGGGAGCATCAACATTCATGTTTCTATCACCACACACACACACACACACACACACACACACACACACACACACACACACACACACACACACACACACACACACACACACACACACACACACATGCGCACAGTTTGACATGTGCAGGAGGCATCTATGCAGACACACATGGTTCAGTGCATCAAAAGTTGCCTGCCCACACTCTTACGGCCATTATTAGATCACCCTATTTGAAGATTAGGGGCAACTCAGAAAACAAAGCATCTTCAAAGGCAGAGACACGGGGGGAGGAGGAGGTTAGGGGGAGGAGTGGGTGGTTGTGTTGGAAGAGAAGGGGAGGGGCATACCACAAGAGCAAAGGGAATGGAGGGGGATGGAAATATCTGATGTGTTGTGATGCCCCAGTTGCCTGTTTGGCTCTTCCGCCACTTATTTACCCCGGTCGGTCGCTTCGTTTTATCCTCTGTTGACTCTGCGGTTCCAATGCTCCCACCTAATAATGGGCCTATTACTGGCTGAGACTGCCACTGTTTGACAGTCCTGAGCACACTCAGGCACTTCAGACGCTTATTTCCACTTAAGTTACGCGGAGGTCCAACTTATGAGACTGTGGTAGGACCGGGGTTTGAGGTTGAGTTAGTGGTGCAGCATTTAACGACTTGGTTGCATGCTCATTGGATGTGTCTGTTTTGGGATGTTCACAGCACAGCTGTTATTTAGAAAGTTGGGTCAAAGTAGTTTATAATAATGAGTTATGGTCAGCAATCTCTTTTTAAAGTTGCAC
The DNA here is from genome assembly GCA_023631565.1 of Gymnocephalus cernua. NCBI lineage: Eukaryota > Metazoa > Chordata > Actinopteri > Perciformes > Percidae > Gymnocephalus > Gymnocephalus cernua. Next base: position 30,434,878 of record CM042436.1, read on the forward strand.
ATCTCTTTTTATGGACACAAGAAATAAAACATTCAAAAAATCTAAAATAACATTTGGGATGATGGATGCTTTTCTACAAACCACCGCAAACTTGTATTCCTAGAAGTATTTTCCTTACACCTGGTGACGTCCCTTTGGAAATGAGCTGCGAATGAAGCTTGCCCACACCCACTCTGTTACAACTGAGAAGGGTCTGATGTCAACCAGGCTAAGTCTATACCATTAGCCAAATGTGAATGCATGTACTGGCTATCTGAGCGTTTTGGGAGTAAATGAATACAAGTAAATGAAATTAGTGTCTTGGTTCCAAGATCTGCCTCATGTTTGTCGGTAATCGCCTTCATCCACATCTTTCAGATTTCTTATTTCTTTGTGTCCTAAACTTGACCTCATGAATGTCATTTTCCTTAACTGAGTTGTCTTTGCTTCTTTTTGGAATTGTGTTGCCTTTACATTTTTTCCTTTCTGCCTTTTATTGTTTTTAAGCTTCTATGTTTCTTTTACTCCTTGAAATTTATTTTTTTTAACGTCAACTGCATGAATTAGTGTTTTCAATCTTCCCGCTGTGCATCTTTTTAATTATTGAATTCTATCGCTCTTTGGAATTGGCAAGCTGCTTTACGAACAGAGGCGTACAGTTTTACCAGGCAGAGACAGTCTAATGAAGGAAGGAACACTATTGATTGCATTATGGGAAATGTAGGATCCAACATGTTTGGAGCTTTACCCATACTAGGTCTCCTACAGTCTCCCCGAGTTGGTCAAAAAACGTGCCTCGGAACTAGGGCTGAAACGATTCCTCAAATAATTTTATTACAAAACATCCTTGAAGCAAAATTCTTTGTCTCGAAACTTCGTTAAATCAATGTAACTAACGGTGTACGGCTCACTGTGTTTCCACACGGTGGATTATTACTAGCGTACAACAGGACGAAAATAGTGAGGGTCTAAGAGAAGAGACAGGCGAGAGAAAACGACAGAAAGTTTGGGATCATTTTAAGCTGCAAATATGCTGCTACATCATCTCAGTAGAAAACATCCAGTCTACTCATCCATTCCACAGAACGAACCCAACACAAGGTAACATGAACGTCTTTACACAACTACAGCACCCTACTCTGCAAATAGCGATGTTTTACAAACAATTTAAAATGAAAGCTGTCGGTTTGTAGTCTAACTGTTTATTAGTTTGCTACTAATCTTTGAAAACTTAGCTAGTCCCTGAGACAAACCAGCCCCTCCCCCCAGAATGGCTACTTAATATGCACGTGAATGACGTCATCGGTCCATGCCTGTGATGTCTGCATTCTTTATTCTTTCTCCTCACTCAGTATTAGGCTTCTGAAAATGTGATCCCCAGAACAGTGTAGATGAATGGTCTTGCTGTAAGCTTTGTAAATTCACATTTACCTTCGGCTTAGTGAACAGCTCTTTTGCATATCCAGTGCAAAGAGCCAGAGGCAAGAAGGGGGTGAAAAAGATTTTTTTTTTTAAGGTTCTTGGAATTGGGCAATAAAAAATGTTGCTTTTTCTAAAAAAGGAAACCTGTCTTTTGTATACATATAAAAGACAGTAAACAGCAATAATAAATATATGTACTATTGCTAGTATTTCTTACTAAGTATTTCTTATCTGATTAATCGATAGAATACTCGATTACTAAAAGAATCGATAGCTGCAGCCCTACTCGGAACACACCGAAGCGACGCCGACTTGAGCGTATGTGCTGCGCATGCGTGAGACGTAATACAGCTGGCGGCGCTAATCTGTATTGTCGCCCAAAAAATTAAAACCGGTAGCTGATTGGACAAACGTGTCACGTGGGTCCGGCTTCTCTGGAATTTCAAAATGGCGGCTCGTTCGGAAATACGATCTCATATTTTACGAAAATAGTTAACAAAAACGTGTTTCTGAAAACATTTTAAGCGAGAAATAGGCTGTGCAGTTGCTGAATCTGTCTTCATTTCAGATCGACAAAGGTCAGTTTAAAAGATTTTCGTCAGATTTTGAGAGCCGTTAGTCGCTCGCTCATCCCGCTCGTCATTTCCGGGTTAGCACTCCACCAATCCGATTGTTCATTGAGCCCTCCGACCCAGCAAGTCAGGTCGGCCAAAATGAAGGCCGACAGCCCCTCCGATGGACGACGGCACGGAACACACCGAACAGACTTGAGTCACTGACCTCCCCAGACTGTCCGACGGCCGGTTATCGGGTTGGTGTGTCAGGGCCATTAAAAGTCATACACGGTATGACCTGATTTGTATGTGTTTTCTGATTTGTTGTTTGTATTTATACATATTTGTAGACAGATGTAATAGACGTAAAATTCCATAGGGATGTGTAGTTATAAAATTTTCATGGACAAAAATCCCAATCACAAAATAGCCCAGGAGATTTCCAAAGGCCCCTTTTTATTCTATTCTTTTGACATTTATGACCTACCTATCTATACGATGGGAGATTTGGGAAGTTAAACACACTTTTGAACTAACTTGTTTTTTTACTGGGCCTTCATTTTAGCTCTGAGACTCTAGCTGTGATTTGGACTGTGAAAGAAAGCTGGGTAAAAGCAGTAAAGCACAGACAGTAGGGATCGACCGATATGGATTTTTTTGTGCCGATACCGATTTTGTTTTCATGATCCTTAGACGATGACGGATACGGCTGCCGATTTTATTGAGCCGATATTTGGAGCCGATACTGCTTTTGCCTGTGACCTTCAGCACTCACTGGATCGGTTTGCAGCCGAGTGTGAAGCGGCTGGGATGAGGATCAGCACCTCTAAATCTGAGGCCATGGTTCTCAGCAGGAAACCGATGGAGTGCCTTCTCCAGGTAGGGAATGAGTCCTTACCCCAAGTGAAGGAGCTTACCTTAAGTACTTGTTCGCGAGTGAGGGGACAATGGAGCGGGAGATTGGTTGGAGAATCGGCGCAGCGTGGGCGGTATTACATTTAGTTTATCGCACCGTTGTGACGAAAAGAGAGCTGAGCCAGAAGGCAAAGCTCTCGATCTACCGGTCAGTTTTCGTTCCTACCCTCACCTATGGTCATGAAGGCTGGGTCATGACCGAAAGAATGAGATCCAGGGTACAAGCGGCCAAAATGGGTTTCCTCAGGAGGGTGGCTGGCGTCTCCCTTAGAGTTAAGGTGAGAAGCACAGTCATCCGTGAGGAGCTCGGAGTAGAGCCGCTGCTCCTTCACGTCGAAAGGAGCCAGTTGAGGTGGTTCGGGCATCTGGTAAGGATGCCCCCTGGGCGCCTCCCTAGGGAGGTGTTCCAGGCACGTCCAGCTGGGAGGAGACCTCGGGGAAGACCCAGGACTAGGTGGAGGGATTACATCTCCAACCTGGCCTGGGAACGCCTCGGGATCCCCCAGTCAGAGCTGGTTAATGTGGCTCGGGAAAGGGAAGTTTGGGGTCCCCTGCTGGAGCTGCTCCCCCCGCGACCCGACCACGGATAAGCGGACGACGATGGATGGATGGATGGATGGATGGACTGCTTTTGCTCCCTCAATTTACATCATAAAAATGTAAACCCTGCCATACTGGATTTGTTTTTGGAATCTGCTCTGTCATTTCTTTAAAAATAACAGACAGCCATACTAGCAGCAGGATCTTTTGTCCTTTCAGTCTCTCAACAACACTTCCATTTTTTGTGTAATGGCAAACATTACCACTGCGTCATCCGCGATTTTCTTTTCATGGCTTTTCCCTGCGAGATGCTCAGCGAGGAGTCATTTTCTCTGCAAGTGTCTGGGATCTACCATCTGACTGCTGGCGAGTGCTCTGTGCTGTAATTAGGACTGTGCTTTCCTTTGATTATCATAACACATGTCGGTAGCCTATGGCGGAGAGGCTATGAAGTGTGACTGCTGACCTTCTCTCTTCCCCCATGAGGAGAGAGAGTGTGAATAAAAGTATGTATTGTCAGGGTTGAGAGGCACCTCAAAGTATATTTGCCTCTTTTATCTCTCCATCCTATTCATTTTCTTTCTCCTTTGCTACCTCTCTCGCATTGTTCTGATCCTCCTGTATCCACCCCTCCTCTTTCTCCCTCTCTTCTTTACTCATCATTTGGCCTCTTCCACACTCTGCTTGTCTCCATTTCATCCCAGTTTTTCACATTTGCTCATTTTTTATTTTCCCCCTACCCTTCTTTCCTTGGTGAATGGGCGGAGAGGAAAGAAGGGTAGGGTTACCCTCCTGGCCACTCTTCAGCCCCTACTTCTCTTATACACTCTTATAATCTCCCCTCTTACTTCCAACTATAGCACAACCTCACAACCCCTTTCCCATTTTCTGTCTCCTTTTTTTTTTTTCCCCATGTTATTATTTTTTAAGAGGTCCTTTGAGTTTCAGAGCGCTCTCCTTGCCATCTCTTTGATTTAGACACATTTGACTGGTTGGTTTTTATGAGAGATTCTGGAACAAGATGTGTTTTTGAGCTTTGCATTTTTCTCATTTGGCTTCATCTCTCTCTCTCTCTTTCAACCACTCTAAAGTCCACTTATGTAGCAGGACCTGGGGCATCTGTGCTTTCAAACCCCCTGTAAGCTGACAGATTGACTGGTGGCAGGGTTGTGTTCTTGTGATGCTGAGTTCACTTGAGTGATGGAGAGAGAGAGAGAGAGGGAGAGAGAGACCAAAGCCAGCTTAGCAAGCTATTGTGCATCATTATAAGTGCATCACAGTCCAAATGGAGTGTGTGTGCTGCACTAGCATGCTGGACTTGTGTGTGTGTGTGTGTCTCAAAATGCCCTTGTGGCCGAGCCAGAAATACTGCAGGCGGCCAAATCTGGCACTGGTCCTTAGCTTGTTCCCTCAGAGGCAGCGCTGCATGCAACACACACACGACCCAGAGACACGCTTTGATTTGCACCATCTCGTTTGAAGTGCAAGACCCAGAGCCTGACAGCTTATGATTAATATAAGCCCCCGCCCTCTCAGCTGCGTGTGCATGCAAACACACACATCCAGAAAGAAATACTTGTTTTCATGCACGTACTGTACGACACACACTCCCTCCCGGCCCTCGCAGTCTGCTTCAGGGGCCGGCTGGCCGGCTGGCTCTTTGAACTAGAACTTCTTACACTGTGCCGTCACAGTAAGGGCACTTAGCGACCCCCCACCATCCTATCATCTCCTTCTCTCTCGCTACTTCCTCATCACTTTCTGAGATTGTCACCTGACCAGGTCAAAAATGACCTTCTCATCTTAGAGGATTGCCTGGGTGGGAAATTAATCTTTGAGGGGCTTTTAGGATGTTCGAATTGATCCTTGGAGGAGAAGGTTGCCAGAAGGCCACATGAGAGGAAAAACATTTTGGTTGTGGCTAGTGGAGCTTGACTTTAGCTCTGGATATATGCAGCAATTATGAAAGTTCACTCGCACCTGCTATATAAAAGCAACGCTATTGTATTGACAGTCAAAGTTCACCAAATTCTAACCAATAAATATCAATAAAGAGACACACGCACTAGTGCTGGGCGGTATGACCAAAAATTCATATCACGTTTTTTCAAAATTATGCCGGTTTTCCGGTTTTTGACGTTTTTTTTTTCATGCATATTCAGATGTTCAATGCATTTTCTACTCGTTGAGAGAGGAATTACTGCAGTAAATTGACTTAATTGACTCATTACTCACCACTGTATTAAGCGGGACCATGTCTTTAGCTAGGTGGTTGGTGATGGAGTTTGTAATCTCGATCCACCGTTTGCTTTTTCTGTCATAGCAAGTCCCTCTAGCAAACGCGTCTTTAAGTGACATTTGGCTCGACTTTTCTTTTGATTTCCCTGTGTTACCTGCTGATGTGGAGGGCGCTGAGCCTGCTGACTTTAATTTCATACATTCTATTCCAAGACGTGTTTGCAGCTGAGGTGGTGGAGCAAATTGCTCGTGTTGCCGCCTTTCGCAACTATTTTAGCCCGACAGCACTTGCATAAAACGGTTGTTTGGTCAACGTCGGATTTTTGGAAACAAAAAAACCTCCAAACAACAGACCCGGCGGCTCCTTTTTTTGGCACAAGTTTGTCTGTGTCATTTTCTACTACTTCTGCAGCATCCATCTTCCGTGTGACGTCCCTCTGGTGCACTGCTGTTTACCGTCGCTGCTTAGAAGTGCAGCATTTCAAAGGGTCCGTCTAAAACAGTGTCGCGCAGCGTAACGTTCGTTCCGGACGTTGTGTTATTAAACACACCGGTATGGCGGTATATTAAAAATGAACATCGTGACGAAAATATACACCGGTTTTCGGTATGAACCGGTATACCGCCCAGCACTAACACGCACATACACACCCACTCGTTACTGTATCAATTTCAGTAGCTCATATATCAATTTTGTCTGAAGGAATGGCTCTGTGCGTAGCGAGCAAGAGAGAGAGAGAGTGACAGTGGATGCCCTCAGGGCAGACAGGTGAACAAGTGTCATGTGTTGGCGATCGGAGCAGAGTAGAAATTAACAGTAAGGTTGTCAAGTGGTAGAAAATGTACAGTGTAGATTTCAATTTGACACTGCAGCTCACTGAAGTCAGACATCTTCTACACTGATCCAGTGGTCCTCTGATTAATGTGACTACACCTGAAAAGCACCGTTGCTACTCTCTGCTCCTCACCACGGGGCTTCTCGTGTGCTGCGAGCAAATCACTCCGCCCAAGTAGCAGAAGTTGCAGTGCTTCACCTTCTGAGAATATAGTTCCCAGTTTGTATACAGTTAGAAGATGGCTGTGTCTCATGTGGCTTTGTTATTTGTACACGCTGTGACTATACAAATCACAACATGTAAATAGGAAAATGTTGGCGTTATTTTGTCACTTATTGGAAGCAGTAGGCTAGGTGGAGCCGTAACCGGCTCTTTGCTAAACTAGGCTAGCGTTGGGTGCTCCAGACAGAGTTACGACATGCACGGAGATGAGAAGGGTATGTATGGACTTATCTAACTCTGGGGGATACGGTGAATAAGCTAAAGTCCCAATAAGTCCTTTAAAGTAGAACTATGGGATTCTGATTACTATTTGCTTAAGTTAGCTGTCGGTCAGCGACTACTATTTAGCTATAACGTACAAACTGGAAAATGGCGTGTGTAGCTAACACTAGTTGATTTCTTGACCGAAATATTCATCTCTCTGTTGGTCTTTGAGCACAGCAAAAAGACTCAATCCTTGCTTTTTAAATGTCAAAACAATACAGAGTGCCAAATATATTTTTGGGCCGTGAAATACCAGAGTGACGTTGCAGTGCACGTTTACCAGATAACTGCCAACAGTTTTGTGGTTTGGCTAATATACTAAATAAATGTTGATTGAGCTTACGTATAAAATTTACAACTGGTTTACACAGCCCATGTAGCAAAAGTAGCAGCTGGTTCAGTCCTCTCTGTCTGTGTCTACACAGGATGCATTCAGGCCCAGTATTGAGTCAACAGTGTTTTGACAGACCTCACAACCCAACACACAACTGTTATGCAGGTAGAATGGAAGAAAATAGACTTTAAGTGTTAAAACTACGCTTTGGATTACATTTACGCGAGTAAAAAGCAAGCAGTTACGCTGTAACAATTAGAAGCTTAAGAGCATAGATCCTGTCATTGATATTATGGGGGACAATTGGCCACAGGTAGATTGTAGTAAAGTGACATTTTAAGTTTGAAGGAAGACATTAGTCACAATGAAGTGCTCCGGCTCAAACCCTGTATCTGGTATACCTCATATATTGAATAGATGTCCCTTAGATTTCTTCCTTCACTGCTGCACAGTGAAGTAGGCCAAGTAGGCAAAAACACCCGTCTTGATATATTGATTGTCTCTAATGATACTTCAATGGGCTGTAAATGATATATCAAGTTAGGACAAACCCTAAGCAAGAGGCCTTGCGCAGCATCAGAGGATCAAATGGGCATCCGTCAGAGATCCTGCATTATTGATGCCTCTGTTTACATTATGAGATCTTCTGTCAGTTGGCAAGGCTCTTGGAAGGGAAAATATTCTTCTGTCTTTCATTTTCTCACTTAATCTCTCACTTATCACCTCTCTCTTTCCTCTTTCTGTGCACCTCAAGGTCCCAGCACATCCCACCCGTTCCTTCCCGTATCTATGTTAACAGAGTTTTCAAACTTGTCGAGGAGCTGTGATTGGACTAACAATCTTCTGCCAAGGCCCCTCCACCAGCTTAGTGCAGAGATTTTATTCTCGTGGTGTGGGTATCATTCTGTCTCCTTTTTTAGTCTCTAGTTTTCATTCCTCTGTCTCTTCTCTGTAGGAGTCTGTTACGGATGTCTATATAGTTAAGACACAGGGCTGATCTGTGAGGCCAGCTTTGCCGGGAGTAGGTGTAGTATCTGAGGACTCTATTATCAGGAGGGAAATCTGGTCTCTCTCTCTCTCTCTCTCTCTCTCTCTCTCTCTCTCTCTCTCTCTCTCTCTCTCTCTCTCTCTCTCTCTCTCTCTCTGTCTCTGTCTGTATGTTTCATTTTCTTTCTTCCTCTCACCGCCACTCAGCGGGGCGCCATTAGCCATTCAGCACAGAGGGGCCTTGAGGAATTGAAGGCGACGGAGCAGAAAAAGAAAAGAAAATCTGAAAACGGGAAAAGAGACGGGAGTTGGGAGGACGGTGAGGGCAAGAGGGGATGGAGTGAGGTGTTAATGCGGGAGCAACCCAGACAGGACACTGTGGCACACTATGAGATGGAGGGATTAGGGAGGAAGATGGGGGGTGAAATGAACAGATGTCCATGGAGTTAAAGAGAAATGACAGAATGCAAAGGAGGGAATTTGAAAGCCAGCTAAAAAGGAGCAAAACTAAAGTGTGGCCAAGAATTGTGAGTAGAGCTAGGTATTGATATAGAATGCATGGCATGGGGTATGCTTATTATGGATTTTTGAATTATGAATGAGATTAATTAAATAGGCAGATGTGAATATATTTTAAAAAAAATTGTCTCTTACCTTACCCCAGACCCTTTTAAATGGTAATGCCCTTCTTTTGGCAAAAGTGCACCTTTTTTATTTTGGCTTCTCTTCCAGTCGTCTTTCTCCACCTTATCTTACCATTAGTGCCCTTCCTGATGCAACGAGGCATCTGTTGAATAAGTGCTGCTTAGTTCCATCAACACAACTTAGCACGGTTAAAATTGAACTGTCATATGACTCTCAATCTCGCCATAATATTTCTGACACACTCGCTACCATCATTAGCTTGCTAAGTGTGTGAGTGCTTAGCATGACTTACGAGTCATTGGGACGAGCTGCAGAGATGATTTGCTCTCTTTATGGGGTGTTTGTGCTGTGCTATTTTTTGCTGCGATTTGCATTTCCTTCTCTGTGACAGAAAAATGAATGTGTTCTCCCCTCAGGTCCTGGCAACATGGAGGCTGTATCTCTTTGCTGTCAAAGTGCCCACCAAGGTAAATGTTCCCCTGCTCTCAGTGGAATTTTATGGCTTTCACTTGCCAGCCTTGATCTTATGGTGATTCGCAAAAGACGTGACAAAAAAGGTAGCAGACTTTTCAGAGCGGGAGAGATGAGATAATGATGATGACTGTGCTGATGATCACTTTGAATGACACCGATTGCAATAAAGATGATAAGGTGGCAGGTGGCATTAAGTCAGTGGTTTAAAGCAATAGTTTGACATTTTGGGAAATAAACTTATTTTTTTCTTGCCAAGAGTTGGATGACAAGATCGATGCCACTCTCATAGTTTATTATGAAGCTACAAACAAGATAGAATGTGTCAATCAGAAAGAGCCTGTGAGGTGCTGGTAGATGTTTTGGCCTTTGGACAGAGCCAGCTGTTTCTCACACCTCCTAGTCTTTGTGCTAAGCTAACAATCTGCTAGCTGTAGATTCATATTTACTGTACAGCCATGAAAGTAGTATCTATCTTCGTTTTTTTTTTTTAAGAGAAGAAGAAGCAAGAAACATTTTGCACGGAATTGCAATAAATTGCTAACCTTGGGCTTTTCTTAAAACATGATTGATTGTCTGCCTGCTCCTGTTTTTTGCCCCATCTGACTTCTTTTAAATGATGTTGCTGCGATCACAGATCTCTATTCTGAGTACCATATTATTGAGATTAAAAGAAATGGCCCAAACCAAGAAAATAACACCTAAGTTGTAAGAAGATGTAATTATCCTATAAAGATTATAATTTGGACAATGTGTTAGTGTGGACCACAATAATGTTTTTTTCGGCTGTTTTCAGATGGAGGTCACCTTCAACTTCCTGGAAATCCGAGCAATGAACACTTACCCAGAACACCAGGTGAGGCACTGACGTTCAAATAGTTTTCCTGCTGTTTGGACCTTCATAGCAGAATAAAGTATTACAATAGATACACTTTCCATCTCCATACACAGGTTGTCATCGATACAGACAAGACCACCTACTCGCTGAGAATACAGACCCAGGACCAGCTGGATCACATGGTCAGCCACATCAACTACGCCCTCTCTCGGGTCTTCAACAACTCCATTTATGCGTAAGCATCTCCGAGCACCACAGCCTCGAGCAACGGAACAAGTCTTTTTCTGTTTTTGTGTTGTATGTGCTGAGGAGCGAAGACAAGTTGGCCGACGTTAACAGCACTCGACAGTGCGTTGGCAAGTTGGCAACTCCTCTTCGGGCAGCTTTCCTCCTCAGCAGCCAAATGCATTCTTGTATTGCTGTAGTTTGCATCCAACCCATTTCTGTGTCACGGTAGACTTTAACACCCAGCAATCAGTGGGATTAAATCAGCCAGTTGACACTAAACAGGCCATTACCCGAAGGCATTGTTTTGGATCTTTTTTCTTTTTAAAGCAGCTTATTTATTATAAGCAATGAGAAGTCACACACAGTCACTGATGGAGCAATAAACCTGGGCTTCCAGTCAAAAAGCCATTCTTACACAGTTGAAAATCCTGAAGTGGGCTGTGTATGTCCTCTGCACTTTTCTAAAGAGGGGAGCCCAGAGGTAGAAAAGCCTGGATAGAGTTAAGTTCAAGGCCTAAATATTTTGTCCCATAATCATGCATGTATGGGTGAGCAGGCAAGATGGACAGAGTGTATCCCCCTTTCTCTTGTCTCATCTACAGTTTCTAAGAGCAATGAGATTGACTGTGCTCCGACTATTGACCTGCACAAAGCTATCTTCGCACTCTTATCGTCTTTCAGAATGGCTTTTTTCCATTAGGACCACAGCAGATGATTGCTTCCAGTGAGAACATTTAAAGAGAATAAAGAGAGAGGGCTGGACAGAGGGAGGGAAGTTGTTGTGGGTTTAATTGTGCAGCCTTGTAACCGATTGGTGCTGCTGTATTGAAGTACACAATGCAGATAGTATCAAGATAACGGGCACGCACATACATACGTGCTCCAGGGGTGGAGGATGATTGTCGAGATAAGGTGGGGATTAAGGTCATGGATATGGTTAGGTGTAGTGTGTGATTTGACGACAAATGGGATTAAGGATGGTGTGTGTTGAATGCAACAGTATGGCGGTGTAATCCTATCAAAAAGCCATAGCAGGTAGAGCACAGTATTATGTACGAACAGTATTTACTTTGTGATCTCAGTCCTTGCAGTTTACTGCTTACTGGATGCTTTTTGTCAAAGAACACAACCAGTAAGCTGAGGAATATGCGTGTGTGTATGTGTGTGTGTGTATATATATATATATATATATATATATATATATATATATATATATATATATATATATATATATATATAAAGTATCTTCAAAAAACATCCCAGGGATCCAATTTTTGTTATTTATTCACTACCAAAGCAATGTCATAAGCAGTTTTGACATTGCAGACGTTCACTTTCCATCTTAATTCTGAGTAGAGCAGCTCAGTCAACAAGTTTGCTGCAAATTAGCATCATCATTTTGAAAATATTATGCAGCTGTGTTTTGTTTGGTACCGCAGTTTGGCTCTGGATCTCCGTAAGTAAGGCTACCAAAAGGATATTTGACTTACAGAGTGTCTGAAAATGTATTTTTTTTTTTATAACAATGTCTTGCAGAAAGGGTGCTAGCAGGGAGTGGGAGAAGCAGCCTCAATGTACTATCTCTTGGGCACTGAAGTGCTCTTTGCTTAAAGAAGTATGTTACTGCTGAAAAGAGGGTATTTTAATAAAACCGGGCAGTAGAATGGCGCACCATGTCTGTACAGTGTTTCAGGGTTCATCTAACAACTATAGAGATATTTCAGACTGGACCAAAGTACTAATGACTTCCTAATTACCCAGTGTGCAGTGCAACTCGTTACGAGACCTTGGTTATCTTCAGGTTGCTAATCTCCTCCACCATTCTCCGCTCTTTGTCTTTCAGTCCTCCTATTTGTCGAGCAGAGGGAGACCTGAGTGAAGGAAGTCACAAGTTTTCACCAAACTCTGAGTCGTCATTGGAGCCCCAGAAAACATGCGGTGAGTCTTCTATGTTTCTGTTTATAGCGCATGAAACACACACATGCATACAAACATACACAATCCATTGACTCACTTACTCACTGACTCGCGTCAAATCATGTTGGAGACTCATCCTTAAGTGGGTCAGAAGACCAAAATTGCTGGATGCACTCCCTTTCTGATAGTAATCCCATTAATCTACAAGAAGTGCTCTTTCATGCTGCAATACTTTCATCTCACCTCAATATTACCAGCTAATCTCTCTCTCTCTGTCTCTCTCTCTCTCTCTCTCTCTCTCTCTCTCTCTCTCTCTCTCTGACTTCCTCCGTTATCTCTGGCCTGCACTGTTACAATCTCCTTTTAATTCCTACATTTGGCCTCTACCCTGCTTTTTTCTATCCTTACCATTTTTACATTTGTTACATTCTAGCTTGAATTTATTTTTGTCATTCTCCACTTCAGGAGGTTTTTCTGAAACCTATGCTGCTCTTTGTGACTACAACGGCATTGGCTGCAAAGAAGAAGTACAGTGGGTGAGGACACTATACAGGCTGTACAAACCCACTTTTGTGTCCGTTGTGTTGTTTAAGATACTTCTGGCGTTTGTACAATTCAGAAAACTAGGATCTTTTTAAGTTACTGTCCCATATCTTTCTCACTCTAACTCAGTAACATCTTGTTTGTTTCTTTTCCTCTCTATCTCCCCTCCTCTGTTCCAGGATGTTGACACCATCTACCACTCTCAGGACAACAGGGAGTTCAATTTACTGGATTTCAGCCATCTTGACAGCAGGTGACGGTTTGACTTCTAAACCACAACCAGGCTGATTACAGCATGCACTGATTGGAAAGACACAATTAACTTATGCCAAACCTAGACTGCAGCTACATACATTGCAGTCAGTGTGTGTATTGGCTCTGTACATTATATTTGAAATGAAGGAGTGAAAATGAGGATAAAGTGCTGACTTTCAGTATTAATTTGAGGGTGTTTACATCCACATCAGGGAGCATTTAAGGGACAGAAAGTAATCGGAAAAGTTAACACAAACTCATTATAGTTGATAATTTGTCTGATCTGTTGCAGTCAATGTGTGGCTGTATGTACCCTACATACATCAGCAGACATTTGGCATACTCCATTGGGATGCTTTGCCAGAACCGTAGCAGCAATCTTAAATTGTTTCCAGTTCAACTTCCGTCTGGTCTTCAGAAAGTGTTGTACCTACTTAGCTACTTTGATGTTTTTGGTGTTTTACTTTGTCAGTCAAGAACATTCCCTCTAAGTCAGTGTATTTCCCTAACAAGTTAAATGATGGGTTTGATTATGAAAAATGTTTAAATGCTGGACACAAGATGTCTCCAACTTCACTGAAAAGTTAACTCTCCATTAGCACTGGAGGTTTCAAGTTTAAACATCACACTTGTATAAATTGCATATTAGACCATGATTGCTCTGAACTATTTGTGATGTCACAAAATCCTGCTGGGAATGCACACAGTATTAAGGTAAGCTCTGAGACATTTCCCCCCTTCAGAGAGGATATTGAAAACAGACTTCTAGTGTCAAACAGCACATTCACACATCATTCTGCACAGTGAAGGTCAAACTTCTATGTAAAGTAACACGTAAGATAACCACCTTATTAAGTGGAGGGGAACCCATAGTTTGATTCAAAAATCAAACTATGGACCTGTGTACTTTTCTTTGCCCAGTCAGAGTTGGCTGAAAGTGTTGTAAAATCATTGAAATGTGTTTTAATTCAGTGCTACAGTTTGCAAACAGTGGTCTCTGGGAGACCTCTTTTTGTTTGCAGCATTCCCAAAACTCTTCACCTTCATCTTGCAAGGCTTGTATATTGCATGAGTCATGTCAAGCTTATTCTTCCCTCAGAATTATTCAATTTAGAATGTGCCCAAAGGCTTTGCTGCAGTGTGTACGCTTTGCTCTCGTGGCACAGATCCGACTTCCAATCCGTCTGTATAGCGCGGGGAAGCCGTCATGTTCCAGACAATGTCTGTGAATAGATTTAGAATTGATAGGAGGTGCGATTATGTGAAAAGAATTCCCCCCCACCGCTACGCACAAGGCATTGACAGGAGCGTGTGTGTACATACTGTGTGTGTGTGCACATACGGGACATGTTGTGGAAAACCACCACCAATACCAGTACAACTTGATCATTAATTCAGTGCTTCATTCCCCCCCCCCCCCCCCTTGTTTGGGTGCATTGTAAACAGACATATGATGCATGCTCTTCTACTGCATTTCTGACAGAGTAGCTGCTTAAGGAACATCTGCTGTCCCCAGTGGTCGATGCACATGCCTTGGGAGCTGTAACTGAACATCCATTTGCTGTTCCCAGGTGTCGCTAATCATCCAGGACTGAAATGTTTGGGATTGTAACTGAAGCTGAAATTCAGCACTTAAACCTAACAGTCGTTGTTTCATTTCAAATCCACTGTGCTGGAGTACAGACCCAAAACAAGTGTCCTAATACTTTTGACTACTCTGTAGTTTCAAAAGACTTTTTGTCCTCATTCTGCATCACAATGTTTTCCAAAAATGTTTCCCCGACAGTACGATGCATGTCCTCATCTGACAGCCCTCGCCTTATCTGACATTAGAGCTGGCTGTTTGCTTAACAAGACCCTCTCTGGGTAACATCCTCTGTCATTCTCTTTCTGGTTCACTTGCTGTTCTATGTCTCTGTTCAGTTTTGTTAGAAGTTTGGGAAGATAATAGAGAAGGGGAATGATAAGCTTGTCAGATGCAGAATCCAAGGCTCAGAAACAGCTGTAAAATGCCATTATGTCTTCTCCTCTACCTCCCCGCTGGTAAGTTGTTAAGCCCCGCCATTTCCTTTCCCAGACATATTAAGGAAGAGGGTACGCGTCGCTCGATCATAAAAAAAAAAAAAAAAAAAAGATTTGACAGCTGACATGCAAATGGAGCATTCAGCCTAGCTTACTTGTCGTTTTGTTTGAGGAATGTTTTGTCTTTAGAAACCCCTGCGGCCTATTGATTTTTTTCTACTTTCCTGTGTAGAAACAACAGTCCTGACTATAGAGGATGTATTAACACTTAAAACATGTATTTCTCATCATAGGAGTGAGTTATTGCTATGCTGGTAAATCAAAAAGCCATTCATAGAAGCGTGATTGCAGCAGCAACTCATGAATATATTAATGCATTTCATTTTGAGAGCCAAAATCACTGTTGTTTTTCCTCCAATATTTTATATAGTGTGTGATAAAGAGAAAGCCTTTGCAGAGGAAGCTGCCTGCCCTTGCTGTTTTTTAAGATCTTCCTTTAACATATTGGGCCCTATCTTGCACCCACCACAATTGACTTTGTACACCGACGCATGTATCATTCCTATTTTGCACCCGACGCACAGCTAACTTTTTCCTCCATAGACGCACGTCGGTAAATTAGGGAATGAACTTGCGCTCCCGGGGGAGGTTCAGTGAAAAGAGGAGGTGTGTTCAGGCGCAAACGTTCCCTGGTGCTATTTTGCAGTTTCAGACCACTGACCAGAAAAAACTGGTCTAAAGTCAGTGCCGCTAGTCTAAAGTCAGTGGCGTTAGTCTAAAGTCAGTGCCGCTAGTCTAAAGTCAGTGCCGCTAGTCTAAAGTCAGTGGCATTAGTCTGAAGTCAGTGGCGCATTATTCAGATGCTTTTTTAGGGGCGCATGCTTGTCCATAATGTAGCGTGTGCACAACGAGCATACACTTTGCTTCTCTCATCTACACGGATGCAGCAGTTCCCATTTTTGCAAACCATACATAATTACAAGGAAAAATATTAGTGAAAATGCGCTTCAGGTGTTTGGATAGGTCAGGAGCCACTTTACAGTACAGTCCTCAAAAAGTCGCAGTATTCTTTGTGGCTTGTTTCCATCAATCATGGATGTGTTGATGACATAAATTAGGAAATATTAGAGGACTTAAGGAGACGTGATGTTGAACTACGGCGGGATTGGACACTTGAGGGTCCGGGAGTGGCAATGCGCGATGTGCTCCTGGTGGAGTGGGTGGACGGAGATGGAGTGGGGGGGGAGGAGGAAGGGGCACAACAGGAGCAGGTGGTGCGTTTGGAGGCCCACGCTCCATGGCTGCAGAATTTCTCTCCAGACTTGAAGAGATGCGCCCCCGCAGCAACATCGCCACCCAATCAGAACGGGCATTTATTACTTTGCCGCATCCCTATGGACTCCCGCTCCAGCCCTGACGAGAACGTCTCCTCGGCGGTGAACCCGTGCGGCAGGCAAATCCGTGCGGCAGGCAAATCCGCCGTCATAATAGCAATCCGCCATGGAACAAGCGTGCCTGCTCTTAAAGGGAATGTGAGATGACGCTCTGATTGGTTTATTGCATGTTACGCCCAAACCACACCTAGCTACTTCAGACCAACTCATTTATCCCGCCGGTAAAATAGCAACAGTGCCCGAGCTCCGCCCATAAAGCTACTTGCATTTTGCGCTTGATACTTGCGTTTCAGATCGTTAAAAGAGGGCCCAAAGACTCCCTCCCTGCTATTCTAGAGAAGTTGTACACATCTAAATGGATACAGGAAGCAAATATTTAACAAAGGAACACTAGAAATCACAAAAAACAATGCAGGGAAACAGTCCATGGTCATGTGCCAGAAGCTATTTGTGGTGCATTACTCCCTTCCTCCCCTTCTTGTCCTTCTACATTTCCATCCTTTCGATCTCCCCTGATTGAGCCTGTCTACCGGTACCACAAGCAACAGGACAATGCTTTTCCTGCTGACTGCTGACCGTCCAAACATCGTCTCAGCTCATTCCTTCTGACTGAAAGCGGACACCTTTTTCTCTAGCCCTGTTTTTTTTCTCCTCTGTCATTGTCCTCTGCTCTCATTACATTACATTACATGTCATTTAGCTGACGCTTTTATCCAAAGCGACTTACAATTAAGTGCTTTCAACTGTGAAGGTACAAACTCGAGACAACAAGTATTAAGTGCAAGTACATAGCTTTGAATAAGTAAAGCTACAAAGAGACGCATGAAAGTGCAAGTACATAGCTTTGAATAAGTAAAGCTACAAAGAGACATGAAAGCACAGGTTCAAGGTTTTTTTTTTTAAATATTTTATCCGAGGTGTAGTTGGAAGACATGTGTTTTTAGCCTTCGGCGGAATGTGTGTAGGCTTTCGGCCATCCTGATGTTGGTGGGGAGCTCGTTCCACCATTTGGGAGCCAGGACAGTGAACAGTCGGGATTTCGTTGAGTGATTAGTTCTCCCTTGCTGTGAAGGAGCAGCAAGCAGTTTGGCTGATGCAGAGCGAAGTGGGCGGCTTGGGGTATATGGTTTGACCATGTCCTGGATGTAAGCTGGGGCTGATCCAGTCGTGGCCCTGTATGTAAGTACTAGCTCTCTTGTTTTAGCTCTCTTTCTCTGAATTACTCCCCTCCTCACAAACACACACACACTCACTCTGCCTGTCTCTGTTGGTTCTGTCTGTCCACTGCAGGTTGACACCACGTTGCAGAGGGGACTGTGTGTGTGTGTGTGTGTATTTTTCATATGTTTGTATTGTGTGTTTGTGTGTATGTGTGTGAGAGATATTTTTATGCCCCAATAACTTGTTTGGTTGACAGTCTCTCCTCAGTACACACACACACACACACACACACACACACACACACACACACACACACACACACACACACACACACACACACACTCTCACACACACACACACAAATAAGTCTGGATGCCGTGTCCAACTTTTCTCCAACTCTGTCTGGTTAGTTTTTTCTGTTACTGAAGCAGGACAGCAGCTCTACAGCTCACTGAGTCAGTCTGTACAGGGTTTGACTGTTAGCATTGATTCATTTCCATACAACATCTTGGTGAGCTTCAAAATCTGACCATCTCGTCATTTGGCCCAACAATCGGCCAGATTGCTGTCAAATTTGTTCTAAATATTTATAATCCACGAGGATGGATGGAGGCGGATGACTCCTAATGGTTTTAGCCCCTCTGGCCTTTCTTCCTTTTTAGTGCCACCAGTTCGGGTCAGAATATTCACCTTTCTTACAAGTGCTATAAATATTCATTGTCCCACAACATTAATGAAGTTTTTGATGACCCCCACTGACCTTTTTGCTATCACTACAATAAGATTTGTTTTCACTTGTACACACAAAATATGAACCTCTAATGGGCACAGTCATGCAATTTACGCAGCAGATCCATGTTCCCGAGAGAATGAACCCTGTTTATTGTGCACACTTCATGTCCTTCCCTCAACTTTAGCAACAAGCTATTAAATAGTCTAATAGGCTTATTGCCATGAAATGTTCGGAGCACAAGGATCCCACGACCTTTTCTCCTGTGCCATCTCCGGAGAAACACTCTATCTTAGCCTTCCTCCTGGTAAGGTCTATAAATGTCAAAATCGCAGTTCTCTGTTGTGCATAGTGTAGGCTGTAATAAGTGGAGCCTTTAGGGTTTGCTAGAAGGTCATATTCAGATCATAATAAAGTTAGGATTTTGTCCATTCGTGATTGTTCGCCAGTCAATGCCTGATATATCGCTGGTTCAAGTCCCCGTACGGACCGAAATACGGAGGTGGACTGGTAGCTGGAGAGCCAGTTCACCTCCTGGGCACTGCCAAGGGGTGCCCTTGAGCAAGGTATTTCAGGCTTGTGTGTACGGAGTGTAAATTGTAATTTCCCCATTGGGGATCAATAAAGAGTATAACTTATTAAAATGATTAATGCCTCTTTATACTGAATATGCAAAGCAGGCTGTTCACAGCTAAGCCCAGGTAAATGTGACTGCTCAAAGCTTAGACCAGGGCTATTCAACTATACTGTTCAGAGGGACATTTTCAGAAGGCTCAATGCCTGGGGGCTGGACATTTCCCTAAACTATTGTCAATAAAACAAATCATATTCCTGACATCACAATACTGAGTGAAGTTTAGAAAGAATGAAAAACGCAGACCTTATCCTCAAGGTCCGATGACATCATTGACGTGCATAATAATTAGCCATGTGGATTTTACTGCTGGCAGAGAGAGAGGGGCTGGTTTGTTTCCGCCAGCAGCTAAGTTTACAAGAATTTGCCAAATTTCAAGATTCGGGGCAAATGGAAAGGTTAGTCTTCACACAGACGGCTTTAATTTTAGCTATTTGCAGAGTAGCGCGCTGTGTATGTGTATAACAGCGACTGAAAAATCTACCTTTCACAAAGGTTCCCAGTTTAGCACATGTGCTACATTTGGATTATTTTACCTTTTTTGGACAGAGCCATTAGCCAGAGCTGTTACATCCGTTCCGTCCCGTTTTTTTTTTTTTTAACTTTTTCGCCTATGATGGATAGGACAGCTAGGTGAGAAAGGGGAGAGAGAGGGGGAAGACATGCAGGAAATCATAACAGGTTGGATTCGAACCCTGGACCTCTGCGTCGAGCCATAAAACTCTATGTTTATGTGCAGCTGCTCTGCCCACTGAGCCAACCAGGCTGTTGTACCTGTGTGTTATTAACCCTTAAGTTCATTTTGTGCCAGAATTGTCCTTTAACCATTCCCCTGACCCCTGATTTAATTCTAACCTAAACCTAACTGTATACCAATTTTAATCTTCCCCTTTGCTAACATAATCCCTTTTTTTAATATTAGTCTTAACATTAGATTCCAGTCCTAAACCTGAATTGATCTGTGTGATGAAGCGACAGATTGACCTGCTGTACAACATGTGCAAGTACAAGACACACAAAACACCCACGTGCTGCATGACTGAGTGAGACTTCATAGGGGTCAATTACATGTCCTGCTGTCAAAACATGAATCAGCAGACAGTGTTGATGATGAATTCTGACATGTGCTTCATCTGCGCGCACACACTCACTCACTCACTCACTCACTCACTCACTCACTCACTCACTCACTCACTCACTCACTCACTCACGGACTGAGCTGTGTCAGTTAGAATGGACTGGTCTGATGGCTGGCATGATAATGAAAAAGGAACACGGCCCGCAGCCATTTTAGTCCGAGATATACTGTAACGCCCTGGCTGCTGCAGTTATTGGCAACAGAACCCTTTCTGGCCAGATTACACTTTCCTCTCTTTCTCTTTGTATTTTCTGTCTTGCTATTCTCCTTTCTTCCTTTCTCCCTCTCTCCTCCTTTCTCCCTCTCTCTTTTCCCTCTGTTACTGCTTGTTTGTCAGATGATGTATAGCAGGTGTAGCAGCAGTGTGGCTTTAGTTGGACCTTGGAGGATTCTAAAACTCTTCCCTCTCTTTCTTTCTCCCTCCCTCACCAACACACACAGGATGGTCTGTGGGCTCTGTGTCTGTTTGTGTAGCAGTGGCTGCAGCACTGTTTGAGGTCTATAGCTGGGATCAAACTGTGCCTTTATTGAATAATCCACTGACCCAGGCATCAATCTTTACATCTTTCTCTCTTTTTACCTTCTTCATCTCTGCTCTTGTCTCTCGTCCTAAGCAGGGCTGCAGTATGCGTCATATTTTAGAAAGCAGCACTGCCCATAGTGTACTCCCTGTCACAATGATGAACTGCTTCTTACCAAACGGGGAGCAAAGAAAAAGTTTGGCCCACAATTATGTGAATTTATGGATCAATGACATCAAATGGTTTCGAGCAGATGGAGTTTGCTAATTTAAAGATTGTAATTTAATCTCTAATGTGTGTGTGTGTGTGTGTGTGTGTGTGTGTGTCTCCATTTCAGGGACTTGGCGGTGATCGTGGCATCCATTGCGTACAACACCTGGTTTACCAAGCTGCACTGCAAAGACATGCGCATAGTAACTATCTTTTTTGTATCTTCCTCTCTTGTAAACCTTGCCAGATCTATACTACAAATCAGTGTTTTTCTTCTCTTCCCTCTGCTATCCCCTGTGTTATCAGATTACATTTCTTTCATCATATTTTATCTGCTCATTTGGCAGACTGATGTCCTAATGTGAATAAAGAAATCATGGTTCCAGGATTAGTTAGCATTTTCTAAGTCAACTTGAATCAATTTTCTATTGGTTTGGACCAATGCATTATGAACACAAATCTTCACTGGACTATTATTCAACTCTTGCGATTATATACTGAATGAAATTCATGTTAAGAAAAGCAAAATAAAAAAAAAGTCTCCATCGCTGAAAAGCTATGCCAATATTTACTAGTTTGTCCTCTAGCTGTGTCTGCTGCGATTTTAGTTTCCGCTTTTTCAGCTTCAGTCTTCCCTTTCTTTGCCTTTTTAGCAGGGCGGACGGTTGCAAGTAACCCTGACATTCCTCCATTCTCCATTCTCCACTCCATTCTCCATTCGCGCACTGAGCTCAGGCTCAGATTGCCATCTGGGTGTGAAGACCATTTCAAACAATAAATAAAAAAGTGTATATTAAAAAGTTACCAACCCTGCCTTTAATGTGCTTGTTTTTGACAATTTAGACAACGTCATTGTAGTCCCGCATTGCCAGACCTTCCACCACAGCGCTGCGGAGGAGGGTCTGGCTAGTCCATACAGCATTCTATGACGGGAGAAAAACGTGCTCTTTTTTTTGGGCATTTCTTTAAACCAATCGCAATCGTCTTGGGGAGCGCTAAGCACTGCACGGAGCCCCGGTGCCGCTGCAAAATAGTCTTGGGAAAGAACTGTGTACGTTCAAAAGTTGTTTAAGTTGTGTAACAGAAAACTCAGATTCCATAGATCTAGTCTAGCTAGCTGTCTGGATTTACCCTCCAGAGATCTGAAGAGCAGTTAACCATGCTCTTCATAAATCGACCGGAGTTTAAAATTCCAACACAAAGAAAGCGGAAGGTAACGGACATCCGGCTGAAAAGATGGCGATCCGGCGGAATTTTCGGCGGCACCGGAACGTTGTGGATCTAGACTAACGTCATTGAGTATCACAAAGTCTCTGATTTGTCCACAATATTGTTTCCATTGTAATTATCGTATTGAATTATCGCCCAGCCCTAATGCTTTAACATAAGCAGATTTCTGTTGCTTCTGATTTGTGCTTGCTTTTCTATATTCTTCATCCATTTGAAACCTCTGGTCACAAGATCCTATGCTGGTTGTTTTTGTCTCCAGGGGTCGGAGGTGGTGGACCAGGTCCTGCACACAGTCAGCAAGTCCAACAGTCTGGAGGAGCTCACTTTGGAGAATGCAGGACTGAAATCGTAGGTTTCCTCTTCCCTTACATCATCAGCCCTGCCTGTCACCTCTCTGTTAATCTAATTTCCTCTCCTTGTCTTCCTCTCCTCACACCTTCGCCTCTCAAACACTCTTCCACCTCTCCTCTTTTATCCTTTTATACATGCTCCAGTCTTTTCTCCCCCTCTCCTTTTCTGCTTTGCTCGTATTTCCTTCTCTCACTTCCATCTCTTTCGTCTCACCTCTTCACCTTAGCTCATCTCAGCTCTCCACTCCTCCTCACCCTTCATCTGCTGTCTTAACCTTTTCCAATTCTGTCTCTCCTCCTTTTTCTCTTTCCCACCTCTCTTAACCTCCACTCTTTCATCCAATAAAGGTCCCTCCTGTCTGCCCGTGGCAGGTGCATTGTTTCCCCACGAATCATTAGTGAGATTTTGGGCTTCACCTGGCAAGAGTTTTCACTTTCTATGCATGGCTAGTATCATTTAGCAGAGCAGGTTCCTTATTTAGTATTAATTGAGATGAATTGGCTGCCTCAAGCTAAGATGATTTGCTGCAGCATAATGATGAGGTTACCAAGTTTGAATACTTTCCCTGTGTTAAATCGCTTCCAATAGAGAGTGCAATTTTTTAAGAGGCTCTCCACAAGCACCACCAAACGCTCACAGTAAAGTGGAAAAAAAAGAAGAAAAGTAGAGAAGAAAGTAAGTACTAATCTTGACTGGACATGCTCATGCTTGGAGATATTTCTTAAAGTGAAAGCGGATTCTCACCAAATAAATCTTTTTCAACTACAGTAAATTATGTTTATAATGTTCAGCCTTAAATATTTCTTTTGTCCACTTTGAGGCAGTGGACCAATCAAGTACTAAACGTACCGGTGACGTACAGTATTATCATCTCATGAAGTTGTTGTGGCTAATATGTTGAAACATTTGCTAATTACACATCCAACAGACACACAGCAACACTATCCTCATGTTTCGGTCCACCTAATAATGGAAGTCCAATATTCACTCTCTTTTTAGCTCTGTTTTTGGTCCCCACATCTCCTGAGAGAAATATCTGGCTCTTTAGCTGCTAAATTCTCCACTATATTCAAGTGCTAGTCGCTAACTTTGTCCATCTGCTATTTAGAGCTAGGCAGGTGGACAATGGGGGTTATCAGAGCTTTTGTCACTGAAAATGGCTGTCTGCTGCTGCTGGTGGATTTAGTTTGATGAGTGGTAATAGTGAACCAAAACAGATTATTTGCAGCCTGCAAAACCAAAACAATGAACAGAAAGATGCTAAAAAGCCCGGCAGAGCTCAAATATCATTTAGAAGGGATTCCTCTTCAACAAATATTTGTTTTCTCATCCCATGTCATACAGAAGGTGATGACATTATTGTGCATTTTTAATCTTTTAAAAAGCAATTGAAGACTCTGCTATTCAAGCAGGCTTTTAGTTAATTGAGGGGTTTTTATGGTTTGTTTTGTTTTCTATTTGTGAGCCCATTCTTGATTTATTATGTTCTTGTATTTTAATTTGTTGTATTTTTTTTACATTTTATTGTGAAGCACTTTGTGGATTTTTACCTTATGTGTCCATTTTAAATCATCTTCCTTTACATTCTACCTTTACAGCACAAACCTATTTCCATTCAATTACCATTTCTGCAAAGGGACAATGCTGTTGCCTTGAGTAGGACACTTTGCACTCATTACCAAGAGGTGTAAGGGTGAAACTTTATCAAGTGCATTTCGTTGAATTAGGGAAATCTCTCTGACGGATTTACTCACTCTCTGATACCTATGTTGGATTAGGTGCAGTAGGTAGGATTGTGAAGATCCAGGACTCTGAACATTGACAATTTCTCAGTCTCTCCCCCCTTTCCACTAAAGCCCAAAACAGTCTCCTAAGCCCCTCCCCCCATAAGGGAGAATGGATGTGTGTGCATGAGCAGTGATTGACATGCAGTTAGACACCCCCCCCCCCCCCCCCCCCTGGCCCTGATTGGTTCATCTGAACAGGGAGCTGTGGATTTTTGCAAATCGCACTACAGGCTGTAGGTGGTGTCAGTGGAGCCGGATCTTTTTTTAAATGACCTGCTTCATGTAGTTCCACTCGCACATAGGGTCAGTTTCAGCAAATATGACAGAAAGTTACTTTTATAAGGCTACTGCACCTTTAATACAGAAAATGTAATATTTCCTTTTTAATGTTTTTTTCTCCAGGGATTTTCCACAGAAGATGGCGTCAGCGCTGTCAGAGAACCCAGCCTCTGTGATTCACTCTCTCAACCTGGCTCACAACACGCTAGACAACCAAGGTACCGGCCTGGACTCTGAACTCTCTCTTTACCTCCTACTGCTGTCTCTCACAGGGCACCGCTGATTGTTCTTTTGCTTCTTTTACTTTGCTGCTGCTTTTGTTTGCTCTCAAAGAATTCAAAATCAATGTCTCTCCTCGCAGAACCCTCATTTTGTGTTTCTCTTTATTTCTCTTTCATCTATCTTTCATGCTGTATGTCTATGAGTAGTCCTCTTTAGAGAAATGCTTTTATTTATTCGCGCCCACAACTCACAAACGGAACCTCTTATTAGGGTTGCTCCATACACACGTATAGAGAAACTTACATTTTAAATAATTTTGTGTGCCGCAGACACTGATGTAAAATATTAACCACTATACACCTTTCTCTCCCTGGCCTTCTTTCACACTTGTACAACCAAAAAGAGTGCATGTGTTTGTATGCCAGGGTCAGGCTTTGCATGCAGGCCACTATCACTCATTAGCTAATTTCTGTCCTCCCGTCTGACACATGCCACTTCCACTCATTTCAATAAATTATTTTGTGCTCACACTTGCCACCCTCCGTTTGTGTTTGTGTGTGTATATTGACAGTGTGCAAACTTACTTTATTGTGACTACAGCCACAAAAGTGTTGCAGCCTTAACCACCATCACAATAATACTCATAATCACAGTAAAGAATGACCTTCAGTGCTGTGTCCGTTTACAATGTTCTTCATGCCTCTAATGTCAGTAGAAGTTCTGTACATACACATTCCTGCTGTAACCAGGCAACAATGTTTGGCACATGAATATAAAGGCGTAAACAAATTATAATAATAATAACATAATAATATCAAATTGTCATACCTATGGTTTGGCACTACAATTTTTGTTACATTTTTAATAAAGATGAGCCTTTCATGTTATTGTAATTATGGCTGCAGTGTGTTTAATCGAATTGTTGAGCTGAAAATAGGTGTTATGTAAGCTGGCTTGGCATATATTTATATGGGCTTGTTTCTGCACTGGGTATGTAGGAGAAAGTGAGATTGTCGGTGTGATGTTTTGTTTTAGCTGTAGTAATATACTTGTGGGGTGTACTATAGCTATGTGTGTGTGTTTTGGAGGGGGTGTACTGAGAGAGGTGGCATTTTAGCTTGAAGTTATGTGGCAAAGCTCTTTTTGGGCTCATAACTCTAAAAGTGGATGGGTGTAGGGCTGTAAGTAATAGGCTGCACAATATATTGTTTTTTTTAATCCTCATCACTGGCGCATCGGGAAAGGCTGCAACATATCGCGATAGACACAAAACAGATTTTTTGTGTTAGTTGAAAGAAAATATAAGTAAGTAAAGTTTATTTATATAGCACATTTCACAGATAAAAATCACAAAGTGCTTCACAATAAAATGTAATACAGTAGCAAATACAAAATACAAAAAAATCAAATACAAAACATAAACAACCATAAAAACCCCTGCCTAGCTAAAAGCCTGCTTGAAGAGCTGAGTCTTCAGTTCCTTTTTAAAATAATCAACAGAGTTCGCACAACGCAGAAAAAGAGGCAAAGCATTCCACAACCTAGGAGCCACTGCCTGGAATGATCGGTCCCCTCTCGTTATAAAATGGGTGCGAGGAACCACCAGTAGCCTCTGATCTAATGACCTCAGTCTCCTGGTGGGAGTGTGGAGCTGAATACTGGACTGGTAATCAGTGAAGTGCTGCTAAAACTGGTGTGATATGTGCTCTTTTGTTAATGTGAGTTAAAAGCCTTGCAGCAGAGTTCTGAACAGCCTGGAGACGGTATAAGTAGAAAACTGCACATTAAAATGTAACAGTCATTCTTTTTTGAGTGGTGCCTTTTATATTCTATACAATGTTCAATAAAAGAATGTTGGAAAACAATTTCCTTTTATCGATTTTAAATTCAACAAGCATTTTGTTGGATTGTAGAAGAATACTGAATGCAGCAGAAATGCAGAACTGAGTACATTTAATATCTGTTTATTTATCGCGTTTAATATCGTTATCGCAATATTCGACAGCGTTATCGCATATTTACCTCATATCATGCAGCCCTAGTAAGTAACAATTATTTTCATTATGGATTACGTCAGCTGTTCTTTTGATTAATTGATTCATCGTTTGGTCTCTAAAATAACACAATACAGTCAAAACTGTCAATCACAATTTCCCACAGCACAACGTAGGGTCTTGAAATTGCTTGTTTCATTCAACCAACAGTCCAAATGCAAAGGTTTTCAGTTCACCATAAAAAAAGACAAAAAAAACAGAGGCGTGAAGAAACTAGAAAATATTCACATTTAAGAGGCTGGGATCAGAACATTTTGAATTTTACTCAAACCGACTAATAATCGATTATCAAAGTTATGTCATGTCACATAGATGATGTTTTTATCCAAAGCGACTTACAATTGATATATAGTGTATGTCAGAGGTCGCACGCCTCTGGAGCAACTAGAGGTTAAAGTGTCTTGCTCAGGTACACATTGGTTGATGTGTCGCAGTGGGAATCGAACCCCGGTCTCCCACACCAAAGGCATGTGTCACATCCACTGTGCCATCACCCAATAGTTGGCAATTAATTTAAGAGTTAACAACTAATTGATTAAACGATTTATTGTTGCAGCTCTAAAAAACTGCAAATATTCACATTTAATACAGCATTTTCTTTAAACAATTCTAAATAGTTGAACATTGTTGATCATTAAACATTTTATTGTTTTGGCTCTAGATGGGTGATTGTGTGTGTTTGTTATTAAATAAGGCCATCAACTTCCCTATCTCTCTTTGTCTCCTCTCCCTCCTTTTGCTCAAACCAGGAGTCTCCAACTTGATTCAACAAGTGTGTCGCCTCAACAAGGGACTGCGTCTCCTCAATCTCTCCAAGACCTCTCTTTCCTCCAAAGGTAGGAGTGCTCCTCTTAGACACAGACACTTCTTGGGGGTGACCCCACACACATCGTTTTACTACTAAATGTAAATAAATGTCCAATTAAATGTTGGAGCTGGTACAAAAATGATGCGTCCCGCTCAAAGAGCGGAAGCTTCCTGTGAATCTGGATTTGAAGCCAGGTTCTTCTATTTAACAATAATGTTGCCCTGCTCCCCCAAATGCAGTTCTATTTGGGCTTGGGCTCACATAGATAAAAAGACCCATGAATGTTTGAATTAGTGCAGTGTCCCATTTCTATTGCTTTTATCCCAGACAATTCAACCATCCACTAGTACAACCCCAAATCAGAAAAAGTTGGGACAGTATGAAAAACACAAATAAAAAAAGAAAGTAGTGATTTCTAAATGTACTTTGACTTGTATTTCATTGCAGACGATGTGAACACAAAATATTTCATGTTTTGTCTGGTCAACTTAATTCATTTGTAAATATACATCCTTTCCTGTCATTCAGACCTGCAACACATTCCAAAAAAGGTTGGGACAGGAGCAATTTAGGGCTAGTAATCAGGTAAATTGGTTAAATAATGATGTGATTTGAAACAGGCGATGTCAACAGGTGATTGTAATTATGATTTGGTACAAAAGCAGCATCCAAGAAAGTTCTAGTCCTTTAGGAGCAAAGATGGGCCGAGGATCACCAGTTTTCCAACAAATATGTGAGAAAATTATTGAAATGTTTAAAAACTGTGTTCCTCAAAGAAAGACAGGAAGACATTTGCTTATTTCACCTTCAACAGTGCATAATAATTAAAAGATTCAAGGAATGAGGAGGAATTTCAGTGCGTTAAGGACAAGGGCGCAAGCCTAAGCTGAACAACCGTGATCTCCGATCCCTCAGGCGGCACTGCATCAAGAATTGTCATTCATCTATAAGTGATATCACCACATGGGCTCAGGACTACTTTGGCAAACCTTTGTCAAGTACCACAATACATAGTTACAGCCACAAATGCCAGTTAAAACTGTACTGTGCCAAAAAGAAGCCCTATGTTAACAGTGTCCAGAAGCGCCGTCGACTTCTCTGGGCTCGAGGCATCTGGGATGGACCATCACACAGTGGAAACGTGTACTGTGGTCAGATGAATCAGTATTTCAGGTATTTTTTGGGAGAAATGGACGCCGTGTGCTCCGGACCAAAGAAGAAGAGGATCATCCAGACTGTTACCAGCAACAAGTCCAAAAGCCAGGGTCTGTCGTGGTATGGGGTTGTGTCAGTGCCCTTGGCAAAGGTATCTTGCACTTCTGTGATGGCACCATTAATGCTGAAAAGTACATAGAGATTTTGGAGCACAATATGCTGCCTTCAAGAAGACATCTTTTCCAGGGACGTCCATGCATATTTCAACAAGATAATGCAAAACCACATTCTGCACACATTACAAAGTCCTGGCTGCGGAGGAAGAGGATACGGGTACTTGACTGGCCTGCCTGCAGTCCCGACCTGTCTCCAATAGAGAATTTTGAAGCGCAAAATGCGACAACGAAGACCCCGTACTGTTGCCCACCTCAAGACTTGTTTGCAGCAAGAATGGGACAAAATTACACCTGAAACACTTCATCACTTGTCTTCAGTCCCTAAACGTCTTTTAGGTGTTGGCAACATTACAAAGTGGTAAATGCTTTACTGTTCCAACTTTTTTTGAAATGTGTTGCAAGAACCAAAATAGGAATTTTGTTTTTTTGAAAAAAAAAAACAATAAAAATCATGAGGAACACATTAAATGATTTGCTGTTGTATTGTCTGCAATGAAATACAAGTCAAAGTACATTTAGAAATCACTACTTTCTTTTTTTATTTGTGTTTTCCATACTGTCCCAACTTTTTCTGATTTGGGGTTGTATTACAGCAGATTCAAAAGGATCATATGATATGGATGTAAATCCATACACTAATAGCTTATTTGTAATATAATGTTTGGTCATTATAGCATATTTTACAGCATTTTGTATCTTATCGCATTTTTTATCTGGTTTATCTTAAATTATGATTTTTAGATTTTTTACAGAGTTGCAGAAGTAGTAAGCTGCTACACAAATGCAAACACGGTCACTACATATTTGGGCAAAATTGAGCTAAGATCTGACGTTTTAGTTTCTGTTTTACCATATAAAATTGATTATGCCAGGGATAATATAATTTTTGTGAAAATACAGGGTTGCCAACATTCGACAGCCGGTTGGAGGGAGAATTTTTTTGTGAGATTTCTGCCTCCATTGCAATGGAGGTAAACATTTCTGCACACTCTCTGTGGGCAGTTTCCATTGGGACTATTTCTTCAGTGGAAAACATTCTCATGAAAATAGTTTTTATATGTAGAAAAGGTAAATAAAGAGAGCAAGGCTAGCCTTTGTTAAAGCTAAAACTTATCTGTTCTGGTGAACCGACATCTGGTAATTCTCTTTGTTAACCCACGTTTGGGGGCTAAAATAACCAGCCATAAGTGGCATAATAACATGGAAGCATTACAGCATTTCTGTCTGTTACACGGTTTGCTGGCCAGCTTGCAAACTAAACCCTTTCTTTCTGCCACTCCTCTACCTTTGTACTGACTGCTCTCTGCCTTTTGTAGGGCGGGATGGCTACGGAGGTTTTGGACATAATTATAAGGCTGAAAGCTGAGTGGTGTGTATATGCCACAGACAACGACCTCAATACCCAATTAGTGTACGTTATGAATGGGAAAACAACTCTAGGTGCGATTTTGAAAGACAGTGGGTTGACACAGTAATTCCGGAGGAATGCAGTGATGGTGCTGACCTTGAATGGTGGGTGTTGGTATGACTTTGCAGGGGATGAGCTTTTTTTGTTGAATATTTATGGATCTCTTCCCACCTCCCCCTCCTTCCCTCTGTCTCTAAAACACCTACACATATGCCGAGACAAGCACGTGCACATACACTTACTGTAGGCCACGCACGCACACACACACACACACACACACATGCATACGCTGTCTCTGAAATGTGATCAGACATGCAAATAGGAAAATATATCACGCATGCTCCCACATCCTTGCTCCCACACACTTGACATTGTCACACAGTCCAAATGGCTTCTAAAAGTCTGATAGATAGATGAAGGGGGGATTAGACACTGTCCCCTCTTCCCCTCATTTCACTCCTAATCGCTACAAATTAGGGATGAAGAGCTTAGTGCCTTGCCGACTTCAGGGCAGCACATGCAGTGGCTGGCTTCTTCCACACACAATCCCCAATGCTGACAACAGGAGAAAGTCACCTTCTACAACTGCTAGCTATAATCGATGATACGAGGTCAAGTGAATGGCACACAGATTAACGATAGTTGTAGACTTTTTTATTTATTGCTGCTGCTAGATGTTTCTCCCGTGTTATTGTGTCTATATTTAATCCTCAATTTACCATGGCGTGCTGTGCTTTGCATCAGTCTTGCAGGGTGAGGATTTTAATGAGGGGTTTCATCGGGCCTGTGGGTGTAATTGTGTAGTGATCTGATTTGAGAGAATGATTTTGTTTTGGCTTTCAGGGTACACTTGGATACTGGGATGCGGGGTAAACAGTGGCTGGCTTCCTACAAAAGCTCTTTTGATACTACCTTACCTTTGGAGTTCACTAGTCTCTGCTCAGTTTTTTTTTTTTTTGCCAATAGCTTGCTCACCCACTTCCATTATGTAGATTTGCATTCATTAGTTGCTAATAAGTCATGTCCAGAGCAATAAATTGGCCCGTTGGAGAAAAAGGATGATTATAACATAATTAAATGACTGAAGGATGCATATAACAAACCTTTTTATTTATTTTTTTTAATTCCCTTCTCCTCCATTTCTTCCCCTCTTCTCCCCCCATTAGGTGTGGTTACTCTGTCCCAGGCGTTGTGTTCAAGTGACGACTACTCCAATTCTCTGTTGCATCTGGACCTTAGCAAAAACCCTGGGGTTCTGTCTGGAGAGGATGCCACGGTGAGGGACACACATACAAACACACAAATGAAATGCTGGATTTTTTGATTTTTTACTAAGTGCATTTCAATTTTCAAAAGAAAAAAGAGTTCACAAAAGTTTTTACAATGGCTGAGGTGGAAAATTTGATGTATCGTAACAACTGAATGCGATAAAGTGCAATGGAAACAGCCTCAGTGAATAAATCATGACATACATCCACTGTAGAAATGAAAAGGAGACCGTAACCTTCCTCACATGAATCCAGGAACCAAACAGAAATACTATATAGAAATACTAATATATATTTCCATGGTTTTCCGCTGTTTGAGGTGTGACTGGCGCTAGTTAAAGGACAGTTCCAGCGCAAAATGAACCTAGGGGTTAATAACGTGTGTGTACCTTGTCGACCATTCTCTGGGATATGTTTTCATGCTAATCAAATGTGTCTCTGGCTTGAAACAAGATAGCACGAACCGCTGATTAGCTGGATAGAAACATTCTGATGGGAACCTGACTACTGTTTTACAGCATTTAATCATGTGAATTTAATGTGGCAACAGAAACAGACCCTTTTACTGTCAAGGTGATCTAAATGAATTACAAATAGGAAATCCATGGAGTATTGACTCCATTCCTCACGGGGATTGTGAGTGAACAACATTTTTAAATCCAGCCACAAATTCTGGATTAGATTGAGATGTGGACTGATCCACTCCAGGACATTACCAGTGCTGTTTTTACCTGTGTAGCTTTGGCTTTGTGCTTGTTTTGCTGGAAAACAAAGTAACAAGGTTTTTTATCAGACTGCATCAGGTTTTTATCCAGGATATCTCTGTCTTTTTTTGCATTAATTTTCCCCTCACAAGCCTTCCTGGGTCTACTGCAGAGAAGTATCCTCACAGCGTGATGCTGCCACCACCATGGTTCACACTGGGGATGCTACAGTATGTTTATGATGAGATGATGGTCTCATCAGACCACAGGGTTTGCCATTCTCCCATAAAGCTGCGACAGGTGAAGCACCTGGCCAACTGTTGCTGTCTGCAGAGTCTCTCCAATCTGAGCCTCTGAAGCTTGGAGCGCCTTGAGAGTTTGATTGATTGATTATTCGACAATAACAATAAATTCAGTACTTACGGTACAGAACAAATTTAATTTGGTGCACCCTGTCCTGTACCCTAAGCCCATTAACTCTCTCAAAATGAGAAGAATCCAAATTAGTGGCCCCTGGTAGCCTTAGAACAAATTCTGACGAATTTGTACTGTGATGTCTTTTATTGACAAAGTAGATTTTTGAGTTCTTATTGAAAACCATCACACCAAGCTTAACAGGGGTAGTCAAGGTGACACTAGTCTCGCTTTGCCAGACCTTCCTTCACAGCGTTGCGGAAGAGGGTCTGGCTAGTCCACACAGCATTCCTGGATGGGAGAATAACGCACTTTGGTTTATTGGCATTTCTTTAAACAAATCACAATCGTTTTGGGCGGCGCTAAGCTCCTGACAGAGCCACGGCGCCTCTGCAAAATAGCCTCGGCAAGGAACTTGTTTTGGTGGAACATGTGAAAAGTTGACAGAAAACTCAGATTGGACCGATAGTCTAGCTAGCTGTCTGGATTTATCCTGCAGAGATCTGAGGAGCAGTTAACCATAGTCCTCATAAATCCACCAGAGTTTAAAATTCCAATACAAAGAAAGAGAAAGGTAACGGATATCTGGCAGAAAAGAGTGAAATCTGTTCCGGCAGCAAGGGAGCAATCCTGGAAAGGGAACGTCATGTGTATATAGACTAAGGTGACGCTGAACTAGAGCAACAGACAGTATTTTCAAAGCCCCATAGTCCAACAATGTGTTGTCAGAGAGAGAGCTGTTTTTACTTTGACATTAAAGGGTCTTTTTTTGTTTGACAAAATCTACTTTGATTCAATGTGGTAATACAATAAAACATGATAACATCCAAAGGTAGTGAATACATTTATGCAAAATTCCTTGTATATGAAAACCAACTTGGCAATGAATGTGTTTCTGATTCCGATTTTTCATATTCATTCACTAAAAGACACTGTTGTTCTTCCCGTGCAGAACCTGTACCTGTTCCTGGCCCAGCCCAACTGCCTGGTCCATTTGGACCTGTCTGGGACAGACTGCACCGTGGACTCGGTTAGTACTTAATCTCTCTGTTACAGTCACTACCGTCGCTGTCCGATCTCATCTCTAGGATGGGATTCAGGCCAAGAAACAGAAGGGGGTAGCGTCCTGAATATGAATCGCCCGCCACACAAAAACAATGTTACCTCAGTAGACTCAGTCTTCCTTAGAGCTCCTCTGTGCATAATAATGCTTTGAGTGATGGTGAAAGCTCTTACAATGCATTACAATGGAGTTGTATAGCCTCTTATGAATTATACAAACGATACATTGTATGAATAGCATACAGGAGCCTTTGTTTCATGCGTTTGTTCACATCTTCGTCTCTTCAGAGAGATAACTTTGTCTGTGTTGTTACTGTGTCTAAATTTAGCATGTCTGCCACCGTGACAAAAACGGTGTCTTGTCGCATTAGCAGATACGCTAACAGCTCAAAGGATGGCAGAGCTTTCTCTCTGAAAGAGTCCAGTGACCATGCTTGAATGTGTCTGCCTCTGCTGGTTATTGCCGAGATGGCAGTTCTTCCTGGTTGACTGTGTATATACAAGCCTCAGTGGAAAAAATGTGGGAAGTTCCAACTGTACTCAGGATGTTTTTAGGGTCTGTGTCCCTTTTGGAAGATGTAGAGGTTTATGAAAATTGCTGGTTGAACGGGAGGTCACATTTATTGTTTATGTCCCGTCGCTGCTGCTTTGTCAGTGCTGTATTGCTGCTGACAGGATAACGTGCAGTAGGGACATGCAAGGTTGGATAAAACAGACATAAATATCCTATTTCATTGTGTTCTGTGCTGCTGGGAGGTAAGAAGTCAAAGTCAGCCAGAGATCTACTCTGAGCTCTGCTGTTGCTCAGTGTCGCCTCAGAAGTGCGGGTGGTGTCTGAACTCCACACTCACTATATTGCCATGGTGCGTCGTCATATAACATGTCGAGCATTTTTGCTAGTCTGCAGGCTTTAGACCCCGCTGATTTAATACTTTATTTTTACTTACTTTTCTACTTACTTTAATACTTAATTTCTCTCAGTGATGCAATGTAACTTAAGAACATTTGCTCAAGTACTCTACTTAAGTACAGTTTTGAGGTACTTGTACTGTACTTGACATACATTTTAAAGGGACATTTTGTGTTTTTTACTCTAGCACATTTATCTAACAGCTGTAGTTACTTTGCATATTTTTGAGATTCTTTCATACAAAACATAGAGTCAACTTTTAAAATATCATGTATTGTTCATTGAAAAAAATCTTCCTCTTATCAAGTCATTTTAGTCTGGAATTGAGTCAAAGTCTTAGCTAACTATCGCTATCAGTACTAGCCTCAGTGACAGATACGTTGCGTTTCCTGTTTCTGCTTCACAACAAAAGCCACCCTGTGTTTCGCCAGGTGCTGTGAACTAGCAGCAGTTGGAAATGTTCAGTTTGAGCTCTGATACAGCTTTACCACAGTGAACAGTCAAACAGTAAGGCTGATATCAATAAGATAAAATTGCAAACAGGAATGTTTGATAACATACATGCATTGTTTCCTATGAGTCCTTTGTATGTGTGAAGGAGAAATGGCGGACTCCGCCACTTACAATGTAAACTACCATTAAAAAGGTAATTATAGAAGGTAAATATATTGAATGGCTATTTCTGAAAAATAAATAGTAGGGGTATGCAAAAAAATCCATTCACATTCGTATCGCGATTCAAGCTCTGCCGATTCAAAATCGATTCATAGAATTCCAAAAATTGATTCATATTTTTTTTTTAAATACATAAGTATTTTTTTTAATTGTGTCTACTGCAATCACATGGGAAAAGTAACTACATTTACATACTGTGAATCTTTTTTGAATCGAGAATCGATTTCGAATCGAATCTTGAACCTAAAATCAATATCGAATCGTGACATTTTCTGAATCGTGCACCCCTAATAAATAGTTTAACAACTATAAATAGTTTCATTTCTTGACAATTTTAAGGATTACAACTTCAAACTGTCCAATACCAATACTGCAGCTCACACATTAACGCAAAAGTGATAATACTACAAATGTGTTAACACTATGACATCCTGCGGACTGAGGCACCAAGATTGGGATGCCAGGCAAAGCGATTCTCTCCAGGCCCCAACTTCCCTAGTACCCCCGTCCCACGCCTTCGCCGCTTTTTATCCCCCAGTCTGACAGGCGGGTCTGTGACCAGCGCCTTTGTCGGCTGCAGGACCGGATGGCTGCTTGCCTGTGCTGGGTTACCTCCACCCCCCATTCCCCTCCCCTGTTGCAAGTCATGTTGTCGACTCGTGTTGTGATTATGTGCTTGTTGCTGAGGTGTTTTTTCCTGTTCCCACACTGTACTCTTCACATAGTCTGGGAGTTGCTTTTTTTTTTCTCCTCCCCTTTCCTCATGTTATGCTGTATTTTTCTTACTTGTTGCATCTTCCAGCCCTGTCTATCCCCCTTGTATGTATGTTTGTTTGTGTACGGGCAGGTTGATGGTTTTTTTTGTGAAGCACTTTTGAAACCTTGTGTTTGTTAAAATGTGCTATATAAATAAAGTTGGATTGGACTGGAATGTGTGTATAACGCTACAAGGAGCCATTCTGTATAATTAGTACTTTTATTTGTGTTACTTTAAGTACATTCGCTGATACTACTACTTTACTTTTATATACTTAAGGTTGAATGCAGAGCTTTTATAATGGATTATGTTATGTTGTTGTATCACTACCTTTTACTTAAGTAAAGGATCTGAATAGTTCTCATACTTCCACCACTGTTTTTTTATTACCACAATGCCTTGCACTTTACTGCGGGTGTTTTAAACCCCAGGAGCAGGCGGCTTGTAAGGCAGGAATCTG
Organism: Gymnocephalus cernua; assembly: GCA_023631565.1. Taxonomy (NCBI): domain Eukaryota; kingdom Metazoa; phylum Chordata; class Actinopteri; order Perciformes; family Percidae; genus Gymnocephalus; species Gymnocephalus cernua. The sequence continues at coordinate 30,471,596 of CM042436.1, forward strand.
TTTCAGGAGGGAATAGTCCGCCCTGTGAAACTAATGCTCCTCCCTCCCCGTAAAAGTGGGCCATGAATTTTGTATTGAATTATGTGCATGAGTGGAAGTAATAGCATCTGTTCTGCTTTATTTGCAAGTTCTCAAACTTTGTCTCCCCCTATATCTTTTAAAACTCCCCTTGAGACTAAAAGAGTACCCTCTGCCATCGCTGTTTCATGTTTTGCTAATTGTCATTTATCCTTTGGAGAGGAAGTGTCTGAGATAGAATTTGTCTTTTTTAGTGTTGGCCTGTTGGATTGAATTATTAATAAGTTCCTGTTTTAATCTAGGTTGATGTACCGACGACGGTCGATTAGTCCGTTTGCGTGATGGATCACACTGCCAGGGAAAAATGGATTTGTCCGATAGTTTAACCTCTCGCAAGCGATGAGATGCTCCTAAAAAGTCTTACACCAAATTGGATTTTGATGCCAATCATATTTGCCTAGAGCTCTCTCCTGTCAAACAAACACAAATATATCATCTTTATTTCAAGATTAATTTGGTCACAGATTCCTGTATATTCATTTTGGTACTTTCCAGAGTTTGAACATGAGCCATATCTTCACAAGATGAGATCTTGATTTGATATGCACTTTGATGGATGGTAGATAAATGGCTGTATTGCTGCATGATTTCACATTGATCATATAAGCAGGGGAACTTTAGGTGACATAGCATATTTAATTTCCTACACACGTTTCCAGTGGCTTTTTTCCACATTTAATGTGAAACTTGACATTTGATGGATATTCAGTATATCAAATTAAAGAATGTAAGTAATACATTTTTTCACTGGTATGGTTTCAGCTTGATTCTGATTTAGTGTAATACAATTACTCTTCTTGTTGCCCATTTGGCCCTGCTATCGGGAATTGGTAGACTTTCCCTGACAGATGAGCACTTTCCGTACACATTTTGAAAGATTGGTGGAAACGCAGCGTCTGCTTTATTTCATTCAGCTGCTGGAGTTACGGGGCATTAAGACTGAAATGGACAAGAACATACTTTTTTTTTCATTTTCAACCATTAGGGCTTAAATAACCCAACCTTTTTCCTTTTCAAAATATGTTGTATTATTATTATTTATTTTTTTGGGCATTTTTAGGCCTTTTGTTTTCACAGGACAGATGAAGACATGAAAGGGAAGAGAGAGGGGGAATGACATGCAAGCAAAGGGCCGCAGGTCGGAGTCGAACCCACGGCCGCTGCGTCGAGGAGTAAACCTCTACATATGTGCACCCGCTCTACCTACTGAGCTAACCCGGCCACAATATGTTGTATTTTTGACTTTCATTTCATCATTTCCCATTAAGGATATAGATTTTATTTTTATTTTTTTCAAATGCAACAACTTTGAAACATTCCAAATCTATGGCATGGCTAAATAAGGGACAACATTGGTCTGTTTGTCTGTGCCTGTTGTGCCCTATGAGGTCAACAGTGAGTTTAAGTGAAATATATAACAGCTATTGGATGTATTGCCATGAGATTGTGGTACACACATTCATGTAAACATATATTGGATAATTTTACATATGTATACCTTGAACAGTTATTTGAATAAAACCATGTGTGAAGTTTGAAAGGGAAATCACACAAATAACTTTGCTAATAACGCATGTACATTGGAAACATGACAGTTGGTCCCCAACTAAACACTGCTCACAAGCCAAACATGTTGAGAACCACAGGTTTAATTTTTAACATAGTTTATCGTATGTTTTATGTTAATATGAATCTGAAAAGTAACTAAAGCTGTCAGATAAATGTAGTGGAGTAAAAAATACAGTATGTTCCCTTTTTAAATGTACAGTAGTGGAATAGTACTAAGTAACATAAAATGGAAATACCTCTAAATTGTACTTTAGTACTGTACTTGAGTAAATACTACTTTCCACCACTGTATACAGCTGACCCCAAAGTGTAGGCATCAAGTCAATGACTACCTGAGTCAAATCCGCCTATCAGCCTAAATATAGAAGGCTCTATAAATAGAGACTGACATACCACAATTTAATGTCTCAGACAAAAGAACATTTTAGGGTTAAGTGCCTTGCTCAAGTGCACACAGTAATAATGTAGCATTCCATGTTCCTTGGCAGTCGCACATTGTTGATGCTTCAGTGTGTGTGTGTGTGTGTGTGTGTGTATGTGTGTGTGTGAGTGTGATATAAACTTAATGACCAAGGTTGTATTATCCATCCATCCAACCATCCCATATGACACAAAAAGATCAAATGAATCTTAAAACAAATTGCAACGAGTGCTTCGTCCTGATTTGACCAGCAGTAACAAAAGTGGCTTTGACTTAAAACTTTAGCCCACTTTGTAAAAAATACAGAGATATGATTTTTAGTCCTGGACTAGTGGAATATCTGATAAGAATCGGTGTGTATGTGTGTGGGGGGGGGGGGGGGGGGGGGCAGTTTGGAGAATTGTGTTGCTAGGGAGTGTGGCAAGCTGGTTTAGCCAAGGCCAAACGGGAAGAAGGCCAAATTACAGGTGTTGGCCATCTGAGGGGCATATGACAGCAGGGGGGGGGGGGGGGCTATAAGACTTTGAGCCATGAAATGTGAGGTCTCAGTTTTAGTTGAGACCTAGTTTTAGTTTTCTAAATGTTTTAGTTTGGCAGCTCAGTGATGGACTTTAAACATTTTTTTATATATGCAGTATGATTGGGCTTCAACTAAAAAGTATTTACCTACACCTTATTCTTGTTTAAAATCATTTACATAATATAAATGAATGTATATGGAGCGTGATAAAAAGGTGACCTTGAAATTGTGGCGTTAATGGCGACACAAGGAAAAAATGTGGGTGCACCTACATTTTGTGCTGGTGCACCTAAATAAAAAAGTTAGGCGCACCAGTGCAACCAAGGCAAAAAGTTAGTGTGGAGCCCTGTGGTACATTTTTCACCCCGCACCAATCTGTAGAGTCAGACTTCTATGAAATTGTATTATTTAATGCCATCTATAAAGCTAGCATGATACATTTAGGGACATTTACTGAAGAGGGTTCTGCCAAGAAAGTTACAGCAGCATCATTTTTTTAGTGTGTTCAAATTGCATTTTGTGTCAGCTTTAACCTGCGCTATAATTTGTGCAGTGTAAAATAACTTATACAACATTCTCACATTCCCTGTAGTGAGCATAACACAACCCATTTATCTCACTGTGTCTCTGTTTCTTTGCCAGCTGTTTGGGGCCTTGCTGCGAGGCTGCTGTGCTGACCTCTCCTACCTGAACCTCTCCAAGAACTCCTTCTCTCACAGGTGGGCGTTCACCTTTTTTTTTTTTTTTTGAAGAAAGAAACACATTTGTTTTCTTATTCTGACTCAGCCAAACCGCTCTGGAGGAATTCAAGTCAGGAGGTGCGGAGCAGAGCGAGCGTCATCATTTATTTTCTGCTGTAGATTAGTGTCTAGCCCTGGACCTTACTGATGGAATTAACGTGCACGTTCGGCTCGCCCCCTTAATTTGTTCTGGCTCGCTGCATGTGTATGAATATGTGCGTGTGTGTGCAGAATGTGTTCCTGTCTGTCTTAATGTATATATATCTCTGTTTGCTAACAACATTTCCATTTGTCAAGCACTTGTTTGCATGCACCAATATATTTCTGTTTTGCATGCTACGAAATGTATGTGTGTGGATGTATGTGTGTGTTTGTGTTTACCTAGCTAGCAGGCAGAAGCGGCTCTGGCTCCCAACATGTCGTGTCCCCCAGTAGCCCTCAGCATATTACATTACAGAATTACTGTGGAAGAAGTTGGTGAAAAATGAGACTAATTGTAGACTAGAAATATTGTTCCAATCCCCAGGCTCCAACGCCTGCTCTCTCTCTCTCTCTCTCTCTCTCTCTCTCGTTGCATCTGTCAGGCTGCACCTCTTGTTCTCTTTTTCACCTTTCTTCCTTCATTCTTTATTTTTAAGAATTCTTGCTCATTCTGGAGCTCTTTGACCACATACTTCTTTCATTTTTAATAGGAAGATTGAATTTTCCAGGACTCCACCCTTTCTTTTACTGGAGACATCCGCGCTCCATCCATCTCCTGTTTGGTTTTTATCTTTCTCTTTCCATGACTGTTTTCACCTCTCTTATCCATCTCTTCTTGCTTACTGCCTCCTTCACTCTATCATCCTCTTTACTTTCTTCTCTCCCCTATTTCCTTCTCTCCTCATTCTCCCTTCTCCTCTTTGTCTCTCCTTATCACTCCTCCCTCTCCACATCCTCCAACTTACTTTCATCCCCCTTTACCACTGCTCTTTCTTCTCACATCTTCCCACTCATCCCCTCCCTCCTCCTCTCCTCTCTGCCTCCCTCTCTTCATATTTTATCCCACCTCTTGCCAGTCATGGGTCTTCTGGTATTAAATGCTCGCTGGCTCTAGAGCTGCCAGTCAGATGGCCGCGGTGTTGCGGTCGCAACACGGAGCCACAAAGCTGCCGCTCATGAATATGGAACGGACTGCCTCAGACCCCTCCTTCACCCATCTCTCACACACACACACACACACACACACACACACACACACACACACACACACACACACACACACACACACACACACACACACACACACACACACGGCAGTCCATGTTAGATACAGTTACACACATCTACACCTGTGGTAACAAGTTGCTGATACAGCTCCCTGGAGAGTGTTTTGTGAGAGAGAGGCAGTGACACTATATCATTCTGTATCAGCGGAGTGCTGACAGGCTGTATGCTAATCATTACAAATGGGTCAAAGTAGAGCTGGTGTTCTACACGCTGGGAGGTTATCACAATAGCAATAACGGGGCTTGTAATGTGGCTTCCTGGTTCTCTCTGACTACTGTTATACTATCTTCATCCTGGTCTTTTTGTTTTTTGCCTCCCACCATTGCTCTCTCCCTTATGAGCATTTTTTTTACCCTTCGTAACTTAATTTTCTCTTGCTTTTTTCTCTTCTTTATCTCACATTTTTCTTTTATTCATTTCCTCTCTCTACATACCGTTTTATCTTTTAACCAAGTGACTTGGTTTTATCTGTGTGTGGTAAATGTCAGAGCATTATGAAAGATGTGTGACTCGCGTGAATCTATATATACTGTAGCTCAAAGAATAGAATGATTGTTGTGCCTGTGTGCGTACGTGCCTGCGTGTGTGGCTTACCATTTACACCCGCCAAAAGTAATTGCAGCTGGTGTTATTGTCATGTTAACAGCCGACTCGACAAGTCCTAAATGGAACTCTGATCTTTAACAGTGCAATCACAGTCAGTGTTAACCGCTCCGTCATGTGCACAAGGAATTATACTCGCAGTGCAATATGCACAAAAGAATTTGGTGAAGCGGAATAGAAATTGGTGGGTTGTTGTAATTATTCATTATATTGTCAGCCAGTCACATTACGGCTCTCATACCAATTAGACAGCTGTGCCAAACACATGGGCACACGACGAAGTTGGCTCAGTAATCTGAGAGGAGTGCAGAGCAGCTTTTCTGTTATGATGTCCTAGAGGTTCAGACACAATACAAATATGCTGCCAGAGGCAGGTGATCTGTTGTTTCAGACTGAATTTGCATCAGTGGAGATATTAAATCAGGTCATTTTTTCGCCCTATCTCCAAATGCAACGTAACAGGGACGAGAGTAAAGATGGAAAGCCCCTAAAGCTTACTTCCATATAAATGCACGGATAATTCGTTGTTTTGTCGTTAGTTAAAAAGGAGCCTCATGTAAGAATGACATTTCCTCCTATGGAGTCCGTTCATTCGCATTCGGAGATCGACACTTTTTGACTGGCAAGATGGCGGCGAGCAGAAAAAACAACTGCTAAAGTGAGTTGTTCAAAACCTTTCTTTTTAGTAAACTCTGTGTACACAATGTTCTCAATGCTTGAGTTCATGTGTAGAGCCCCTGGTGATACTTCGAGCAAAGTTTCACGTTGTGTCGAGCCTTCTTAGTGTTTTAAAAATAGTGATTTTGATGCGATCATTGTAGTGCCCCTAGCACTCCCATTCAAAAGGCCATTTGACCGAAAAACAAAAATACGGTCAATCTTAAAAGTGGCGCTTCCATCCTAATTATGATTTTAAATGGAAATTTGACTCGGGTACATTCACAAAAAGACCCTAGGTTGTACCCTAGGACCCTAGGTTTTGGTGAGAGTTACGCTTTAACACCGCAGTGGCTTAAAAAAAAACCTCCAGTCCTGCCTACTGTTGAGCAGCTCTACGAGTAAGGAGATGAGCCAATCATAGCAGGTTGACTTGGAGTCACGTAAGACTTAGCCGAGAGTAGAAAAAAGTGGAGCGTTCAGAACAGTTGGAAATCTGAACGTTTTAGCTTCCAGGGATTTGTCTAAAATACGTTTACCTCATTGTTTGAAGTTTTGGCCAGGTTTAACATGAAAATCCAACATTTTAACATTGTAGATATGACAGAAAACACGGAAAAGCACAATATGTGACTTTTAACATTTTCACTTTTCAATGTAACGCTGTCCGTTACTTTTTGTAACAAATTACCTGCAAAACTAACGGCATTCCCATCAGCTGCTGCTGTACTTTGTTTTAAGGTGCTAAATAACTTAAGACGCTAACATGCTAAATAAAAAAAATGACTCACTGTGTCCCAGAAAATACTATTTTCCATTGTCATCTTGATAGTCTTAACATGCTGATGATAGCATACTCACAGCATTGGTGTACCTGAATAAACATGGCTGTTTATCTTTATTACTCCATTACTCTATGATGTGTGTCTTTATTTTGAAGGAGAATGATTCACTCAAACATCTGGTATTAATTGCATCTGTAGTGAAAGAAAAACAACAAGTTGCATGCGTTGGCAGACATTCTGACATGTCATAGCAGGAAACACACAGCTGTAGTTAATAACGTTAGTGACTGCATGCCATTTATGGAACTGAGCCCTCATTAACAAAATTAGTCACGCCTGTGCTTTACCTGCTAAGATGAGTCAAAATGTCTTGTTGGCTAATTGCCCAATGTTACCTTTTAAATGGTGGCAGTAATTAATGCCAACTCCATCTATTTAGTGTCTGGTTGATATAATACTGACCTAAATGTCACAGCTAGCATCTGTCTACTTTAGCCTTCTTTCTCTCTCGCTCCTGTTGTTCCGTTCCTTCTCTGTCAGTTCTCTGCTTGTCTGCTGAGAAACGTCTGTCACTTTTATCTTATCAGCATATCAACTCCGTCTGTCATCCGCTGTCTTGTCTCTCGATCATTCTCTTATCTGCTCTAGTCATGTGGTCACCTCCTTTCATTTTCTGTCTTACTGCGTGATTGTGGTCCATCTTTTATGCCTCCCCCTCTGTCTTGCTCTTCCCTCCCAGTCCTACACACTCTAAAGTATTTTTTTTGTTTTCCTTACTGTTCTTTTCCAGGAAAGCGAGAGATTCTCTGCCAACTTTCCGCCAGTTCTTCAGCTCTGCATTCAGCCTGACCCATGTCAGCCTGGCCTCTGTGAAAGTCCCTCCTGATTCACTGAGGTGAGTCATCGTCACAGGCAAGGATGTAAAGGGATGCAAATCACTTGTATGGTCTGAACTGCAAACAGATGAAAAAGGAACATCTGTACATCTTACTGTAACCTCATTCATTTTGAACCCTTTTGCATTTGGCATTATTTATATGTATCTGATAAGATCATAATTCCATACAGCAAAAGAAAAAGATTAAAATTCCTATGTAAATGCACCCAAACTATATTAAAGATATTATCCCCCAACCTACTAAGGAGGTGATAATGGATGTATATGGCCATGCTACTTACAAAATCCATATCTTGGACATATAAATAAAATAAAATGTCAAATAAACAAATCAATCCAAGAAGCACTTTAAAACTAATTTTCAAAAATGCACCGTCAACATACTCACAGTGTTTTGAGGAAGTGACTTGTGAAAAGTCAATGAAATCCATACAATAATCCAATGAATGAAATACTGTCAATGAGCCAGTATGGATTATTTTAATATTGAGCAGTGTTCCTTCTCAGATTACAGTCAAGCACCTGTATGCTCACATAAATATGGAGACTACCGGTGAATTAAAACCGATCTGAAATATGTTTATTTTTATTTTTTTATTTCACATTTATTTTTTCAGGCAAGTCATTAAGAACATGTTCTTATTTGCAATGGCCGCCTGACAAGTGGCAAAGCCACTTAGGGGAAGGGAGGGAGGGCTAGGAAATAAAATCCATTAGACTTACATAATGTACATAAAGAAGGGTCATGGTATAAGTAGCATATATATATATATATATATATATATATATATATATATATATATATATATATATATATATATAGTATGATAACTCATGTAGCCCATTATTTCTGCCCACCTCTTTTAAGTGTGTTACCAGCAGTTTTTACTGATGTGTCAACAGACATTTATGCTGCTGACAATGTTTAGTCAAACCTGACGCCTAAGAGTGGTAAAAGATGGATTCCCACTCAACCCACTCATGCTAAAAATGTGTGCACTCGTGATGCTGTAAGGTGCTTTAGTTTAAGCACTGTCTAAATTACACACAGCAAGGATCACTGCTGAAGGCCTTTTATGTTTTATATCCAACCTTTAGCAAACTGTTAAAGAGGAGACTCTTAAACTTTTTCAGTTTTTATTGTGTCAGGCTTGAACACTAAAATAGCTCATACCATATGGAGTGTAGTTTGCATCCAAACCATCAATGAGATTTAATCATCAAGGCTCACATTAGGTTTCAAATGCCTTTCCAGGACAGTGGAGGCATTTTTTATTATTTTGGTAGACTGGCCTTCAATCAGAGGACACAGATTGAAGCCCCCGTATTGGCTGGCGTCCACCGTGCTGACGTGTCTTTGTGCAGGACTGTATCCTTACCAGCTTCAGGAGATCTGTAGCTAAACCAGCTCAGAGAGCAGCCAAACAAAAAAGCCAGTTTCCCCAATGAGAATAAATGGACTATTGCTATATCACAGTTTCTCTGTGAGGTGTGTTGCTTGCTGTTAGCTTCTCATAGCCAAAACACACAATCAATAGCAGAGTAAACAAAGCAAACTGCCAACAATTGATACGATTGTGTGCTACATGATGGCTCTCAGCCAAATAAATGGACGGAGGGGACATCCAACTTGGCACCCCTCCTCATTACCTCTTCATGGTGCATAACTCTTAAATGTGTATTCGTTGCACAAGAACAACCTCCAGCAGAGCCTTGATGTGCAAATGCAGTTTTCATTTTGTATCCAGCTAGGCTGGTGTGTATATGTGTGTGCATGAGCAACAATTGGCCACTTCACCTGAATACAAATTAGTTGGTTTTCAGTGGGGAGTTAGTTAGCTATGCATCTTCCTTTTAAGCTACTTTTCTTTAAATCCTTTAAGATGGCTCAAAAAACTTTTAGGTGTGCAGAGGAGAATGTGGGGCAGGGTCGGATGATCTGTCCAGGTTGTTAGAGGGAGGAAAAGAAGCAGTTGGATTTATTTATTTTTGTGGGACTGATCTATCTCCTTTTTTTCCTTTTTTCTATTTGTCATGCTGGCTTTGCCTTTGTCCATTAATTGTCTGTTGTTTCTCTTCCATTTCTTCTTATCTTCTTATCTTCCTATCATTTCTCTCTCTCTCTCTCTCTCTCTCTCTCTCTCTCTCTCTCTCTCTCTCTCTCTCTCTCTCTCTCTCTCTGTTTTTGCATTCCCCTGTTCTGTCTCTCTTTTCCCCATCCTACCCTGCCTGTGTTTTCCTTCAGGGCTCTGTTCTTAGGTCTGTCCAATAACCCTCATATCACTGATTTACACCTGGACATCGGCAGCTGTGAGGTATGCTCTGTTAGTCTAGGCTGTGCTGTAGGTATATTCACTCATCTTCCTCATAGATTGACCCTTGTGGCTATCCTATCATGTCTCACTCCTCGCTGTCTTCTTCCCACAGTTGAGGTCAGCAGGTGCTGGGGTGATTCAGGAGCTGTTTCCTCGAGTTTCATGTGTGGGGACTTTAGACATCTCTGATAATGGTGAGACACGCTTGCACACACCTACGTGCAGACTTACTTGGTCTTTTGTATATTTTCAGACAAAGGAATGTGCAGTTGTTTTTATTTATGTAAAATGCATCATTTTTAAATAAACCTAGTAAATCAATCAATCTCAACATTATCTGCACCATATAATGTGTAATCATTCTGTAATAATGTCTTCTACGGCTCTGGAGTGAGCTTTCCAAAGCTTGAAAACATAACCCTGATGATGTCATAGTGATGTCATCAGGTTTATCTCTGCTTTGACTTGAGACTTAACCTTTTTAACAGAAAGCCTGAGTTATTGAAAAAACTAAAACACTTGGCTACATACGCAAAAAAGATAATCCTTTTTAATTAATTATTGAGATATTTTACTAACACAAAAACAATAATTCAGTCCCTAATAATAAGTCAGAGACACGTATGTGTGTCAAGGAATTGATCATTTATAGCTAATGCGTATACAGTTAGATTTGTCAGAAATGGCTCTGCTCTTTGAGGAAGCTCGGCAGAATTTGAGCAACAATAAGGATTCTGCCAGGAGAGCTAATGCCCCTTAATAAATACTGTACATGAACATTTAAGCTGAGTTAAATCAACAGTACCAAAAGCTAACCACATGATGAGGAGGAGGAGGAGGAGGAGGAGGAGGAGGAGGTGGTGGTGGTGGTGGTGGTGGTGGTGGTGGTGGTGGTGGTGGTGGTGGTGGTTGGGGTGGTGGAGGGAGCTACGGTAGCACACAGTGTTAACATTGGTGTGTCAGCAGAGGAATAGTGAAGTGTCCGAGCTGTAAAACTGCATGAATATGATTACTGGTAGCCAAGCAGCCAATGAACAAGCCAGTGATGTGAAAGTTGAATGAAACAATTGATTCCAATCACCCAGTGCAGGTGTGACTTCTGTGCTCCGAACTAACACAGTGCTCCATTAAACAACAATGATACACTTATTCATTTTTATTTTATTTTAGATTCAAGGCTATATTACCAACTGTGCAAAGTGAGCAAAGACCAAACTTGGTGCACCAGACCATCAGGGACCCCAATAGTCCCAGGTTCACTGCATGCCAATTGGTTTTGCTAATTTGACAAATTGCAATTTGTACCTCAGGTACAGTACCAACTAAGACAGGTCCTTCATTAGCTCTGTGTTGTTGAGGGCCCCAATTAAATTGTGTTTAATCAAATACGTTTTGGGACCTGGTAGTATTATTCCAGCATAGGTGTGCTGGTCGATCATGTATGCCCTGTACTTAATGTAGAGGTGCCAGGGTACATACACAGGATAGTAGGTGGCAAATATTTGCCCTAGGGCTCCCTACATAAACAGCTTTATCATCATATAATCTTGCTGTCAATTAGTTTTTATAGCAAAAGATGTCCTCAACTTGATCTTTGTTTTTTTTTGTTTTTAGAAGATATATTACCAGTTCACTCTGTGGTGAATCTGAATGTACAGCATGATTTGAAAATCAGGGATGAATAGATTGAACTAGATTGACTTGAAAGTTCTATTGGAACAGTCTTAACCTTGAAGCTACTGCTTATTCACACTCATTCGAGCCTTAACCACTGAAATTCATTTTCTTTAGTTCTAACCAAGTACTGTTTTTTTATAATTACAATCACTTCCATGAACAAAGCAAATGGGATGTTGACTGTCTTAATTTCTAAACAGCTGTAACCCCACCCCCTCACCCTCCTGCTCTGACTTGTTAGATTCCTGTCAATGACAAAAGAATAAACTCACTTCACACAAGAGGCATGTAAGTTTATTTTAATATTCTTCAGGCAAATGGTGGTTCTTCAACCATTTGCCTGAAGAAGACCCAGCAGGGTCGAAACGTTGCATTAAATTATGGGAGCTTAAAGCAGTGTTGCGGACATTATATTTTTTCACTTGCACCTGCCAGAAGGTAGGATTGCACACAATTACTTTTACAAATGTACGTTTATTTCACCATAGATATTTTTGCTCTCTGAATGAGGCATTGAAGTCTTTGTTGCTGAAATATCTCGCCATGGTAACCACTTCCTATGAGCAGCATCATCCATCCTTGAGCTTTTGAAAATGTGAGTGTGTGTGTGTGTGTGTGTGTGTGTGTGTGTGTGTGTGTGTGTGTGTGTGTGTGTGTGTGTGTGTGTGTGTGTGTGTGTGTGTGTGTGTGTGCGCGCGCAGGTTTGGATGCTGACTTGCTGGCTGTCATCCCAGCATTCTCCAGACACCCCTCCCTCAAACACCTGATGCTGGGGAAGAACTTCAACATCAAGGGCAGGTACGGACCACGCGGGCAACCAGCAGTACAGATGGTTGTGAAGACGATACTGATGAGGAATGTTTTCCTCTTCTCTCTGCCTCCTTAGGGTGCTGGATGAAATTCTGCAGAAACTGGTTCATTTGGTGCAAGAGGAAGAGTGTGTGAGTTGGATTATATAACATATTGTACACAAATTCTCTGCGGCGTTATGCACAGATGCACGCCTACACATGCCTCACAGTATTGTAGCCACACACACACATCCTGTGCACGCAAGAACACACGCTTGTCACCGCTTAAACTCTTGTGTCCTCATTCATGTGCAGTTAAGCACAATCTCCAACCTGCTGGCACACACACAAGATGCGAACATTGCACACAAGTCATGTTGTCTGTGGGCTCGGCAAATGATTAATTTGGTCTCAGTGTATTCGCGAGGCTCCCGGGGCTCTCTCCGCTCTCCGCTCTGCAGATCCAGCATGACAAGTAGCTTACTCAATTATTTACAACTGTTGATGGTGATAGCTCACAACGATGCTCTCGCACTGAGTACAGTCTGATGCATGCATGCAAGCACACTAACAGGGGCACAGCTGGGTGTCAGTGTGTAAGTTGAAAGGAAGTACACCAAGTTCAAGTTCACAACAAGTATATGATATTTTAATGCAAAAAGTACTGCTCTGAAAGAAAGTGGATAATTTGTTTGGGAGAAAGACACATAAGCAGTTGATTATTATGCACTTGTTCTCTCTAAGCAAAAAAAAAAACATTAAATAATTTAACTGCAGGGGGTTTGAGCTGAAAATGGTGTTTTTAAAATCTTGATTTTCATTCAGGTTATTGTATTATAGATTTTGGAAAATCAATAATACGATAACCTGAAACTTATGTAAGAATCATTAAAAAACATTAACCAGATATTTTGAAAATAAAAGCCCCATCTATAATCTACCTGGTGTGTGTGTGTGTGTGTGTGTGTGTGTGTGTGTGTGTGTGTGTGTGTGTGTGTGTGTGTGTGTGTGTGTGTGTGTGTGTGTGTGTGGTAGAGCCAGACCGATATATCGGCGGGCGATATTATTGAAACTATTGTTATCGGCCGATAAACGAATATTTAAAAAATTTAATAAAAAATGGAGGAAACCGCCTTCACCCATGTTGAGTTTTGTCGTTGTATAGTTTGTCCACCAGAGGGCGCTCTACAATGTCCCTGTTGGCAACACTTGTTATTGTGTTTTTGTTCAAAGGACTTTTAAGTTTCATATCCTAAGTTTGTATTTTTATACATTTTATTTATCAGAACTTTAATATATTTTGATGTTCCTCTGTTCTATTTTCTTATATTTTTAAACTGTATTATCATTTTATTTTAGTGAGGACTCATAAATAACTACAAATAACTAATGTTATATTAATGTAATTACTAATGTAATTAATCCAATGTGGTTTGCACTGCAAATGGTTAATAAAGTGAATCTGAATCTGTTAGGGAAACCTGTTTATGTTTTGTTACGCGTTTCTGGATTTATTTATTTTTAAATACATATCGGCTGATATATCGGAATATCGGATTTTTAAATCACCAAATATTTGTTTCGATATCGGCCTTAAAAATCCTTTATCGGTCGGGCTCTAGTGTGTGGTTGTGTGTGTTGTGTGAAAATGCAGAGCGAGCGGTCGCAGCGGAGGAGAGTTCAAGTTCATTAGCGAAGATATCAAATGAATGATGAAGTTAACACTGGTTTTCCGTTGCTTTTGTGACGTTGAACGTGATGCCAGACCGAAAAAAACAGAAAGGTCTCCTCGTCTACTGCCAATGTGAAAGGAGTCGTCGGCTATTTTTTTTTTTTTTTTTTACAAAATTCCTGCATACACACACTTATTTTGGTTGAAAAGAGGTATAGATGACAGAACCCATACTCCTAAAAACCTCAATTCCTTTAACAGGCATTTATACTCATGTTTATTTCAACATTTATTTCAACCAGCTAACGTTCCTGTTTTATACATCATCTTTTTTCCTCAATGCTGTCTCTTCCTGCCTCCTCCAGGCCCTGCAGTCCCTCTCCCTGGCCGACTCGAGGCTTCGCCAGCGGGGCACGGTGCTGGTCAACGCCCTGGGCTCCAACACCTGCCTGCGGAAGGTAGACTTAAGCGGCAACCTCCTGGAAGACTCCGGGGCCAAGATGCTCAGCAAAGCCCTGCAGATCAACACAACACTCAGGTGTGTGTGTGTGTGTGTTCGTGTTTATTTTGAAAACTGATGGCCGCAAAAAAGGGATTTCCTTGCAAATCGGCATACACTTTAACAGAGGAAGATAAGGAAACAAAGAGGTGTTAGAGGACAGAATAGGGTCAGTGGGAAATTAATATGTTATGGTTTGAAGAGAAGATATACTGAGGCTGCTTAGAGGAAGAACAGTGAGTTTAATGCAGTGCGTCAAAGATAAGAGGGGTAAAAGTGAACCTTGTAGGAGATACGAAGGTAAGACTAAGGAACAGGAGGGATAGAGAGAAGAATCTGTGAAGGGAGGGGAAGAGGCCTTCAGGCATACAATGTATTGCACCTCCCTGAAGCAAGAGAAAAGAACTGTGTGTGTGTGTGGTGTGTGGGTGTGTGTGTGTGTGTGTTTTGAAGGCGGAGCAGATGGAAACTCTGAGATAGGCAGAAAGAGTGAGGGAAAAGGAGGACAGAAGTGAGACAGTAGGTAGGTCGGAAGAATTTGGATGGGGAAACGGTTGGATATGTACTAGAGAGGAAGAAAGTTATGACGGGATACGGAGACCACCTAAGGAGTGAGATTTGGGTTTAGCTGATTGAATTTCTAGGGCATAGCGAGTCGAGGGAAGTAGAGATGGAGGAGGAGGGGGAGGAGGAGGAGGAGGATGGATGGATAAAAGGAAAAGAGGGGCTGAATATGACTGATATATTAAAAACAGGAGTTAGACAGCGTAGGTGGAGAATCTGCACTGTGTAATAACAGAAGCTCATTACTTGCATGGCAGTTGTTCACACATTAATGTTGTGACATGGACTCATTCGAAGCATGTAGCAACAACAAAAAAGTCACAACAAATGTCTTTTTAATCCTGCTGTGATATGTTTGTGCAGCTGCGTGGTCAGATAAGTACAGTAACTGTGATACTATTGGCCATGTGCTCGTGATTGTGTGTGTGTTTTTAGGAGCATTCAAAAGTTACTCATCTTCCTCTCTGTGCCTGTCTTCCATTATTTCCTGCTGGCTTGATCCCTCTCAGGAGTGTGATGTGGGATCGCAACAACACCACAGCGACAGGCTTCCAAGATGTGGCGAGAGCGCTGGAGCAGTAAGACCGAGCACAACACACACCCTTTTGAGGAGGGGAAACACACATACAACGGATCTCACACACACCCAAATGAAAGGCAGATAACCGTCTCTGTACTATTGCACAGCGTTTCATCATTCCTCTGACGTTCATGCCAGTCAAGCTGTCATTTTTTTCTCTGTGTGTGTGGGTGTGGGTGTGGGTGTGACGTGTGTGTTTAAGTGTGTACAAGCATGTGTGTTGGTGCATTTGCGTATTAGGGAATTGGAGACAACTGTTTTAAGCGCCCTGGGTGTTTTCTGTTTGTTCTTGTGAACATAACAATTCTTCCAGTTTGTTATTGCAAGGGTAATATTATCTTGTCTTTCTTGCTTTCTTTCTTCCCTCTTTCTCTTGTTTCCCCCTCCACTTAATAGCAACTTTACACTTCAGTACATGCCCCTCCCACTGAGTGATGTCACTCAGGCATACCGCAGCGCCCCGGAAAAGACGGACCAAGCCCTGACCAAGGTGAGAAATTTGCTGCGTCATGTTGTAAAAAAGATAGTTAAAAACATTACCTGTGGCCGGGTTAGCTCTGTTGGTAGAGCAGGCGCACATATGTAGAGGTTTGCTTCTTAACGCAGCGGCTGCGGGTTCGACTCCGACCTGCGGCCCTTTGCTGCATGTAGTTTCTCCTCTCCCTCCCCTTTCATATCTTCATCTGTCCTGTGGAAATAAAGGCCTGAAAAGCCCAACAAAATAATCTTAAAAAACATTACCTGATTAGGTTGATGAGTCATGGCTTTGATGAACGACTTTCATTTGCTTGTGCATTAGAAGTGATGATTAAATGTGGATGTTTTGAATATTTAGATTGCCATATCCAACCAGTACAATGTAGAAGAGATTACAAATGCCTATATATAAACTGAACCACTAAATACCTGTTATAGTGGTTCAGTTTATGTCATATTCATATCGCAGGTAAGCATTTCAGATTTTCTATTTAAAGGATGAGGAAGAGATGTGATAGATTAAATTCAGCATAAAAAATAAATAAAAAAAGTATTAATAGTACAAATGTCATAACCTGTAAGTGTAGATACACGTTAGACAATGACCACCAATTTATGTCTCGCACTTGGATCTGAAACGATTAGTAAATAATCAAAAAATGAAACGGGGACCATCTTGATGATCGATCAGTCACAAGGGTCATTTTTCAAGCAAATATGCCAAACATTACCACGATCAATCTTTTCAAATGTAAGTATTTGCTAATTGTCTATGTCTAATGTTTAAGAAATTGGATATATTTGGTAAAGAGTTTTGGTAAAAAAAAAAAAAAAAAAAGAAAAAATTTGGGCTTCATGGTATTGTTATGGGACTCCCTAAAAACGTGGTATTTGGTAGAGTGCCTGACGCCCTCCGTCACACGTCGGCTGGCATTGGGTTGTCTCGTCACTTTTCTGATAAGGAAGCAAAATTGTAACCTAAAGTGTATATATATATAGTTGTATATTATAATCTGTGCCTTAACACCAAAATTAAACCTACAGGAGTCCTCATGCCTAATTGTAACTTCCAGTAGTGTGATCATTGATTTACATAGATACACTTCTACTATGACTTCCCTGCAGATTTTTAAATGACTTCTGCCTGACTGTGGATGAATTCTCAAATTGACCATCATACGGTCACACTTGAAAATATGTACAACTAAATAGTGCTAAACTAAATTGATATTTAGATGGACTAAATAATGTCCAACAACAAAAATCTACTCAGATGGGGGGGTCTGCATTCTGATATCAATGAACGTGCACTCAGAGCACGGGCTGAGAGGGTCATGGAGCTTGCCCAAGCGTGCACTGCTACGTCTTGCAAAACCATGGCCATCCAGGTAAAATACCAAAGTTTTTAGGGAGTTCCATATTGTTATGGGCATTTTTCCTAATTTTTACATTTTATAGACCAAACAATGAATTGGCAGTTGAATCCATAATGAAAATAACTGTTGCAGCCATAAATGCACTGCATGATGACCAATGTCCACTACCTGTTTGTGTAAAAGGCTCAACACAAGGATGCTGCAGGTTTTGCTTAAAGTGGAGCTCAGCTTTATGTTGGAAACTTGGGTGAATCATAACATTTTGTCAAAGAGGTGTTGATTCAATCCCAGGTAAATTCATGCTGTTATTGTTACAGCAGCTGTATGCTGTTCAGTGGACAACAACAGGCAGCATGTGGTCCTTTATTTTATTTATTTTATTTGATGTGTCACTATTTGCCATACTGCAAATGTATATACACATCAAGATTACCCAGACTGATCTCCAGGTCACATCTACTTTTGTTGATTTTTTATTTTTTCTAAACCAATGCATCTGCGATTCAGATGTTGGCTATTCAAACTTTGTGCATGCTGTTACTTTAAAAACTCCCACCGAAAAATGAAAGATCTCTTTTTCAGCTAAGAGATATGATAAGATAATCCTTTTATTAGGCCCACAGCAGGGACATTTGCAATGTTAGAGCAGCAAGGGAATAGTGCAATAACAAAAGCATCAGTAAAAATCATGTAATAAATACCTAAACAGTAAAAAAAAAGAAGTAAAACAGTAAAAAATGCTACACCACATAGATTATCTCTGAATATCGATGTCCTCCGGTGTCGGTGGCTATTCACATTGTTGTTGTTTTTTGGTCAGGGTGCCCCGTCTTAATGTGTCAGAGACTTTTCATATAGCCAATCAAAGCATTTCATTTCAAGCCACAGTAAACCGCTCTCATTGGCATGACAGTGACATTTACCGACAGCAAAAGAGAGACTTTTGGGACGTCTTTATGCCTGTATACATATCATATAAAGTGGGCTTTCGTTGCTCTTAACATTGCTAGACAGGAGAGATACCTAAATATAAAGATCTGTCATTTTAGATACTGAACGGTGTGGTCATTTTCTGTCAGTCCCACTGCTAAGGAAATGCTGTTTGTCACTTGTCTCGTAAGCTGCAGTTAACAGAGTAAGTCTGTTTACATTGCTTGTCAAACTCCATTTTCCCGGCGGCTCGGCTGTCAGTCAGTCAAACACAACATTTTGCCTCCCCATAGACTTGGAAGCTAAAGGAGCATTTATGATACATCTTCAGAAATACAATTACAATTTTTTTTCATCAATATATTTTTTTAGCTAGTTTGTTATGTTTTGACTTTATGTTCATTCTAACACCAGAAATGGATCGGCTGTGGTACTCGACTAGTAGATCATTTTCTGGTGCTTATCTTAAGTTTGCATAAGTAGTGTGTGAAGCTTTTATGTGTGTTAGGGTCCTTGTTTGTCTGCACATTGTCTATGAAACTCCAAAGTCCTTGAGGAACCCTTGATTCCATCTTTCTTTACATAAGATGATTAAGCAGTGAACACTTCCACCTGCTGAGTCAAGAAAATAAATCAAAGGCATCCCGTTTATTTCTGGGGATGAGAACTCTCTGCAGTCTCCTTATTACCATGCAAATGGCCTCGTCTCCTGTCTCCTGCACACTGCTTTGTAAACAACTGTCATCACCACTCCTCTCTCTTTGTGTGTGTGTGTGTGTGTGTGTGTGTGTGTGTGTGTGTGTGTGTGTGTGTGTGTGTGTGTGTGTGTGTGTGTGTGTGTGTGTCAGATCCAGCGTGCCCTGCTTAGGAACAACCAGACTCAGCGTTTCTCTCAGAAACAAGCTCTCAGGCTGCACCAGGGCCTCGTCACCAGCACTGCTGAACAGGTGTGTGTCTGTATTTGTGCACATGATGGTGAACAAGTCAAGAAACCAACATGTTTGTTTGATTGTGCTTTAATTGTGCATAGGTGATGGAACGTCTGTGTGTGCGGGTGCAGCAGCAGGTGTGTGTCCTGAAAGGCTGCGAGGAAGGAGAGGAGGTGCAGACGGCCAGACAAATCCTCAAAGAAGCCAGGGATTCAAGAGCTGTGAGGAGGCTAACACTTTATTTTATGTGTGTGCGTGTGAGACATTGAAACTGTAATGACTCATAATACCAAAGGGTATGAGGTATAGACACTAGAAGGTATGTGTGAATTATGTCGTCAGTCTGGTTTTTTGTTTCATTACATATTTTAACCAGTGGCGGAAAATAACAAAATTACCTTAAGTAGGCCATAAGAAATATTTTTATATAAACAATGGATAACATGACTGACTACTTATGACAAAGTCTCCAAACCTCTATCACCTGACTCAGCACTTCCTCTTATCTAAACTGTACATGTGCATGTACTCTCCAGCAGCTAAATCTGTAAAACGTTTCGATGTAACAAATATACAGTATATTGCTGCCATTTCACAACCTGGCAACCCCAAATGTGTTAATTGCTTTTAAATAAAAATTCTTTATATGTAGAAATAGATGATTTGTTCCACAAAACTTCAGATCAGCATCTAGAATATGATTTTGTTATTGATTAAACCAACCAACCGTATATAATGTAGTCAAATTTAGCTCCACCTGTAACTGCTACTATATCTAAACTGTCCTTGCACATTAATAAAAATAATCCAAGCATTTCACAAATACAATGATAGAACTTTCAGAAAAGGGACAGTCTGCTCAATGAGAACATCTTTGAGCACACGTTTGATCCTTAAATTGTTCCTCCACTGATTTTAACCTCATCTCTCTCTTTTGAGAGACTCTCTCTCCTCTGTGTGTGTGTGTGTGTGTGTGTGTGTGTGTGTGTGTGTGTGTGTGTGTGTGTGTGTGTGTGTGTGTCTGTGTGTGTGTGTGTCTGTGTCTCAGCTGTATCCCTCTCTGTGTGAGTTGGCCCATGTGTTGTCAGTGGACGGCCCGGTCAAACAGCGACTGGACACTCTGGCTGGTGAACTGGCTAAGGCTGCGGACAAAGAGCTGCAGGTACGTTGGTGGTGGAACCGGGGCCGAAATCGCCGACAACAGCCATTCTTGATGCATCCGTATTTTAAACTGGTGGAGGTCTGGACTAGTTGCATTTAAATTGCCCATTAATAGTGTGTGACTGTGTGTGCGGCACAGGTATGCTGACTTCAAAAGAAATTAAGCATTTCAATTCAAAAGGAAGGAACAGTTTAACATTCTTCTAGTTCTGTTTCTATTGGGATTCAGTAGCACAGCGCAGTGGAATGATTAAAAAAGCATCACACCACGCAGGGGGACTGGGATACTTTCTATTAAATTTTAACTTGAGCATAATTTACATTTATGTTTGTGCTTTCTAATTTTGCTGTTGTACCCAAGGCTACATTTGTAATTTGCAAAGGTCAAGATCAGTTAAATTCAGTCACACACAAATGTCCAACTTTGGTTTGAACTGGTAACGTAAGATCTGGAAGAGATCTGAACAGTTCATATGAATTGTTAGTAGTCGATACACGGATGATGGGTTGATGGAAAGCACATCAATTCAGAGTAAAGGAGCTGAATGAAAGTCTAAGCGAGCAGATAAAGAAACACATTGCATGAATAATAAATGCTTTGAAAACATAAGTGTGTACCAAAATGTCTGTTATGGATGTGTAGTGATGCATGTCTTGGTTCAACCGTGTCCAGGTGGTGGTGGACTCGATGGTGTCACTGTGCCGCGAGCTGTGTCCAATGTCCTGCTCGGCCGCCGAGAGACTCACCCCGCCTCTCTCGTCCATCTCCGAACAAGTTTCGATCCCTCGCTCCGCCATCCGCAACGCCCTCATGGAGAGAGCGGCTGAGGATATCAACAGAGCCTTGGAGTAAGATAAAGAGCTGGTGAAAAGAGTTCAAAGTCAAGCCAAGAACCTTAGCTAAGATACTGATTTAATTGTTATTCCCTCCTATGTTTTTCTTTGCTCTCCTCGTTTCAGAGAGGTGAAGTTGTCTGTGGTCTCCTATCTGACCAACTCCATAGTGGATCAGATTCTACAAGAGCTGTACAACACCCATAAAACCCTGGTACTGGTAATACCCCTTTTCTGCATGACTTCTTTGTAGAAATGTAGAACAAAATGTTTCCGTGTTCAAAGCTGAAATCTCTATCTTCACAGCAAAGATGATTTAGGATCTAGTTCATCAGATTGACTGATACATTAATACATTAAATATATGAATCACAAAACATAAGATCAGGGCTCAACGCTAACCTTTTAAAGTGGTTGCCAGCTTGGCAACCAGGCATCAGCTTTTGGTCGCCGAAATTGACAATACGGTTGCCATGTTTTAAACTGCCTATATTTGTAGCAGTTAATTTCTTATGTAACTATACCACACATTTTAATAATGAAACAATGAGATGATGGCTTGCAATATAATTTCCCATCCCTCTCAAATAGGAGTGCAACCAGTGAGGGTGAACTCACTGATCGGATCAATTTTCGGATCAGCACAAAAAAGGGGGGAATTTAAATGATTATTAAATATGTAATAACAATAGCTTTTAACAATACTTACTTCGTTCACCAGTACATTGCTGTTGAATTCCAAAAACAGATGAGAAAAGGGTATTTTACAATAACTTTGAATGCACCACAAGGTTTACCAGTTTTAAGTAAACGCAACTTTTAGTCCCGTCTGTGTTGTTTCTCTGATAACAGCAGTGACCAGTGCTAGTTTGTGTCTAACAGCTCAGAGCTTTAGCAGCAGATGGTTGTGCGTCCTGGTGTTGGAATCCTCTATAGTGAAATATAGTCACACGTTTACACCCTTTAGCTGTCAGCATTTTTGATTCCAGTTACTACTGTAGCTAATGGTAGGCTAGCGTTACCTGCTGTCAAGTGTAACATGTTATTAGTGTTTACTAACGTGACAAGCAGCGATAATTCTGTTGCCTCTTGCGTCTGTTTCGGAGCATCAGAGAGCAGCGCAGACATTTCGCAAAGTGGCACCATAATGATAGCCTGGCTCCGCCCTCCTACGTACTTCCGCTCAATTTTCATTTTCCTTCAGTACAAATGAAATGTATGAGAGTCTGGTAGGACCAGGCTATCGTAATGAGGCACCGGAACCGGATTTTAACATGCGCCGTTAAAGAAAAATGGGTTGCCTGTATCTTTTCACATTAAACGCGTGTGTGGAAAGCGGTCGCTCAACAGCTGAAATGTTGTGTAGCGCACGGACGTAGTGTTTAAACTTTACGGAGACAACCAAATAGAATATTGCCGTCTTTTGAAATAAGATTTTCCAGTTTTGTAAGTACTGAACAGAGGCCACGTTACAATCGAGCCCTGTAGATTTTTTAACTTAAATTCTGATTTTTGAAATTATGTTTTAAAGGAATAGGTCAACATTTTTGCAAATACAGTTATTGGCTTCTTTGCTGAGAGTTAGATGAGAAGATTAATATTACTCTCATGTCTAATTAGGCATGTAGCTGGAGACAGTAGCTTAGCATGCATACTGGAAGCAGAGAGAAACAGCTAGCCTCTGTCCAAAGGTTTAAAACATCTGCCTACCAGCACGTGCATAGCTCACTAATTAACAAAATCAGTTTAAACGTTTAAAAATGATTGAACTTGCGGTTTTAGGGTGAGTATTATTTTTATTTATTTGTGGGAAGCAACGACTTTCTGGAGACGATGACATTCCATTTAACTCACAGCCAAAAAAGTGAATAAGTGTATTTCCCAAAATGTCAAACTATTTTACCTTTAAGTTGCTCAACATCAATCTGCAATCTCAGAGTAATTTTTTGGAGGAAAGAGATCAAGTCTGTGGAAACTGAAACCAACTCAAAGAATGACACCCGTACATTGATCCAAGCTCCACCCCCGGACGTAGGTTACAAGTGATTGACAGGATGCAGACACGCTTCCTGCCTCACACTTCTTCTCATTGGTTGGATTGTTTCCACACTTTGAAAAGGGCTATCCCTCGTTCTGAGTCTAATATATTTCCTTGATGCTCACCAAAAGCAAGAATTCATTTCCATTGCTCCTATATGAATAATAATCCATGAGTAACCTTCTGCCGCTTCATACACAACAAACACACTTGTTCATTTCATTTTATGAGTCAATATTTGTTTTTAGTAAGATGTGTCATGAATTCATCTTTTTAAAGCATGATGTCTGCTGTGGAAAACGTCAATGCCTTCAGATTGTACTCAAAGTCAACACTCACAAAATCAGAACGTTTACTTTAAGACTTACTTCAATCAGTTAAGAAACGGTAGTAGTGCAATGTGTGATGTGAAGTGCATAAGCTGATTATTGGTCTCTTATGAAAGAGTTTCTGCAGCATGGAGGACCCATTCAAATCTGTGTCTTAAATGTTTGCAATATAAATCTATAATGTCTTTTGAAGTGAAGTAGGCATTGTTTTTGAACTGCTGTGGGTCATTACCATATCAGGATGAAGAGTTATGAGTATAAAGTAGTTTTCCTCTGAGAATATTGCACTCAGAAAAACCCCCAACAACTGGATTCAAGTCCATTAAGGACATGATTAGACCCTGCAGGATCTCCTCTCTCCATACAATTGAATTGTTTAAAATGAAGCCAGTGGAAAAGGAGGCAGAAATAGACTTCTGGCAATAACACTGCTGGGCCTGCTCTGTTTTGCATTCCATTTGCTGCCTCTACCCTTACATCTCATTTTCTTTTCTCTGTTTTGCTGCAGTGCAAGTTTGTCCTCTATCATGCCTCACTCCGCTTTGATAATCAAGATATTGTGTATTTTTTTTCCTATATTTAATGGGTTTTGCAAACTATGCCAAAGTATACCCTATGCTTTGTTTGCCAGCTTCTTGTGTACAAGGGCGGACACATTTCTCCTCTGAGATTGTGTTGAAGAATATTGTTCCAGGTGTCATCATGGCCTGTTTGTGTATATGTGTTTGTGCATTTGTTTCAATGTGTGTATGTTGCATCAGCTGCGGCAGGTGTCTCAGGCAAAGCGTTGGGATGACGTTGGGACGGGCAGACGCACTATCAGACAGTCCAGATTAGTCGAGTCTCTGGAATTTCCTGATGAGGACTATGGTGTTAACCTGGGAATAGTAAGTGCCTGAGGACATGCTAATATTATGTGTATGCTTGGTAAGTGAACAGTGAGTTCCTTATTATTCCGGAGGTACAAATGTGTATGATTATTAGTATTAGAAGTATTAGTAAAAGCCTGATGGTTTATATGATGGTCTGTTTTATTTTGCTGTTTTGTGAAGCACTTTGTAACGTGGATTATGTGGATCATAAATAAAGATTATTAGTATTGACAATTACTTAATAAATCAATTAGTTGATTTGCACCAAATGAATGACAAACATTTTAATTATCAGCAAAAAGTGAAAAACTTTCAACAGTTTCAGCTTCTGAAATATGAGAATTTGCTACTTTTCCTCAGTAGCAAATCCTATACATTAATTACTCCTAATAAATTGAGAACGATTGGGTTTTGGGTTGTTGAAGGGAGAGAAT
Source organism: Gymnocephalus cernua (assembly GCA_023631565.1). Lineage (NCBI taxonomy): Eukaryota > Metazoa > Chordata > Actinopteri > Perciformes > Percidae > Gymnocephalus > Gymnocephalus cernua. The sequence continues at coordinate 30,496,614 of CM042436.1, forward strand.
AAGCAATTTGAAAATGTCCACTTGCACTCTAGAAACTATAGAGGGACATTTTTTTTTACCATTTTGAGACATTTTATAGATTTATAGAATCAATCAAAAAAAAAAGATCAATAGTTGAAATAAAAAATTGTCATTTGTTTCAGACCTACATTAATATGTTATTGTGCTAAAACATGATGTACTGTAATTGTAAAAATAGACCATGGTTGAAAAGTTTGGCATCCTCTGTCCCACAATGGTATTTGTGTTTTTAGTGTCTGTCTTGGAGCTGTCCACTGCAAGGAAGATGCTGATTTCACCCTCTTCACCCACTCATTTATTTCTTTCCTTCACTGAAGAGGATAAATATGTTGAAAGTCATTTTCTCATTACCTTTGCTCCACTTTTCAGGAAGAACAGTCCTGTCGTCCTGTTTTTTGCTGTAAAGCAGGGGTCTTCAAAAGGGGGGTCCAAATTATTGTGAATTTTTTCAAAAATGAAAAAGTCTTAACATGAATCCAACATATTATTAGCAAATATAAATCCCCACTGATAATAGGCATACTGACCTTTAGGTTAGATAGTCACTAAGGTAGCTATTCACAGATGCAGTATATATATATATATATATATATATATATATATTAGGTCTCTGTTCCATCTCTCTTTCAGTTAGGGGCTCCTTGGCTTAAAAAACTTTGAAGACCCCTGCTGTAAAGCAACCAAACTAGTTTCTTCTGAAATAAAGGCACACCATTTTATTGTTTGTTGTTGAAGGGATAGTTTCGAATTTTTAAAGTGGGGTTGTATGAGGTACTTATCCGTAGTCAGTGTGTTACCTACAGTAGATGGCAGTCGACGCGGCCCCAGTTTGGAGAAGCAGACAGTACCGACACGGAAGCTAAGCAATGTACTGCTGTGGATGGGGACAGATTTTTGACACCTAAAAAAAAAGTCCTACTTAAAGGAACACGCCGACTTATTGGGACATTAGCTTATTCACCGTAACCCCGACAGTTAGACAAGTCCATACATACCCTTCTCATCTCTGTGCGTGTCGTAACTCTGTCTGACGGCTCCACCATTAGCTTAGCCTAGCACAGATCCTGGAGGTAACCGGCTCCAACTAGCCTACTGCTCCGAATAAGTGACAAAATAACGGCAACATGTTCTTATTTACATGTTGGGCGGAGTGATATGCTGCAGCTCTGAGCAGAGCTGCAAGCATATCACTCCGCCCAAGTAGCACTGCTTCCCTTTCTGAGAATATAGTTCCCAGTTTGTATACAGTTAGAAGATGGCTGTGTCTCATGTGACGTTGTTATTTGTACACGCTGTGACTATACAAATCACAACATGTAAATAGGAACATGTTGCCGTTATTTTGTCACTTACCAATATAGATCTATTCTATCTGTCTAAAATATGTTTTGCTGCTGCCCCGTCCACAGCAATACATTGCTTAGCTTCCGTGTCGGTACTCCTGCCTGCTTCTCTAAACTGGGGTTGTGCGAACCGCCGTCTACATGTAGGTAATACACTGACTATGGATAAGTGACCTCATACAACTTAACTTAAAAATATCTGAACTATATCTTTCAAGGAGAGTTATGCTAATGGTTCAAAATGTACTGGAGGCGATAATAATGTACCTAATAGGAAAATACTGAAATGCAATACATAACCCCCTTATTCTTCTTGCCTGCTTTGTGTGTTGTTGTCACATCTGTGTTAACATATTTGGATATAGTGTTTAAAATGAAGCCACTGCTTATTGTACATTTATCTCATTTGACAAAAGGACACAATGGCCATTAAGAAGCGGAGCTCCAGAACTAGAAGAATTCGTCCCGTCTCCACCAGACCGAGTGAGTTTTTGTGCCTCAACTCGCAGCCAATTGCCCTCAAGTGCTCACATAGCATGATATATTTACAATAATAGCAGGGTCAGGGTCAATTGACTCTCTATTTGTAATAAAACAATGAAAGTCCTGTTTTTCTTCAGCCATACAAGTAGTATGCAACTTACCATAATGAAATGAGTAATCACTTCTTTCAAAATTTAAATTACCTTTATTTTTTCTCACCCATACTAATGCCTATGATAAAAGTTCATGTGTTAACGCCAGTGTATTACTCTTGCATCTTTAAATGGAAGGATTAACCCTTCTTAGGTAATAACATGGCCTTTTCTCCGATACCCCCCTCAGGCCAAACTTGACATTTTTGCCTCACTAGTGGTTATGGTCTAAGAATAGCGGGGTTACCTCTCCATTTTCATCCGTTATCTGCCTCACAGGGCAGCTACATTAGCATGGCTATGTAAATAAAGACCATTTTTTATATTTGTCTTTTCATATTTGACTTTAGAAAAATGTAATGTCATAAGCAATTATTTGATTTCAACTTCAGTCTATTTAATTGAAATAAAAGCGGTTGACATGCAGTGTACTGTAGGCCAAAATGTGACCTGAAAATAATTTAGATTTTTGTCTCGTTGTAGGTCTAGGTGATGAGCCCAGTCCCTCTCCTACCCCTTCTGCTCCACCGCACTCTGCCCCTCTTACCCACTCGGCATCATGGGAGTGTCTGTCCACCCTCCCCACCAACGGCTCACCCTTGCGTCACGTGACCCACGTCAGGCCTCGCCCACCGCGGAGACACAGAGCAGGGCACCCTCCCCCAGAATCTGTAAGTCGATGACAAATGGCGTGAAAGTGACCTTTGACCTTATTATGAGCTCCAGTAGGAAGGAATCGCCTCTTTCTCGAGCTTCTTGTAACGGAAAACTCTGAAAGAGGACTGCATGATGTAAGGAAAATATCTAGTTGCGATTATTTTGACTGATATTGTGATTGCGATATGATTCACGATATTGGAGGGAATGATCATTTTTGTACCGTTATTCTTACTTTCATTGAAAATGATTAAAATAAATTAGAATGATTATAGTGTGATTTTTGCAAGGATCTGTACCAAACAAAGATTTTTTTCTTTAGTCTGTAGGGTTCGTTTTGTAGGCCAGGACGTCTCTGCAGCACCACAATACTTAATCCAGAATGGTTTGACGCACATTTTCCCTTTAAAAAATATTGCTCCCCCACTGTGATTTGGATATTGCACTAGTCCAGTGGTTCCCAACCTTCTTTCCTTGGCGCCCCACCTACTTATGTCTAAGAAAAGACTGAGGACCCCGAAACCTAAGTTGAGGTAACTCTCAGAGAGAGAGAGAGCCTTACTTTCTTTTTTGATACAGATGAGTCATCAGCACTTTTACGTTTCTCCGACATGTTTCATTCATAAAATAGTGATGCCGTGGCGGCAGGAAAAACGAGGATGACAGCAGCTAGCAGCTGACCTGATGACAGCAAGGGTTAAGACGTTGCGGAGGTTTGGCCTACTAAGTAGCCTGCCTACAATTTTAAACGAGAACAAAAATATATAGTTTTTATACAGACTTTTGTATACATTATATATTCTAGTGTATTATTGTAACTTGTTTAACGTGCAAATATATTTTTTTTTTACCTCAACTTCAAACCAGATAAAGACTTGCGCACCCCCTGTAATCTTTGCCGTCCCCCTGAGGGGTGACCGGACCCCAGGTTGGGAAGCACTGCACTAGTCCATATGATGATTTCGATAACATTGCGATTAATTGTGCAGCCCTACTCTGAATGGCAGTTTCTCAAACAAATGTTTGAGATTTGTATACCGATCTGTAACACAGTTAACACTTTTTAAAACGCTGTCCGGATCTTTTATGGCACCTTGAAGGTAAGGGAGTCTTTATTGTGCTAGTGACATCTATGTATATTTAACTGCCCCATTTTTTTTTTTTATCTCATGCTGCGCCATTAAGTTCAGTCTGTGTGTTTCCACAATAGAGCTCAGAAGGGTGTAGAGGTGAGAAAGTAAACCCAACATGTAGAGTTTTCAGGGGTTTCTTTTATCTCTTGACTGGTTTGTGCAAACTTGTGTTATTTATCTTGTTTGCCATGCCAGTGGCACTTTCCAAAAATAAGTCCTTTAAAGTAGGAAGCTGTCGCATATGTCACTGTGACTCCATGTTAATCATGCAAGCCATCTCCCAGGGGACTGCAGGGCTGCGGGGCAGCTTCTAACTTAAAACGGCTTGTTTGTTTTGAGACTTTGTAAAAAGCTTTTTCTACATCGGTACAAACTCACTTACGGCAGCGTGATGAGGAGTTGTTTCACAAACAGACTTCTGTTGGCAGTGGATTGTGTCCTGCCAGCCAGCCATTTGAAATGATAATACCTTTTGTCAGCCTTTCAGCATTTTGCAGACATGACGGATTGGTAATTGTTATCCTGTTATTCTATCCATTTTGTGTGTGTGTCTGTGCGTCTGTGTGTGTGTGTGTGTGTGTGTGTGTGTGTGTGTGTGTGTGTGTGTGTGTGTGTGTGTGTCTGTGCGTCTGTGTGTGTGTGTCTGTGTCTGTTTGTAGCATTGCTCGGAGAACGGAGGAGTCAATATGCTGGAGGATGGACTACCTGATTTTTACAGCAAGAGAGTTCTACCTGACAGGTAGCTCACAGAATCCGTTTTCGTGCCATCTTTGAGAAATGTAGTAGATTTGTCATTACTATAGTGGCCCCCTGAGAACAGCACATACTTTAAGGGAACTGTAATGTAACTGTAGTCTAAATCCAGTGGATTAGTAAAACCTGATATTTTATTCTAACAGGAGCATATCCAACCTGACATGCAGGATCTTAATCTGACAGTTCTCATTAGATAGTTGGCCTCATCTCTTTATCATGAGAAAATTGAATTGTAATTATGACAAAAGAATTATATTATCAGAGTTAAGTTACCATTTAAAAAAAACTTTTGACTGGGATTTATGGCTGGTAGTAGGACTGCAACTAACGATTATTTTCATAGTCGATTAATCTGTTGGTTTTTTCGATTAGTTGTTTGGTCTATAAAATGTCAGAAAATTGTGGAAAATGTGGATCAGTGTTTCCCAAAATCCCAAGATGACATCCTCAAATGTCTTGTTGTGTCCACAACTCAAAGATATTCAGTTTACTGTCACAGAGGAGAGAAGAAACTAGAACAATATTCACATTTAAGAGGCTGGGATCAGAGAATTTAGATTTTTGTCTTAAAAAAATACTCAAACCAATCAATTATCAAAATAGTTTGCGATTAATTTAAGAGTTGACAACTAATCGATTAAACAATTAATCGTTGCAGCTCTAGCTGGTAGATTACTAGAGTGACCTTCAAGCAGCTAGAATCAATATTTTTGTATTAACAATGGATGAAATGACAATGTGAGAGGGGTCGCTTGTAGTGACAAACCAAAAGAGAATTGTTTCCTGGCTCTGTAGTTCCCCTAAGTTCTACCGAGCATTTACTCATCTTTCAGCTCATTGTTTTTGTTGTAAGACCAAACACTTCTCAAATGGCGACTGGTCATTTTTATCATAACTATGGTCTAGCCTTGTCATAATTATCACATAAAGATGTCCTAATTGCAAGATGCTAATCTCTAATCATGAGATACTGAGTTAGAATTATAGAATATATAATTACGAGAGAACGCTTCTGAGTTTCCTTTCTCCTTTGGATGTGCTTCAATACTATATCAGTATAACCAAAATGGAAATGTTACCAGTGTTCCATCACATTGTATTAACAGAATTATTTCATACATTTCATCCAGATAGGGCTAAAGTGAAAGATATAAATCCTGTGGCTGCTTAACATGTATCTAGATGCATCAAACTAATTGTGTAAAGAGGTGACTCACATTGCTTTAAGTCTTACCATCTGCTCTGGACACAATAAAACCCATATCAACCTGCTGAACCAAAAATAGCAATATATTGATATGCACCTACATAAGAAGTATTCCTCCTATATGCTACTTACAGTCCATACTACATGCATTAAAAACAGGACTATAATGTCCTTCTCTATATTGCTTTTGTATTGCATGTCATGTCAATGAATAAACAACATGCTCCTAAAGCACTTAGGCTCAGATTTAGTAGAGAGATTCCATTTGCACTAAATAGAAGCCTCATTTGTAGCTCTATTTGTTCAATAACCAGAACATATTCCATTATATAAAATAAATGATCTTGTTTACTGTCACCGTCCAGTTTACTAACTAGTTTTCTTTGGAACTGCACAGTAGTCACGCAAAATAGTTTCTGTGCTTTCTCTGTATTGGAGACTGACTGCCTGTGTATACGGATCTGTGGCAAAGCAATTGCAGTATATATTGAATACAACACAACTAAACTGCTTTCATTACAACAATTACTTTAACCCAGTATTTGTCATCAGTGGCACATGATGTGAAAGCGTACTGCAAATCTAATCAATACAATTCCAATAAAGCGTTGTATTTGACTGTGTGGTCAAGTCATGCTTTGGCTCATTTTAAAGGCTATAATCAATATTTATGTATAAACAATGGTTCACATGACTACTTGTACGTGAAAAGGCTCGCTTGAAGTGATGAACCCAAAGGTAATTGTCTCTCGACTCTGCAGCTCCGCTTAGCTCTACTGAACAGTTTAGCATCTTTTAGCTCATTGTTTTCAGGCCCGCCATTTTACTGTATTGGTTCAGTAATCGCTCCCATCAGCATAATTTTCAGTCGCAGCAGGCTGCTGGTTTTACTGATTAAGCTATTAAAACACTGTACACTATGTACTCACCTCTATACTAGCTATGAATTTAGCCGCTAAAATGTTTGATCGACCTTTGCATGCAAGTAAACAATCTGTGTCGAAAGCAACGAGGCGGAGCACATTGATCAAAATGCAATCTCAGAACCCATCGCCTGACTACGGTTTAGTTTTTTATTAGTTTTGTATTTATCTGCATTCATATGCAGATTTCTGTTTATAAAGATTGTGAAGCAGTCCAGTCGTGGACTTTGTTTCTCAACTCCATTCTTGCGTCTCATTACATTACATGTCATTTAGCAAAGCAACTTACAATTTCTACATATGTCAGAGGTCGCACGCCTCTGGAGCAACTAGGGGTTAAGTGTCTTGCTCAGGGACACTTTGGTTGATGTATTGCAGTGGGAATCAAACCCGGGTCTCCCACACCAAAGGCATGTGTCATATCCATTGCGCCATCACCACTCAACCGTCTTAAGTTGCTAATCGGACTGTAAACAATGACGTGCGCAAGGAAGAGAAAGTCTTATCTGGATATCCGTTGGCTACACCAATATCCCGAAATATTGGCCGTTATTGACAGTTTTTAAACTGTCACTAACGGACTACAACAAAACTACTACTACTACTACTACTACACTCCATAGAGTATTGTTATAAAAAATTAGGAGTAGTGCAATTTTGGTTAAGACTTTAAGTTGTTGTAATGATCATTTCGACATGCTAAATGTCAGTTCTTAAGCTAGCCATTTGTTAGCAACTTACTTCATCTGAGTACATTATAGCCTAAAAATATGAATTCAGATTGGAAGATAATCATACATGGCTCAGAAATTTGCATCTCAAACAGCACTACTCAAAACCACATGGAAATAGTAGTTCCCAAACCATTGTATGGCCATATGACAGTGTGTGCTTACCGCTCACCAGCAGTGCATGAAAAAGATTCATTGAGGCAGCATAAACTATGCCTTCTGTCAAATATATTATGCTATCTGTACAGGCCCACGATTTATTGTCAAATTTCCATAACCCATATCATGTAGTCAGCTGTTAACACTGAGATCCATATGCCAATGATGACTTGCAGAGAATGTATACTGGTCAATAATTATTGATGGCTAATTGCATTAATAGTAAAACATCACCAAAATAACTGTATCCATCCATTCTTTTCCAATAACCTCTCTCGTTTCTCCTCCTCTTTTTTCCCCTTTCAGTCAGTTGTCATCCCTCCATCAGGGCCAGTCGCTGAGGAGAAAGAAGAGACGAAGCGTGTTGTCCATTTTCTCCGGCTTCCGCAAGAACCGCAACTCCACCATCTCGTATCAGGACTCCGAGTCAGTATGCAGTGCAGGGGCTGAGTGGAAGGAGGGGATGAAAGTTGAAACATTTAAGTGCTCAGAGCCAGAGATTGGGATGGCTATTAAATTAATCCAGCACTGGGCATTAACGTCACTTCATAGATTTCATGAATATTTTAATGGAAAAAAATATTTAGCTGTCTCCAACTGTTTTCCTTTGCTTTGAATGTATGGCACATAAAAGCTCCATAGCTAAAAAGTAGACTGCAGTATTGCAAATAGGAGAAAGTACAAGGCGTAAAACATGTTTAAATAACTGTGGGGAGAGTAATGCACTCAATAGGCACGCTTTGCAAACTTCCCCCTCGAAAGCAGTTACAGTAACACAAAATGGAGGAGAAAAAGGCCCTCAGTGAGAGCCATGTATGTTTTTCAGCTGACTGAGGTGCCCACAAATTGAACTTCAAGGAATTGTGGTGAGGCTAAAAAAATGGTTATCACCTCTGCTGTTAACAGCTGCGCTAAGGCGCAGGAGTTACACTCTTAAACAGAGGCCAAGTTTTACAGCGGCCTACAGCAGTCTGAAAGAGGACAATACAAGAACAGATGACTCATCTTTAGGGTAGCCATAGATGGAAATGGCTTTTTAAACACAGTTAACCATGTTATGTCACATTTTACCTGCAGATTGTTGCTAAGCAATCAAAGAGATTGTTCATTGTTGCATTCACATGGCTGCCCTCTGCACCCACTTCTTTTGTCTTTTTACAACAGCTCAGAGTGTGTGGGAAGTGCACCAGCATACTGCTGACAATAACAGCGGCCAAAGAAGTGTTCAATAGTGATATAGGAAGTACCAGCTTGTACTGTACAGTAAATAAATGCAGATTGTTGGTGTACAATATATGACTACTGTAGCAAGTAAGTAAATGTAACACTTTCTCTCATCTTCCACTGCCTCTCAGGTCAAACCTCATCCCCATAAATGTGTGTAAATATGATTCACTAATAAAAATGTTGTGTGTTTTTCTGTGCGTCTGTTCCAGCAGTGCCTCAGAGAACGTCTACTCGATGATTCAGCAAACAGGGAGGCCAGAGAGCACTGTTCCCGGAGCAAACGGCACCATGCCTTCAACTCGGCCCATGCAGGGTGTACCTGTGCTTGGGATGAGGGCTGCCAGCCCCTCCGGCCTCATCCAGAGACAGGTACAGTGTTGGAGACAGTCACAGTGAGTATGATGTGACCGTTACAAATTCAAACTCTTATGACAGCAAGCAACTACTGAGAGTTAATCCTGAACCAGCTCCAGGGGTGCTGCAGTCTAACTAACTGTAGTGTATATCCACAACGTTCCACTTTCGGGATTGCTCCGTTGCCGCCGGAAATTCTGCTGGATGTTACTCTTTTCGGCCGGATGTCCGTTACCTTCCGCTTTCTTTGTGTTGGAATTTTAAACAACGGTCAATTTCTGAGGACTCTGGTTAACTGCTCCTCAGATCTCTGCAGGGTAAATTCAGACAGCTAGCTAGACTATCTGTCCAATCAGAGTTTTCTGTTGCACGACTAAAACAACCTTTTGAACATACACATGTTCCACCAAAACAAGTTCCTTCCCCGAGGCTATTTTGCAGCGGCACCGTGGCTCCGCTCAAGACGACTGTGATTGGTTAAAGAAATGCGAATAAACCAGAGCACGTTTTTCTCCCATCCCAGAATGCTGTGTGGACTAGCCAGACCCTCCTCCGCAGTGCTGTGGAGGAAGGTCTAAGCTAACTGTGACCGTGTCAGTAAACTGTGACATTTTTTAAGTGTGTATTTAATTTCCAAATAGCCAAAACATTTTGGCACACATACAGCTTTATTTCTCTGTGGAATAGTGTAACAACAAACCGTTGAAGTAAATGGAAATGTGCAACTATTTTAATACCATATCTTCAGTCTACTTTCAATCTACAGTAATAAAATAATTAAATTAAATATAGTTTAACATGGCACGACAAAATGCATAGATGAATGCTGTGCCACCACCTGCTATTACTATTCCTTTATCTGTGTTTGTTATGAGTAGCTTGTCAGAGGTGTGGATGACTATATGGGCTATTTTAAACATTTTAAAGTCTATTCTATTCTCTATCGCTCAATTTACACAATATATTTTGTTCCAACATAGTCTGCCATCACTGTAACCCAGCACAATGACAATTGTTCACACATTCAAGCCTCTCTCTCTTTGTAAATGTTCTCTGTGAGCTTCTGTAAAGCCTGCTAGTTCTCATTATAAAAAAATCTCAGTGTTGTAACAGTAATTCACCTTGATCTGTGTCTAAAACTATGCCGTGTTGGGTCCCTTGAGTCAACTGGGCTTGGAAAGTTATCAAAAAGTCAAACTCCTTGAATTTCATGTTTAAGAAGGTGTGGGAACCCTGTTTTCTGCCCAAAGCGCACACACACACACACACACACACACACACACACACACACGTGCGCGCTGAGAGAGTTGCAGTCATCCAAATCCCTTTGGTCCTCAAAGTAGAGTCCATGGATCCTCACTGAGCCTTGAGGGGATTTGAGGACATCCCAAGGAAAATGAGGGATAATTTAATTTAGGTATAATTGATTTCACTAGAATTAAGAAATGTTAATCGTAGCCTTTACTCTCACCGCTGTTAGCACCAGACTACACAGTTCATTCATTCATTCATTACATCATCGACAACAGGAAATCCTAGACAGTATATTATCAGCTATGTAAAGTCAAATTACTTTTTTAGAGTTAGATTTTTTATCTATCTTTTTTTGTTGTTGTTGTCCTTGTCCAGTCCACAGACCTGGTCAGCATGGTGTACAGCTGCATCGGGGCAGAAATCGAGGACTCGGATGTGAGCAGCACCTGTGATATCAAAGAGACAGACCAAGATACTGATGGGTCGACCACCATCTCAGATGTCCCTGCAGATTCTCGGACTAATGGCCACGTGGTGTCCTCCAAAGAGCAGACGGACAGACAGATGGAGACAGGCACGCAGGAGAGGATCGTACCCCTGACAGACTCACGGACTGACATGGAGGAGAACAGACAGAGCGGCGGTGGAAGCATTGCCCCCTGTGGGCCGAGGCCAGAGCCGCCCCCACAGAGCACCAAGCCAAGTGTGGCTGTCATGAGGCAGAGACACCTGCAGGAGAGTTTAGGTACTGCAACTCAAACAGCAAGAGAAGTTGTATTACAGTATTTTAATCATTGCTTTGGCTAGGTTTCAACAACCGAGTTTCAATATAAGTAAATACGTAACATTTATTTATATAGCGCTTTACATAAAACATACAATATGATACATATTAAAATAAAGTACAATTAAAATCACAAGGTAATACTTAAAAATAAAGTGCAGAAATGTCATCCAAAAGCCTGTTTAAAAAAGTAGGTCTTCAACTGAAGAGTCCACAGAGACCGCAGACCGTATAGGACGAGGCAGTCTTTGTAAATCTTACCCTAAGACACAAAATGCCGAACTTACAATACACCAAATCACATGCTCAGTCCTCAGAATACAGACAGCCCATATTAGCATATGTTTCAGTGCCTATTACGAAGCATACAGATCACTAAATAAAATGTAAACATGTCCACTTATTTCATTAGCTTTACTGCAGAATTGCAACATAATTGGTATACACTGATGCAGTGACACATAGTCACAAGCTAACATTAATGTAAAGTAGAGTTTTCAAAGGTCATTCTTTAGTTTAATCTTAAGTAAATGACCAATGCAGATTCTGTATCAATAAGTTAGATACTGGTGATAGCATTATAGGATAAACACCATTGTATTTTAAAATTACCTTAAACAATAATGTAAATTTAGAGCATCCCGACGTTATTAAAAACACAATATTGTCAGATAAATTGATGCTTTGGTTTAATTGCTGTAAAAGGATGAAGACAGCTGGTCATCTCTGTGTAATTATACTCTTTTTATTTTTCAAAATCCCTTTGCTGAATTGATTATAATTGCTAGCAATATTGGGTGACACTTTACTTGACGATATCTACATAAGAGTGTCGTGACGCTGTCATGAACGTGTCAAACATTATAAATAAGTCATAAACGTTTATGACATAACGCTTCTTTTAGTAAGTGTCATTCGGTTTTTGTCATGACAAGTTATGGTTAGGGTTAGACTTCATGTGTCATGACTGTGTAATGACAGTGTGATGTGTTCATGACAGTGTCATGTCACTCTTATGTAGATACCTTCAAGTAAAGTGTTACCCAGTATTGTTACATTAATGATGAATTACATGAAGTACAAATAAATGTATAGATGTCGGCCAATAATACTGGTACAGAAAAGTACACTTTAATCCTCTGATTGGAAACCTAGCTGGAGAATGTGCACATCAATAACTAATAATAGCTGCTGCTATTTTGTTCCTCATTAACTGAATACGACATCAGTGACGTGACAACCCTCCAGTAGATAAATGTGTATTTTCTTTGTTTGTGCGCTGTATATTTGCCAGTGATTTCAGTCCCAGTCTAGTCAAGCTAACATTTCCAATTACAGAATACACATGAAATGTGTCCACCTGCTACTCAGTTTCCATGCTTTAAGGTTTTCAAACAAAGCTCTGCTGGATCATTGTACAGTCTGAGTTGACTGTGTTTCTGTCTCACCAGAAGAGGCAGGAAGGCTGCAAGGAGAAGAAGACCAGAGTGAAAGAAAGCATGAAGAGAAGCAGAGAGCGCGAGTGCCAGAGGGACAGCGTTCTCTTCTACTTAATAAGGTATGTGTACAGCATGTAAAACAAATAAAAAAATAGGACACATTTTGTACAAACTCTCATGCACTAGACTCTGATGTGTAACATAACACACAAATGCTGTGTTCCACCCTCAGCCCAGTCTCGATCTCTCAAGAGACAAGACCTCTCCGGAAAAGGCTGTGACCTCTGCCAAAACCTCACCTGTTAATACAGGTGAAGAACCGACCAGTGACCAGAGGAGCTTGCCTTCTGCTCAGCCAATCATTGAAGAGGAGGAGACCGCCGAGAATAAAAGCTCACCAGCATCTGCCAAGCCGGGGATAGAAGCAGCCGATCCTGTCAGTCAAGGTGCTGTAACAATGTTACTATACAGCAAAGGATAGGGACAGTAGTGAACTGTGATGTGGTAGATCATTCATGATAAACCAGTGTGGTTGTTACTTTAAAGGTCCTATATTACAGTCGGTTTTAGGTTCATACTTGTATTTTGGGTTTTTACTAGAACATGTTTACGTGCTTAAAGGTAAAAAAAACAAAACAAAAAAACACACTATTTCTCTTATACTGTCTGTCTGAATACCTGTATTCACCCTCTGTCTGAAACGCTGTGCTTTAGCGCCTGTCTCTTTAGAGCGTAACTCTCGCCAAAATGCATCCTAGGGTATTTTTGTGAATGTACGTGAGTCAAACTTTAGTTTAAAAGCATATTTAGGACCAAATGCCACTTTTAAGATTCACCGTATTGTCGCTTTTGGATCAAATGGCCTTTTGAATGGGAGAGCTAGGGGCACTCTCATGCTAGCCTCAAAATAGCTATTTTAAAAATACTAAGAAGGCTCGACACAACATGAAACTTTGCTGCAAGTATCACCAGGGGCTCTACACATTAACGCAAGCAGTGACAACATTCTTTGTGTACACAGATTCACTAAAAAGAAAGTTTTTGAACAACTCACGTAGCTCTTGTTGTTTTCCGACTGCAGCCATATTATCAGTCAAAACTAGTCGATTTCCGAATGCAACGTAACAGGGAGGAGAGTAAAGATGGAAAGTTCCTAAAGCTTACCGTAGTTCCATATAAATGCACGGATGATTTTTTGTTTTGTCGTTTGTAAAAAACGATATTGACCTTGTAGTTGAAAAATGAGCCTCATATAAGAATGATATTTCTTCCTATGGAGTCCGTTCATCCGCATTCGGAAATCGACTAGTTTGGACTGATAATATGGCAGCAGCCGGAAAACAACGAGTATTTTGAAAATAGCTATTTTGAGGCTAGCATAAAAGTGCCCCTACCTCTCCCATTCAAAAGGCCATTTGACCCAAAAACAACAATACGGTGAATCTTAAAAGTGGCGATTCAGTCCTAAATATGCTTTTAAACTAAAGTTTGACTTGCGTACATTCACAAAAATACCCTAGGATGTATTTTGGCGAGATTTACGCTTTAAGCCCCCCCTCCCAGAAAATCCCAGTCTGCTCTGATTGGTCAGCGTTTCTGGGTTATGCGCATCTGCGCTCTTGGAGTCTCTGCACCCTTATTGTAGCCGGGGAATGACTGTAATGGCACTGTAGAGGCTGTTTCTACACACACATATATAGTAAAGCTGTGACATAACCGTACGGATGTCCTGGCGACTCGTTTAAAGTAGAGATGAGCCGATGCCGATACCAGTATCGGTATGTACTGGAGTTTATGTACCGATCCGATACCACGTAATAAAGCCCTAAAGAAAATCTATGTTAAAGTAGTTTATTTATGTTCTTTTTTCCGTTATAACTGACTACTATAAAGAGTTTAACCTGAGCCAGGCCGACAACAAAGATAGAAGTCATATCACATCCATACAGGGATAGTAGTATACATTTGTTAAAACATAATAAGATATATGACACACTAGTATCGGATCGGTACTCAGTATCGGCCGATACGCAAGTTCAGGTATCAGAATTGGTATCGGGAAGCAAAAAATGGTATCAGGCCATCTCTAGTTTAAAGGCACAGTTTCTGAATAAGGGCTGTGAGCATTTCTCTGGGGATTGAGCAGAGCATGGCCTGAACGTTTTGATACTTTCACATTATTCATATAGCACCTCGACCTGCTTTTATAATAAAAAAAGACATGGAAATCTCACTTTTTACAATATGGGACCTTTAATGTAATTGTTCTGGTTTTTCAGTTGAAAAGGTTTCAGATTCTGCACATGGCACTCTTCTCTTTTTCTGTATAGTCATGGTAGCTTTAATGCTAATATCCAGGTCCTACTAGTTAAAGTGACAACATACGGAATACTGTATGTCATTGATGATGTCTGTCAGGCCATTTGGACAGAATAAGTGCGGATGACGATCATGATAATGATGATTAAACCTGTTCCATCAATCAGATGGGGAAGAAGGTCGTAATGGATTTACAGCAACATTCAGTCACACCAGGAAGTCCAACTCGTTTGACATAGGTACTGTATACCCTGTACCCCTGCTGTTGTGCACACATTATGATACACAGCATGAATGCTGTTTGATTCTAAACATGGATGTCTGAAAGAAATGCACATCTTGCTGCTTTTGTTCATAATTCATAACAATGGTGAAATGCCTTTGTTATTTTTTATCAAATAAAAGCATCTTGAGTCTCTTATTTGATCTGCTCCCAAGCCTGTAGAGCTTCCTGGCTGTGTCCTGCATTACTGCTTTACCCTGCAACCTCTTTTCAGTTCCCACACCCCACTCTGTGTGTGTGTCTCTTATGCCATTTCCCCTCAGGCATGGAACGGGACAGCCCCTACGATCTGGAGAGGCCCTCAGATCGCAGATTCCCTGTGAAAAAGCCCTGTTTCCCCCAGTACAGAAACAGATCCCTAGACTGCCCTGCTGGGACCAGGTGTATGTATCTGTTTCACTTCCTGCAAATATGTCTTGTATGACAGCCATGTGACAGGAAAAGTTTGCACCCTTGAGGTTTTGCAGTTTATTGCAATACAGTGATTTTTGTCAGTTTTAATTTAAAATAGATAATGAAAATAAAATGCAATACTCAAGGCAGGGTTCAATGCTAAGGTTTTTTTTCCAATTGACCAGTCGGGCAAAAAAAAAGTTTGGCAAAAAAAAAGTTTGGAAAAAAAAAGCGTAAAAAAATTGTCCGGAGGGGGGGGCGTCAAGAAATATCGGAGAAAAAAAAACGTCAAAGTGTTTAAAAAAATGTCAAAAAGCGTCACAAATTTAGACAAAAACGTCAACAAAGAAATTCGGGAAAAAAGTCAAACAAAGCATCAAAAGAGTAACAAAAGTGTTGAAAAAAAAAATGTCAAAAGCATCAAGTGCCAGCGGCACATTCAAATCAAATGATTATAATATGATGATGACCGAACGGGCAAGTGGGTTGTTATGTTTACTTGCCCGAAGTGGCTTTTAACTTGCCCCGGGTCATCGGGCAACCCTTACTGTTGAACCCTGCGAGGTATTAAGAACATCCGTTAATCTTGATGAAGTTAACCTCTACACTACCTCTACTCTACACCTCTGTGTAGACTTTTTCATAGCACATGGACGAGTCATACCTAACATATTGAATGCATGCTTGTTCCAGTATTTTATAAATGGCTGACCAAAGAAAGAGATCATAAAACATAATTTAAAGACGCAATTTGGCTGTTTTCCAGAAACGTCTCTTTGCAGCTGGCAGACGGATCTGACGCTGCCTGAATAATGGTGCCAATAAACAACAACCTCAGCATTTCACTCCCACTTTAATTTGAGCTGATTCCTTTTAGATACTACATTGTATTATTGAGGTATTTGGCAGCTATGTTTTGCTGATTCGTCATCCATTTCTACATTTCAGTCGTTAGGCATTGAAGATGAAAACCCTATGGCAGTGGAAAGCTAGGGGCACTATTGACATGGCAAAAGCCTCAGCCAATTACCTCTGTAATACAGAACTGAAACCTGCTCATGGGTGCAATCATCACTGTGAGAATGCTAAAAAGGTCCATGCCACAAATGATGACATAAAAGCCACTTATATAAAAAGTGTGAAACTGAAGTGGTTCTCTGTCCCTGGCTACATTTTACATAGGTTGATACATCAAGCAAAGACTCGATCATCTGTCCGTTTGTGTTTCCTGTACATAATGAAATCCAAGTATTGGAAGTGTAACGACAATTGATTTTTTTGCCCACTTTTGGGTGGCGGAGCAAGCTAAATACATATCTGACATACAGTATTATCACCTTATAAAACTCATATGTCAAACCTGTTGGCACACTGTTTACACATCCACCAGAAACAGAACAACAGTAGCATTCATTTGGAGTCGGGTTTTCAGCCCTGATGAATGGAAATCTAATTTTCATTCTCCTTTGGCAGCTAAATGCTCCACTATTCTCTTTGTCTTTCGGCCGTTTGGTACTTTGCAGGTAGAATACAGTTGGTTCATTTATTTAGAGTTTTTTTGTTGTTGCTGAAAACCGCTGCCTGCTACGGTTTAAAAGGTTGTCAAGAGCGGAGTTGCTAGCGAGAAATCCAAAACAATGATCCAAAATAGACCGAAAGGCTATGCAGAGCTAAGGGCAACTGCAAAATGTTGTGATTATTCTCTGAGTTTGGTACAATGGGCAAACTGTTTCATATTACACATAAGACATTTGATCCATTGTTAATAATATAAGATATTGATTGGTGCAGCTTTAAACACAATAACTGATTTTCTGTTACTTGGGGTCAACAGAAACAACCTTTTAAAGTTGATATGGTGAAATTGTTAGCAAACTGTTGCCTATTTACTAGGGCTGTCAATCGATTAAAAAATGTAATCGAATTAATTACAGACTCTGTGATTAATTAATCTAAATTAATCGCATACATCATTTTTGCTGTGAAAGTATTTTAAATATTTCAATTTAAATGAATAATCATCATTAGTGACATTAAAGTTAAAAAAAACTATTTTATTTTCACTGTTCAAATATATATATATATATATATATATATATATATATATATATATATATATATATATATATATATATATATATATATATATAAACAATCAACAATATGACCTAATATGCTGAGGAAATAAATTCAAAAAGGTATTTTACAACAACTACGAATGCACCGCGAGGCTGTAGATTACCAGCTTCATTGAACGCACCGTCTCTCGTCTGTGTTCCGACAACGGAAGAAACAGTCAAACTTTAGCGTTAGCTAGCAGTCAGCTTTTTAACCGTGTTTAATCCAGCTACTAGCTAGCAGAAGGCTAACGTTACCTGCTGTTGAGTTGTTAAGCTGTTATCTAGCCAGCAATGTTTCTGTTCTGCGCACTCTGTTCTCTTAATAGGCTACATCCATGGTCTCAGAACGGCTCCGGGTGAAAGGTCAATATGGAATGGATTAATTGCGATAAATTTTTTTAACGCACTAATTTTTCTCAGATTAATTAATCGATTAATTAATGCGTTATTTCGACAGCCCTACTATTTACACATCACGCAGATACGCAGCAACATTAGAGTCTCCACCAACTTATTAAAAAATGATCTGGCTCTTTAGCAGCTAACGTTCACCAGCTAGCCGCTAACTTTGTCTGTCTGTCTGGTGATCAGCAGGTAGCGTGTCATGTTTAGTTTTTTTGCTAGAAAATGTAGCTGCTACTGGAAACACAGTTGATATTGTGTTTGTGGACTGTAAAACTGAGAGGGACTGAAGGTTTGTGTGATAACTTTCTTTAAACCTACATTGTGTCATTTTTTTTAGTTGATTCTTAGCAAAAAAACCTCTGTTCTTTCACAAATATGTGGTCATTCATGTGTAATTACTTCCACCAACTAATCAAAGTATTCTCGTAAGCGTAGAATCTGCCATTTAGAACCATTCAGAATTCATACGGGCGAGTTGCTCGAGTGATGGCCGCCATGTTGCGCCTCCATCTTTAAAATACATTAGCCAAAGAGGGATATACCTCCGCCTTTCGCCCTCTTCAGTGGCACCGTGACGAATGCCAGGGGGAGATTACTCGCCAGGGACAGACAAAGCAACAAGACCAAAGTTAATCAGAATCAGAAAGGGCTTTATTGCCAAGTACATTTTTTACACATACAAGGAATTTGTCTTGGTTGGTGCATGTCACACATTCTCTAAATATAAGAAGGATACAAATAAACATATACACACAGTATGTATTAATAAAGATACAAATAAAATGTAAAATAAAATAAGTTAAAAAGTAGTAAAAAGGAACGCTACAGCAGAGTAGCTACAGTGGCATGTAGAGCCAGAGGTGGAGAGCTATTGGAGTGGCTAGAACAGCTGTGTGTAAATGATGGAGATACTAAGAGCTAATTTCGGGTTCGGCCACCGTAGCAGTTAAAACGTGATCGGAATATTCACTTGGTTGTCATACAATTTCACCGCTAGATGGGAGAAATTCTTACACAATGTAGCTTTAAGTTTGTCTCTACTAGTGACAACTTTAACATTACACATACTCACTTGATCAATTCCTAAGTTTGTTACTTGGGGTCAACAGAAACAACCTTTTAAAGTTGATATGGTGAAATTGTTAGCAAACTGTTGCCTATTTACTAGGGCTGTCAATCGATTAAAAAATGTAATCGAATTAATTACAGACTCTGTGATTAATTAATCTAAATTAATCGCATACATCATTTTTGCTGTGAAAGTATTTTAAATATTTCAATTTAAATGAATAATCATCATTAGTGACATTAAAGTTAAAAAAAACTATTTTATTTTCACTGTTCAAATATATATATATATATATATATATATATATATATATATATAAACAATCAACAATATGACCTAATATGCTGAGGAAATAAATTCAAAAAGGTATTTTACAACAACTACGAATGCACCGCGAGGCTGTAGATTACCAGCTTCATTGAACGCACCGTCTCTCGTCTGTGTTCCGACAACGGAAGAAACAGTCAAACTTTAGCGTTAGCTAGCAGTCAGCTTTTTAACCGTGTTTAATCCAGCTACTAGCTAGCAGAAGGCTAACGTTACCTGCTGTTGAGTTGTTAAGCTGTTATCTAGCCAGCAATGTTTCTGTTCTGCGCACTCTGTTCTCTTAATAGGCTACATCCATGGTCTCAGAACGGCTCCGGGTGAAAGGTCAATATGGAATGGATTAATTGCGATAAATTTTTTTAACGCACTAATTTTTCTCAGATTAATTAATCGATTAATTAATGCGTTATTTCGACAGCCCTACTATTTACACATCACGCAGATACGCAGCAACATTAGAGTCTCCACCAACTTATTAAAAAATGATCTGGCTCTTTAGCAGCTAACGTTCACCAGCTAGCCGCTAACTTTGTCTGTCTGTCTGGTGATCAGCAGGTAGCGTGTCATGTTTAGTTTTTTTGCTAGAAAATGTAGCTGCTACTGGAAACACAGTTGATATTGTGTTTGTGGACTGTAAAACTGAGAGGGACTGAAGGTTTGTGTGATAACTTTCTTTAAACCTACATTGTGTCATTTTTTTTAGTTGATTCTTAGCAAAAAAACCTCTGTTCTTTCACAAATATGTGGTCATTCATGTGTAATTACTTCCACCAACTAATCAAAGTATTCTCGTAAGCGTAGAATCTGCCATTTAGAACCATTCAGAATTCATACGGGCGAGTTGCTCGAGTGATGGCCGCCATGTTGCGCCTCCATCTTTAAAATACATTAGCCAAAGAGGGATATACCTCCGCCTTTCGCCCTCTTCAGTGGCACCGTGACGAATGCCAGGGGGAGATTACTCGCCAGGGACAGACAAAGCAACAAGACCAAAGTTAATCAGAATCAGAAAGGGCTTTATTGCCAAGTACATTTTTTACACATACAAGGAATTTGTCTTGGTTGGTGCATGTCACACATTCTCTAAATATAAGAAGGATACAAATAAACATATACACACAGTATGTATTAATAAAGATACAAATAAAATGTAAAATAAAATAAGTTAAAAAGTAGTAAAAAGGAACGCTACAGCAGAGTAGCTACAGTGGCATGTAGAGCCAGAGGTGGAGAGCTATTGGAGTGGCTAGAACAGCTGTGTGTAAATGATGGAGATACTAAGAGCTAATTTCGGGTTCGGCCACCGTAGCAGTTAAAACGTGATCGGAATATTCACTTGGTTGTCATACAATTTCACCGCTAGATGGGAGAAATTCTTACACAATGTAGCTTTAAGTTTGTCTCTACTAGTGACAACTTTAACATTACACATACTCACTTGATCAATTCCTAAGTTTGATTAGCGCAGCTTTAAAGTCATTTATTGACACTGTATCTGCTTCTTTAGGTCATGAAAGTCCCCAGCTTGGTAACAGAGACGCATTATGACGTTACCAGTGGATCAGAAGAAGTTTGCTGCGAAGGGCAGACTGGAACATGGAGGACTGGACAGAGACAAGCTTTTAAAACTGTGTGGACTTAACTGACAAAGCTCCAACAGCAGCTTTTCTTCCTTTTTAATTCATGTAAACGTTTTTTGCTGAAAATGCATGTACTGGTATGCTTTCTGTTTTTAACTGGTTGCACTTGCTATGGTTTTTCTCAGGCATAAGGGACGCTCTGACCTGCAGTACATAAAGCACACACAGTAGTTAAATGTTTCTCCAGTATGCTCACCATGAACTATTTTGTGCATTTGTGCAAAATCATTTAATATCGAAAACACTGTCTTCTCATCGCCCTCCTCGTCTTTTACTGACAATTTGTGACTACTAAAAGTGAATTTGTACTGTATTTATTCAAATGGAGATGTAAATACCAAATATAAAACTGCACTAACCATTGTGGTAACTACCAGTTAACAATCATGTTTTTATTTGTGATAATATATCATTTGATAACTGTGTTTGTAAGTATGCTTTTTGGTGTATGCTGACATTGATGATGATTGAGAAATGTGTTATCATGCATTTAGCACTCCCATCTCTTCAAGAGTATTTAAGTCATCAGTGGATCCCTTACAGTTTTAATCTGATTTTGCAGGCCTGAAAATGAGTATATTTTCTAAAAATGCTTCTATGAATCAGAATAAATAAAATTGACTTCACAAGGAATTGGATTATTGACAGTCACGTTTATGATGCATTTTTCTACATTTACATTTAAATATAATCTAAAAGCCACATGCAGGTCAGTTTATTAATCATGGGATGTATTACTTAGCCTTTGTTTCTTTCTCAGAAAAAAAAACCCAGTTTGTCATTAAGGTTCACTTGGCTTGGGCTTACCATTTTTTAAAGGAATAGTTAGACATTTTGGGGATTGTTTTCTTGCAAAGAGTTGGATGAGAAAATTGATATCACTCTCATGACTATCTGTTAAAGGTGCTCTAGTCTAAGCAATGTTGGGTGACGTCTTGTTGACATTCGAAGTATTGTCAAATAAACAGGCTAGCTCACCTCTCCCTCCTCCTCATCCCGTCCCCTTCCCTTCTGCGCACTAACCCCCCAACATTCACTCCCAAATCATTCTTGTCAGTTATTGGCTGGAACACTGTTTGGTGGTGCAGGTTGGCGCAGTTTGTTTTTGTTGCCATTTGTGGAGCCTGGGCTGTCTACAGAGACTGCGTTTTTTTTACAGTGTGTTCAGGGGACAGGCAGCTCGTGAGGAGATGTTTGCTGTATGTGACAAAAATGTTGTAGCCTAAAAAAATGCGTGACATCGCTTAGAGCACCTTTAAGTGAAGAGCTGGAGCAATGAGGTGGTTAGCTTATAGTTTAGTTTTTGCCATGCAGGGGTTTGCTATGGACCAAGTACACTCAGCGATACACTGGTAAGAGCAAATTATGTTTAACCATGGATCCAGCTAATTTAAATAGCTCACATTATTGTATTGTGTGAACAGTTAACTATATAATATTGTATGTGGCGTTTTCTTTTGCAGAGTGCAAATGTTCCACCAAAACGAAAAGTTCCTTCATGAGACCATTTTGCAGAGGTACCGTTGCTACGTCCGGAACGCCGCCCAAGACGATTGTGATTGGTTTAAAGAAATGCAAACAACCCAAAGTGTTTTTTTCTCCTATCCCAAGATAT
The DNA here is from genome assembly GCA_023631565.1 of Gymnocephalus cernua. NCBI lineage: Eukaryota > Metazoa > Chordata > Actinopteri > Perciformes > Percidae > Gymnocephalus > Gymnocephalus cernua. Next base: position 30,519,408 of record CM042436.1, read on the forward strand.
GTGGTGTATTCAGACTTTACTCCACAATGCTGTGGAGATAGAACTGGGATTGCAAGACTACATTGACGTTTACCAGGAGCTACAAGTCAGGACATCATAACCCTTTGTTTCATTGACTTAACCAATTCTTTTAAAAGTATGTCTCTGGAGCATCCCCCAACTTTATGGAAGTGCAAAAATAATATGGTGAAGCACTCCATTAACTAAAAAAAAAAGACAAGGCAACAATATTCTTGTTTTAGTGGAATGATCATGAAAAGTAAAGACTGTTTTTGTTAAAAAGACGTTTGACAGACTGTTACTGTTTCTGAGCAGCAGATGGCAGCAGAGACAGAGTGCTCCTCTCTCCTGTAGCTGCCTGTGGCTGCCAAGTTATTATACTTGGTCATTACCATAAACTGTAGCCACTGTGGCTGCAGTGATGAAGGCAAAAAATGCAAGGTGAAACAGCTGTTGATTTTTGCACATCATTGAAGGTGACATTCTAATGTCTAGAGGAAACTTGCTAATAAGCAAGATCAGCACTTCCTGTAACTGACAGTATAAACGTGCTCATTAATTACTCCGACATCTCTGGCGTATAAACAGAAGACTACAGTGGGTTCTCACTCTGTTTGCTCTCTCCTCTGTGTTGCATGCTCTCTGTCTCAGGCACACACGTGAGACGTCAGTTGTTCCAGACAAGTGATTTAGTTCCCTCCATCCAGTCAACCTGATCTCCCACACTGCCAGGACAGATTACAGCCAGAGGTGTTGCATTCACATTCACTGGGTCACCTGATAAGCTCGGTTAATTCTCTCTCTGTCATTCCATCCACACAGCTGAATGTTTCATTACATTATATTGAAACCTGTGTGTGTGTGTGTGTGTGTTTCAGCACCAGCAGATGGGTCAGCAGCAAGCCACTTGACTCAGTGTGTTACCAGTGAAAGGCTGGTAATGAGCTTCTACATTATGAGCCAGTGTGCTCACTGCACCTATGGAGCAACACAAACCCAGGTAACAAAGCCTGGCACACGAAGGTTCCACTACACATATGATGTTAAGAAATTATTTCAGGTCTTGGTGGTTTTCTTTGTTAGGCAATATAATAACGCAACTCAAAAAAGGATTTCAGCTTAGTGTTGCCAAAATAATAAACAATACATTGTGTGTCATATCTCCTTCCAAACACCTGTGTCTGAACTTTCTGCCCTATGTAAAAGCCCTCTGAATGTTAAGTCTGCCTTTATTTAATCTATCCCATATGCAAAACTTCAAATTGTGGTTGAAGTATTAGGATGCAGAGGCTGGCTGATGTGCGGTTAATCCTTTATGAATTGCGGATTATTGTGATTCTGGTGGTATTTGGAGGCAGTAGTGGCTGCTCAGGATTATTTTGATGAAAACAAAGTTTAATTTTCAGTTTTTGTTTGGGTCGCTTAGGCAGCTTTCCTTTTTAATGTTCTTGTTGCAGTTTGTGCTGTGGAAAGATAAATTCAGTTTTTTCATGAAATGTAGAGCTGTGTTTGTCATATAAAAGCTCCCAGCTAATGACCAGATTTGGACATGGCAGTGCCGCCCACGGATGGATAACAGATGATACCTTTGATTGTCCCAGTTGGATGTACTGTAAGGACTATGCTGTGGTCAACAGAAAACATTCCGTACAGCAATACAGCGCCAAGGCACACCTCAACATTTTGCATTTAAATATATTATATTACGAAGCAGATTGTTCTACACCTTGGAAACAGGTCAATACTCAAAAATCAAACTCAAAATACAGTGCAAAGGGAGAGGGGGAGGACAATGACTTAGTCCCACCTCTGGATTACTCCAGGATTCAGGATTAGTTCTTTAATCCAAAAATAAAACATCAAAAAGAAAAAAGAAAATAACCATCACATCATAAGTTCCCAGACCCCATACCAACATCTTTAAATGACTTGTTTTGTGACTTCAAATAATTAATCAATTAATTAAATTGTTAAACTTTGCAAAATTAATAAATTAATCCTACCTTTGCTTCATGGTAAAACAGTCAAATGTGGACAAAATAGTGTGAAGACCTTGTAACTCAATCACAATCACAAACACTTCTTTATAGGTGGGTCAGAGCTTAAAATGGCACTGTCAGCCATCTGGCGATTATTATGTTGATATGTAGACTAAATACTAGTATACAGTAGACTGTAGAATAGCAGATTAAATAGCAATAGAAATTTTAACCAATTTAGTCAAGAGCGCTTCTCAGAAATCAAAACATATGACAAAGACAAGCAAACTGCATTAATAAAGACCAACAACACTGTTAAAATGAGTGTGGGTTTGAACCCCACTGTGCTGTTAATCAGTTAAGATACATAGGCTATTGGGGTACGTAGGCTATTGGGGTTGGGAAATATGTTAGATTGTGCAATATTTCATTGTGCAAAGGCTGTGCTACACTTATTGCGGATATTGCAGCCGACAGGGTTGTTCAATTAAAAAATGCCAATGAAAGGAGTAGTTAATCCATCCATCCATCCATCCATCATCGTCCGCTTATCCGTGATCGGGTCGCGGGGGGAGCAGCTCCAGCAGGGGACCCCAAACTTCCCTTTCCCGAGCCACATTAACCAGCTCTGACTGGGGGATCCCGAGGCGTTCCCAGGCCAGGTTGGAGATGTAATCCCTCCACCTAGTCCTGGGTCTTCCCCGTGGTCTCCTCCCAGCTGGACGTGCCTGGAACACCCATCCTTACCAGATGCCCGAACCACCTGTAATTGGTACACACCCTCTGGTCCCCCTTTTTGAACAGGGGAACCACCACCCCCCCGGTCTGCCACTCCTTTGGCACTGTCCCAGACTTCCACGCAATGTTGAGTAGGCGTGTCAACCAAGACAGCCCCTCCACACCCAGAGCTTTCAGCATTTCTGGACGGATCTCATCAATCCCTGGGGCTTTGCCACTGTGGAGTTGTTTGACTACCTCAGTGACCTCCACCAGGGAAATGGACGACAATCCCCCGTCATCCTCCAGCTCTGTCTCTAACAAAGAGGGCGCATCAGCTGGATTTAGGAGTTCCTCAAAGTGCTCCTTCCACCGCCCTATTACCTCCTCAGTTGAGGTCAGCAACGTCCCATCCTTACTGTACACAGCTTGGATGGTTCCCCGCTTCCCCCTCCTGAGGTGGCGGACGGTTTTCCAGAAGCGCCTTGGTGCCGACCGAAAGTCCTTCTCCATGTCTTCTCCGAACTTCTCCCACACCCGCTGCTTTGCCTCTTTCACGGCTGAGGCTGCAGCCCTTCGGGCCCCTCGGTACCTTGCAACTGCCTCCGGAGTCCTCTGGGATAACATATCCCGGAAAGACTCCTTCTTCAGTCGGACGGCTTCCCTGACCACCGGTGTCCACCACGCTGTTCGAGGGTTACCGCCCCTTGAGGCACCTAAGACCCTAAGACCACAGCTCCCAGCCGCAGCTTCAGCAATGGAAACTTTGAACATTGTCTACTCAGGTTCAATGCCACCAGCCTCCACAGGGATGCACAAAAAGCTCGGCCGGAGGTGTGAGTTGAAGGTCTGTCGGACAGGGGCTTCCTCCAGACGTTCCCAATTTACCCGCACCACCCGTTTGGGCTTACCAGGTCTGTCCAGAGTCTTCCCCCACCCTCTGACCCAACTCAACACCAGATGGTGATCAGTTGACAGCTCTGCCCCTCTCTTCACCCGAGTGTCCAAAACATACGGCCTCAGATCAGATGAAACGATTATAAAATCGATCATTGACCTTCGGCCTAGGGTGCTCTGGTACCAAGTACACTTATGAGCATCCCTATGTTCGAACATGGTGTTTGTTATAGACAATCCATGACTAGCACAGAAGTCCAATAACAGACAACCACTCTGGTTTAGATCAGGGAGGCCGTTCCTCCCAATCACGCCTCTCCATGTGTCTCCATCATTGCCCACATGTGCGTTGAAGTCCCCCAGCAGAACTATGGAGTCCCCCACCGGAGTCCCATACAGGACTCCATTCAAGGTCTCCAAGAAGGCCGAATACTCTGAACTCTTGTTTGGTGCATATGCACAAACAATAGTCAGAGTTTTCCCCCCAACAACCCGCAGGCGTAGGGACGCGACCCTCTCATCTACCGGGGTAAACTCCAACGTAGCGGCGCTCAGCCGGGGGCTTGTGAGTATCCCCACACCCACCTGGCGCCTCACACCCTGGGCAACTCCGGAGAAGAAAAGAGTCCAACCCCTCTCCAGGAGTACGGTTCCAGAACCGAGACTGTGCGTAGAGGTAAGCCCCACCAGATAGAGTAGTTAATGTGCTTACTAAATGATATAGGTACCTGTCTAATGTATATGAAAGCATGTTTTGTGTTGCATGAGAGTATGTGTTGAGAGATGCTTATTTTCTGTATTTTGTGTTGTCTTTGTAAAGCTGGGGAACGGACAGAGTCCAAAACTAATTTCCCTTCAGGGACAATAAAGTATATCTAGTCTTATTTTATCTTATAACTTCCGGAGCTTCAAGTAAATCCATAAACTTTACCGCCTCCATTTTCCTGCCATAGCTCAGATTTAACACTTTTATTCCTCCTTTAAAAGAATGAATGTGATGCAACTGAGGGCCACGCTCTTATCATCCCTCTGGCTCCATCCTGAACTCTACACGACTCAAACATCTCCCACTGACGCAGCTGTCACTGTGTTTTTCCTCTCAGGTTCAAAAGAGGCTTCTATTCGGTTTGCATTCATCTTTATGATCTGAGGAGGCGTGTTTGACACTTTCCACGCAGGCCTCATGTCTGTATCTGCTTCACACTTAATGCTCTCTCACCCCATTCCTCTCCCCGTGCATTCTCTCTCTCCTATATAACTGTTTGTTTTCCCTGAGAACTAGTGAGTCTCATAATACCTACTGCCAGCAATTAGTGAGAATAAAGCTGTGTGTGTGTGTCTGGACGTGCTCGCACTTGCGTAGGTGTTTCAATGTGTTTTGCGTGCTCTTTTGTTTAGGTGTGTGTGTCAGTTTGTGTGAGTGAAAAAGAAAGTGATAGTGGGGTCAGTGTTTAGTGGGAGTGAGATATTTTGTAGACAACAAATACCTAGAGGCAGAGAGGCTGACCGAGGTAACCCAGCCACAGTGGGGAGGGGGATTTTCAGACTTGAAGCACTAAAGTTGTATGCTGAAGGTAACACTACATGGCCAAAAAGTATGTGGTCATCCAAACCAAAAGCTCCATATGGGATTTGTAGTCACACTAGCGGTGTGATTTTGGGGTGATCTCGATCCAACACTTTGTTCCAAACTGAAATATCTCAACAACTATTGGATGGTTTGCCCTGATGATGACTTTTCCTCAGTCAAGGTTTTCACTTATCCACTGAAATATCTGGGCATCTACCACATGAATTGGCATATTTTCTACAGACATTCATGGTCCCCAGATGTGGTTAGTAATCCCTGACTTTTCCTCTAGCGTCACCATGAGATTCACATTTGTGATTTTGAGTGAGATGTCTCAACTGTTGGGTAGATTTCCATTCACTTTGGTACAGACAACATGTCCCACTCAGGATGAATTGTAAAACTTTTGGTGATCCCGTGTTTCATTTAGCACCATCATCAGGTCCAAATTTCAATTTGTCCTTTGGTTTATGACCAAATACTTGGAAATGACGTTTCCAGCCTCAGCTGTACTTTGTGTTCGGGGATAATTAGCAATAACCATGCCAAAAGTATAGTACGTGTCCACATACATTTGGCCATATATAGTGTATATGGATAATACTAAATTTGTATACAGGTATCGTCTTATTGATATAGACAGTGGCTCACTAGGTTTGCTCATTATCCTTGAGGGTAGAGAAAAAAGTGTGTGTGTGTGTGTGTGTGTGTGTGTGTGTGTGTGTGTGTGTGTGTGTGTGTGTGTGTGTGTGTGTGTGTGTGTGTGTGTGTGTGTGTGTGTGTGTGTGTGTGACAGCATGGGAACATAAAAGGAGGAGGGGACACAAGGAGGAACGTAGGTGTGTGCGCCTTTATACAGCATATCAGCTGATAGTGAGCGGAGGGCTTCTACCGCTGAGCAGAGCAGGTCACTTTTAACATTAAGTGAGGCACATCCATTTAACCTCTTTGTATTTCCCTGTGGCTCTGCCCGCATTTCAGACCTCTGCATTTTGCTTTTACGTTCTACCTTTAGTCCACACCTCAGTCAGGGAGTTGCTGCACAAAATTCTTGGCTGCTGTTAGAACTAGGGTTGGGTATCGTTTGGGTTTTTTCCGATACCGGTGCTAAATCGGTACTTTTAAAACGGTGCCGGTGCCTGAACCGATACTTTTTAAGAAAGTTTTAAAAAAAAGAAGAAGAAACAAGGACAGGCCTGCTAAACAACAGTCGGTGACATTTAAGAACACACTGTTTATTACTAAGGCCATATGATCCAAATTAAATGATTTAATAGTATTGTAATAACTATAACTTATAATACACAATAACTTATTTCACCAGTAAATTGCTGTTGAACGACAAAAACAACAACCAGATGGGAAAAGGGTATTTTACAATAACTGAATGCACCGCGAGACTGTAGGTTACCAGTTTCAGTGAACGCACCGTCTGTGTTTTTCCGACGTCGGCATCTGCTGCACTGCAAAGCAGACTGTTGCGTCCCGGTGTTGATATACAGTCACACTTTACACTGTTTAAAGTTACCTGTCAGCATTTTAACCGTGTTTACTCCAACTGCTAGCTAAAGGTAGGCTAACGTTACCTGCTGTCGAGTGTAGTGTAAAGTCAGGCACCGAAATAAGGCACTGAAATTTTTGTTCTTATTCGGTCTCGTTACTGCCGTTTACATCGGAACCGGGGACCTATTGGCACTGAGTTTCGGTACCCAAACCTAGTTAGAACCCATTTAAAGGTGCCCTGCCACACGTATTTCATCACTTTGTGGTAATGTCTGAAGTTCTACCATGGACTCTGTTACATTTTGTTGTGGAAATAAGGCATTGGTTACCTTGTTTCAAGCCATTCTAGTGTGGTATAGAAAGCCTGCAGGAAGACTCAGCTGGATTTGTGCCAGTTCTCATTAATATTCAGCGAGCTAAACTGCTTGACTCTGATTGGCTAACAGCTAGCCAATGAGAGCCTGGCTATCAGCATCCTTTACCCAGTGCAACTGGGCGAGTTCATGAATAGTAATGAGCTCAGGCAACACCACGTCAGACTGACCAGCTTTTGGAATTGGCCTGATTTCTCCGCTTATTTCTTTTCAGTGGCTAGAGCTGACAGAGGAGGTAGCAGTTCATTTTCACATTCACGACATAACACAAACACATATGAACCTAACATATTTCAAAAAATATAAGTTAAAACGGTTTTGTGTGGCAGAGCACCTTTAAAGTTTGACTTTTTGTGTTACCCTGTTATGAAATCAGGTTTTAGATATTATCAGTGGATTCTCTTGTGGTCTTAGATTGCTGCTTAACAATAAACGTCAATATGGGTTGTAATAATTCGGTGATTAATATATGAATTCCAGTGTATTTTCTTTCCGTAGGTATATGTACGAACGGTGAATGAGGACAGCCTGCCTGTTTTGATGTTGAGGTGGAGAGTGCTGTCCAGCACGTCGCTCCAAACTCACATCGGTGTTTAACTGAGTTTTGATCTGGTGCCTGTAAATCATTCATAACATTTGTATACCTATCCAACCTTTAAATGACTGCTACTGCCCTGTATGGAAGCTGCCTTCCACACATCTGTTTGGATTTCTTTCTAATATGTGACCCATCTGTATTTGTGAATTTCATTTTGTGGTAAATCAATCCGTTTATTCCTTCATCTTTCTGCTTTCTTCCGGAAACCACAGCCTGGATTGATCGATTTTCATGCTACAGATATATGTAAATCCATACTGTGCCCAAGGAGTGAAAGTGGTGGGACTGGAAATAGGCCGGAGCCAGTCACAACTTCTAAATCAGTAAATCAGCACAGCTGGAGGTCAAAGAGTCTAAAATTAAACACAATTAGTTTAGCCTTGTGTTGCTCACTTCATGTCTCTGTACTTCCAATCATTTCTGTGTTCTTGGCTGTCTCTCCTCATCTGTCACGTTACGTCTTTCCCTTTTAGCCCTTTTTTACTACTTCTACTCTTCACTCCGCATTCAGCTGTACTAATAAAACCAGAGTGAAAACACAAATATCACTTAGAAGCTTCTGTGTTATTACGATGTGTGAAGTTAAATTTAGTAAGGCTGGAAGCAGGCTGCTAATTTGTTATTTCCCCTCTAATAAATGATTTCCCCTCTAATCATGTTCATATAAGGCCTGTCTGTATTAAAAATAGAATAGTTAAATGATGACTCTGTTCAAAACACCAACTAAGCTGCCGTGCTGACCTTGCTTTCTGTGTAAAGCACACATTATCACCCACCCCAATGATGGAATTTGGACAGGGATGTTAAGCAGTTAAACAGTTGACAAACGTGCAATAATGAAGCTAAGTGTAAATTCTTTCAGGAAGACTTCTAATAACTATAATCACCGCTCTCTCTGCCTAAAACTATTCAGCATATTTCATATGCATATCTTCAATAAACCTTTGCATATCTGCAACAAAGTCTCTCCTGATTGAAATGATGCATCCCACCAGCACACTATGGCATTTTTTATTTAAATTGTCACATTTAACATTTAAAGATCATATTTATGGAGCTAAAAGAAAATGGCAGGTAGTCTTCATAAAAATGACTATTGTCAAGTAAAAGTAACTAAGCAAATTTACCCAAGCTTTGTTGACAAGACCATAATTAAAAAAAATGAACATCATTCTGTGTTGCAGAAGACTTAAAACTAGCGATTGAGACCATAAACTCATTATGAAAATGTTTACTGAGGTAATAAATCAAGTAAGAAGTCGGTCACTTTGTCAGACTTCTACAGAAACCGACCTCCTTTTGCAACGCTCGTGTCGCCCCCTGCTGGAATTCAGATATAATGCAGGTTTAAGGCACTTCCGCATTTGCAGCACTTCGCCGAACCGCATGCTTTGTCCATTAATATTATACAGTCTAATGGTTAGTAGGTGTTTATTGTCCCTTAACACTAGTTGCTACTGTATGCTTCCTGTCTTTATGCTAAGCTAGGCTAACTCCAACTGCCTACTATTGGAAACGCAATATATTAACATTGATTTCCTCATCTCGCGCAATACGCAAATCAGCGTATTGTTAAACTATTATTTTAATCGTTTGCATTTGCTCTAACTTCACCATGACATACTATCATTTAGCTTTGGTCTTAGGTTCAAGAAAATGTGTCAAATTAAAAATTGGATGTATGTGAGTCTAGACTTTTGAAATAGCTACATGTCTCAGTAGACAACTCCCAGGGTGTTTTAAAGACTCCTAGTTTAATCCATCTTCAAAGTGGTGTGGTTTGTTTTGCTCAGGATGTTCCGCTGGGATGCAGCAGAGAGTAGCTGAATCGATCCATGAAACCGTCTGTGAGGTTTAGGGCAAATTGGTAGCAAATGTTGGACATTCTGCTCAGACATTGATGTAAAATTTATTATTCGTAAAACCTTCCCAAATGTCAGCGCGTAGGCAGCAAATTCTTCTCTCTAACAGCAAAATAGTGGCTTGTTTACTTATGGGGATAAGTTGTTTGTTTACTTGCGGGGCTTTGCTCTGGTCAACTGCCTGCTCTTTACCAAAGACTTCCTCTCATCCCTCTGCTCAACTAGTCTGTGTGTTGTTTATCCCTCTGGGAACAAACAAGCTCCTCTGTCTGAGACGAGTCTGCCAGTGCAGTGTGCCCCGCCGAGGTGAGTTGTCTTGCTTGTGTCGTGATGCAGTCGACCTGCTGAGGTCACAGAGTGTTTGTCTCTGAAGAAAAGAAGAGGTGGGACTATAGGCCGACAGTTCTGAATCATCAGGCTTGTCAGTCACAGGGCCTGGTGAGCTCTGGATTATAGGTGATTAGGGACCCATGGAGCTGCAACTATTATAAGCATGAATAATACATGGGAGATGGTTGATTGACATTAGTTTTCAGAATTATTGTCACTTTGCGTCTCTCTAAACTCTACCTTGCTCTCACAGTGATTCTCTTTACCTCTAAAAGTATCCTTTTTTCTATTACTCCTTCCCTTTTTATATCATCTCTCCACTACTGCTGTCTCGTCTCATTTGTAATTTCTGAGATTTTGTTTCTTGCATTCTCTCTTCTAGATTTGCATATCACCTTCGGCACATTCACTCACTTTATCAAGCCTTTCCCTCTTCATCCACAATCATAAACATTTTCTTTACGTCCATCTTCTCTATCTTTTCCCTAGTCAGACCTTCCTCCACACAGCATTCTGGGATGGGAGAAAAAACGTGCTCTGGTTTATTGGCATTTCTTTAAACCAATCACAATCGTCTTGGGCGGTGCTAAACACCATGTGGAGCTACAGTGCCGCTGCAAAATAGCCTCGGGAAGGAACTTGTTTTGGTGGAACGTGTACGTTCAAAAGTTGTTTTAGTCGCGCAAGAGAAACCTCAGATTGGACAGATAGTCTAGCTAGCTGTCTGGATTTACCCTGCAGAGATCTGAGGAGCAGTTAACCATAGTACTCATAAATCGACCGGATTTTAAAATTATAACACAAAGAAAGCGGAAGGTAATGGACATCTGAAAATGGACATCCAAAAAGAGTGACATCCGGCGGAATTTCCGGCTGACGTATAAGGTAATAAAACTACATTGCCCAGCTGTTCTTTTTAAAGAATTTTTTAAATTTTCTAGAATAAAGATTCTACAATAAAAAAGACAACCATCTCAAACAGTCAGCATGCATGAGAATAATGTCGGAGTCAAATGCTTAACTTCAACCTAGAGGCAGTACAGAGGAGGGACCATGAGCATTCTTATATATCAAACAGGTCAATGCAGACATTATAGATCAACCTTATAACCAATTGTTGGCTAATCCCATCGCACTAGCGTCACTATCCTTCCCATCAGATCCAAGTCTATGTGTTCTTGCGGTATATAAATGACCTATTTATACTAGCACAAATGTGATCCTCTGATCTACCCCTGTCTTCCTCTTCCACGGGTTATGCACTGTTGTCATTTGGCTGGTCTCAGTAACCATGGCATTACCCAAGGTCAGCTACATCAACTTTGATGGGGGTTGTACGTGGGCAGTGGGCCGAGACAAGTGGCTGGTTCCTGGTTTATTACGTGGCCCCTCTCTTCTGTATTGCCATCAACTGTGGCCTCATCATCGGTCACCTCCATGGCTGCAGGGGCACTCTGGCCACCGACAGGCGCAACAAGAAAGCTACTGCTCCGCTGGTTGCTTCAACACTGTTTTTTGCAATAAGCTGGTTGCCGTATTATGCACTTGAGTTTGTCAATGTTATGTCCCCTTATGTTAGCTCAGCAGCTTCTCCTATAAGCAGATTTGGGCTTAAGCTATTCTCAACTTCATCATATTTCTTATCTGCCTCTCCCGGGCCAAGTGAGGAAACAGAAACAAGGGTGTCCTTGCTGTGCAAGGTGATGGCCCTGACGGCCATCTTGTTGGTTAATCTGGCTTCTTGCTGGAACCCGACACTTTACTTCCTGTTGTCACGTCCGGCTGTGCGTCAGCTCCGAGCTCTGTTGCCTTCCTTCTTTCATAAGCACTTGGTAAGAAAACCCTGTGCAGCGCTGTCATATTGCTCCCGCTCCTCCCCCACGCCTGCCACGCCCTCAGCCTCCTGCACACTCACACACAACACACAGACCGACTCAGTGAACCGTGCTCACTCACATGCCCCCATTATACTTTTTTAATATTTCCCATCACCCAAAAGAAAACACTGTACATCCAAAAACATGAGTGACAAAGTGCTTTGTATACACATTACCCTCATCCCACCAACATAAAAGGACCACCGCCAAGAATCTACTACTACTGTAAGAAACAACCATCATAGCAAAATGTTATGTTATGTAATTAATTATATCTGAAAACACCCGAAACATATCTTGGCAACAGTTATTCTGAATTGGACAAAACTCTGCACAGTTGTTTACCATGCTCCACTGAGGCTGAGTGCAAAATTGAAGTGGATCTCATTCCGCCAGTACCCCGACATGCTGGGAGGGGAGAGGGCCCATTCATCACTGCTTGCAGCTTTAATTATATTAGAAGAAATAAAGTTAATTTGCATATTGTTTAAAATGAAAACATATACTTTTCTTTATAACAAATAAATACAAATACAGCTTTTATCCTAAGTACAATCCACATTAGTGCTTCAAAGCTTATTTGCCTTCCTTTGATTCTGGTATCATTTAGTTCATTAATCGTTTATTAGTCATTCACTTCGAATAAACATTATTTGTTATATTTATACGGTGAAACAAACCACAATACAAAATAAAACCCCAATATCAAAATTGCAATAAACCCACCTAACTTCAACAATACAAAAGTAAAATGCCGACCTTGGTGTATGATACACTGTCAAAATAAAGGTTTAATAAATGTAAGGAGTTACTGTTTAAATCAAAGCACACATCACCATTACAAAACCAGGTCGCTGAACTTGAAGAGATGTTTTAGAGCCCCCACATGGGATCTGAACCTGCAATCTTTTTCAAGGTCTGAAGGACGTCTGTTGAGCCCACATTGACTGACATAAACCATCCAAGCAAACATAAATCAAATTCCCTATGGAACTTTTAATCAATCATTCTGAACTGCAATAAAAAAAACATCTGATACCGTAAGTATGACATATAGCATTTGCACTGTATGACAAGACTTTGGCTGTTTCGAGGAGCCTCGGATGTTGTTACATTGCATCTCGTAGATTACGACAAGCAATACAATCTTGTAACCCTATTACTAAGCTGTCTCAGAGAACAAAAACACTGGGGATATTACAGCTGGGCCTTGCTCGCCTCCCTGTAAAGCTCCTGGCTCCAACATTGTCTAAATTCAGTGTCATCTTAATAACCTTGTGAAAAGAGGCCTCTGTGACTTACGGAAGCAATAACAGAAGCTGCCGGGTTTTTCTCTGAACTTGAATGCGGAGAGGTGCATATATTTGACACAGGATCGCATCAGAAGGTGACTGCATGGAAAAATGACTTCAAGTGGAGCTCATCTGCATCCAGAGTGGTTTAATATCACAATGTAAAGGGTATGTCATGTTCTTGCTTTGTTTGACAAATTGGCTGAGGACGAGTAATTGGATTTTTTTTTTTGTCAGGCTATTCGTATTGAGAGTTGTGAAGCAGTGATTTAAATGTATTAGGAAGTTGGAATCACTTGCGCCGCCCTGAAATATTATATAATGGATCTGTTTTGCAACTGAAATGGAAATTGCTCCAATTTAAAATCAAAACACACACAGACATATTTAAAGCAATAGTTCAACATCTTGAATATGTTTTTTCACTCGACACCCCTCTCATGTCTGTATGCTAAATATGAAGCTACAGACAGCAGACAGACAATTAGCTTAGCTTAGCATAAAAACTGAAAACAGGGAAAATAAATACAATTAAAAAAGATGCGTACAAATGACAGTTTGTGGTTTTACGGTGGGCTTAGTCTGTGCCAGACAATTTTTTGGCGGGGTGCAGTAATTTCCTAGAGCCTCTGTTGATAAATGTAATGTAATAGCTGTCCAAAACAACCATGCATATAATCAATTTCCACATGCTCATTGAAGTCGCCCTTAAACGTACAATATGTAACTTTCTGCCGCTAGGGGTCTCTCAACCAAAACAATGGATTGTAAACACGGACTTTTGATGACGTTGGTAAGTTGCGTGGAATTATGGGAGTTGTAAACAACTTCGCTGATTAGAATGCATCTGTTCACAGACAAGTTTAGCTACCCATTCAAATGTATTCACTTTATTCATGTCATTCTAATAATATAGCGGCATCTTCCCCAACATAATTACGTTTTTCTTGATTCGATTTGTATTGGTAGCTGACCAGTTAGCTAGCTAGTGAGCCAGCAAGCTAACGTTAGCCAGCAGCTAAAATCACAGTGACTATCACAATATATTTCACGTCACTGTCACCTTTTGGATAGTTTCACGGGTTTGTTGTAACGCTAGCTAGCAACTCAACGAGGCTGAGAGACTGGTGTGGTTGGGGATTGCCGGGGGAATCTCTGGCCGAGGACGGCCGATGGCCGATGTGCAGCAGCAGGATTCTTTAATCTTAACTATTCGTTTTGGTGCTTGTCGGGTTAATTTAGATAACTGTAAAGACAGCTAAACACGAAGGGGTGAGAAATTTGGCAGGGAGGAGATTTTCGGCACGAACACCGGTAGCTAGCGCTAACGGAGACGCAGCTAACACTAGCTATGGATGGCCGCTGTTGCGACTCGGATCTGGGTCTGGGTCTGATATGGTCTGTTTCCCAACGCTTCATTAAACTGCTGTTAGGGTCGTAAGCACCCGGCACCGGAGTTAAGTGCTGTGTAGTACTTATACTGGATGGATTGCTGTAATGGTGGCTGTCTGTTGGCTGGCTATGGGCTAACGGTAACTGGCTATTGCTACATGTCCCGGCTGTGTTGTCAGCTGTTATCCCTGGCAGACAGACCCGGGTGCTAGCTGGCTAAATTAGCATTAGATTAGTCGTCGATATATAGCTACAGCTAACGTTAACATTACTGGTATACTCATTCGTGGGTTAGCCCAGCGCTGCTTTTATCCGTGGTGAAAACAATCATGCTACCACTAACTTTATGAGCATGTTGAACGATGTGATAACCCTATAATGTTATCCACCAAGCATTAGCTAGCTAGCATTAACGTTAGCTACTTGTCAACCAACACATTGTAGTAACGTTAAACTGGATCGTTATTGATATGTATCAATAAATAAGATCTCTGCTGTATTACTGTGTTCTGTGACATTGTATGATATACAATTACGTATCATCTGGGTGCCGTGTTTTGAAGGAAGTTACGAGTAACTAGAGGGTGAAAGGTTATATGACGCCACTGACAGGCGACTAGGAAGGAAAGGAAACGTGCCGTGTCTGAAAATAAAATAACAGATTTCTCTGGGTTTGAAGTTTGGTGGAAACATTTGGGAGAGTGTAACTACACATCTCAAAAAAATATATAACATAGGTAGCCTATGGTCGTTTTTGGACATTTTAATGCAGAAATGTTACATATTGTACCTTTAATTTAAACAACAGTATCATTTCACTGGATGGCAAAAAGTAATTCACTTCCAGTGGTGCCATTATAATGATCTGTGGATGACAGGCATGTGACCAGGATAAATACATAAAGTCATCTCTGACCTTGCGGTCATCATCTTATTGACAGCCATAAATTGAACCTGAGTTACCTCTTGACCTCCTGACATCTCCCAGACTGCACCGCTGCACATTCTAATGACAGATCCCAGTGTTTCCTTTGGGAAGCAGCAGGCAGCTTTTCGGGGATACCGTCTTGGTGGCTAATGAGAGCACTTATCTCTGTCATCTGTCTGCGCTGTGATCCTCTCACATAGTGCAAGGCACTAGCGAGCTCTGCTGTCCTGATGAGACTTAATTAAGTCTGCAGATTAGTGAAAGCTTAAGTCATGCTGAGCAGGCCCATTGAGCCAGCCAACTAAGAACGGCGGTGAGAAGAAAAGACTGCAAAGTGAGATAGATTAATATCAAAGGAATTCATATGCTAACTGAGGGGACTTCTCATCGTCTACATGGGCATTTTGGAGAGGTATTGATTCTTTGAGTGTGACAGCAAGAACAAACACTTAATAGCCTTAAGAAGATGTCAGGTCATTCAGCTTCATTATACAATATTTATATCCCCACAGGGAGGATCTGTGTAATACAAAGAGCTATAGACACGTAGTGATCCACAGAAATAATTTTAGCCAGGCCAGCATGTTCACACAGCATGGTTGACGCTCTGTTCCTGTCAGCAATACACCTACTACTGTATGTGTCAAATTGGAAATAGGCAGGAGGAACACAGGTTTTTTTTTCATATGCTACCTTTCCAAAGTTTTCAGAATGCATGTTTAATATTAATCTTTGTGATGGAAGCCATTATCTGACTCCCATTTTTTTTCTTTTTCAAGAAAGCAAATTCACTGTACTTCAAAGAAAAACAATATTTGGCAATGTATATATTTTATTTTTTTTTAAATAGTTTTTGATCGTGGTTGAATGGGGCTTTGGTTCAAATTAGTTAAAACACCTGACTTAAGATTATTTCATGTTTCCTTAACAAAATAAACCATTGAACGTGTTAATTGTGAATTTTGGAACTTTTATGTGCATTCTTGAAAGAAGCTCATCTTAAAGTGGGTTTGTTGCAAAGTCCTTGCGTGTAGATTTAAGGAGTTTAAAATTGTATAAAAAAAAGCTAACAGAGAATTAGCCTAAAACTATAACTTGAGTGTAGTTGATGCTGGAACTTAAATTTCAGCAAGCAAGCAGTTGCCTATTTACACTTCCAGAAGATAGGTTACGTTAAGATAGGAACGTTAGCATTTATTTGGAGTTTTGTGTCTGTCTAACAAATGAATGTAAGTCCAATATTCAGCGCTTCCACCTCTATTTCGGTCTCCACCAGCTAGCTGCTAGTAGTACGGCAGAGGTTGATAGAGAAGTTTTGTTGTGGGTTCTTTATATTCTAACTGGCTAATTACTGCTAAAGACTAGACTGGGTAAACCAGTATTCCTCTATGTTGATTTTACGGTGGCGGCCCGCCACGGTAAAATTTCTGCCGCCATGGTATCAGAAATAGCAGACGCACAACAGGGTTTTCGCTATGTACATTTAGCAGCGGCACACCGCCGCTCCTTCAGCTGTTTATGAAAAGTCATAAAGTCGTACACGACTCTGCAGAGCTGTCTGCTCTACTGAACTCAAGTGAACTGTCATCCACTCTCTCTCCCCTTTAGGGTGAGCAACTGGAACAGTTGTCACTGCGCAATGTGAGTCTCAACACGATTTGAGTCGTGTTGAGTTGCGCATGCGTCAGTTTGCGACAATGACATTACATAGCAGTAATTTATTATTTAGCGTAGCGCATCACATTTTCACGGCATGATCCCTGACGTCAGTTGTAGATTAGAGGCTGAAGTAGCCGACAACAACCTGCTAACGAGAGACTTCTGTAATGTCAATACAATAAAAATGGAGCTACATAACCAAGTTCATTCACTGCTGGCTAGAAGTTAGCAATCAAACACAACTAAGGCTGTCACTTGAATGGCGTTTTGAGCTAACGTTAGCAATCAAACAATCATAGATAGCTAAAACATTTGTAGCAATCAAACAATCATAGATAGCATTTGATAACTAAAACGTTTTTGAAATGATTTCCATCTTCTGTATCTTCTATTATTGCTGTTTCCATCTTCTGTTATTGTCGTTATGCCGTAAACCGTGCCTGCAGCCGGATCCGGATGCAAAATTACGAATCCCACTATGGCAACGCCAAGACCCGTTCTCCGAAACAGCTCGAGTGGTTGGGGTTAGGCATTTCACCTCGAGTGGTTAAGGTTAGGATAGCGGATTGGTCAGGGGATAGGACATGAACAAATGGGGTCATGTTACCTTGGACGCCTGGCCAATAGTAGTGATTGAAGGGCGGGTCTTGGCGTTGCCATAATGATATTCGTAATTTCGCGATCCGGATCCCTTCCTGACCCCTTGGCATTATGCCGTAAACCGTTTAAATCTGAGCATGCGCAACTCAACGCGACTCAAATCGTGTTGAGACTCACATCGCGGAGTGACAACAGTGACAGGATGTCATCACTCGCGAAGTCATGGCAACCATAAACAACAGGGCGAGTCTTGTCACTCAATCTTAGGCAAAGTGACAAACAGCGACAAAACCCGCAACATGACATCCGCACTCACGCCCCAGTAAACATTGGTCCGACGGCAACGTTGTGTCCCTGGCCAAAAATAGTCGCGGTAGGACGGCATACATCGGTAAAAATATGTTACACAGAACATTTCCTAAAAATGCATTCAGATGCATTTGTACATGTCAACAGTTCTCTGGGGTTGCATGTATAATTGTTATTTTGACTTTTAGCTACGTGTAATTCAACATATACCATGTTGTGAATCAGTTGTAAGTGGACATCCACTAGGTGACGTCCTTTACACGCGCATTTATAGTCCATCATGACCCTCTATGAAATCAATTGTGATAAAGCTGCGCTTAATCCTTGCATGGTTAATACTGCAATAATTAATTTAATTCGCCAAGTTTTTAAAGGTACAATATGTAACATTTCTGCATTAAAATGTCTAAAAACGACCATACCTATGTTATATATTTTTTTGAGTTGTGTAGTTACACTCTCACAAATGTTTCCACCAAACTTCAAACCCAGAGAAATCTGTTTTTATTTTCAGACACGGCACGTTTCCTTTCCTTCCTAGTCGCCCGTCAGTGGCGTCATATAACCTTTCACCCTCTAGTTCCTCGTAACTTCCTTCAAAACACGGCTCCCAGATCATACGTTTGATTGTAAATCATACAATGTCACAGAAAAAAATACTCCTAACCATAATACTTCTTTTTCTGCCACGCAGCATCATTTTGTGATTGATAATATGCCACTTTGTAACACAGTAATACAGCAGATATCTTATTTATTGATACATATCAATATCAATCCAGTTTAACGTTACTACAATGTGTTGGTTGACAAGTAGCTAACTTAATGCTAGCTAGCTAATGCTTGGTGGATAACATTATAGGGTTACCACATCGTTCAACACGCTCATAAAATTATTAGTAGCATGATTGTTTTCACCACGGATAAAGGCAGCGCTGGGCTAACCCACAAATTAGTTTACCAGTAATGTTAACGTTAGCTGTATAGATAAGATGACTAATCTAATGCTAATTTAGCCAGCTAGCACCCAGTCTGTCTGCCTGAGATAACAGCTGACAACAGCCGGGACATGTAGCAATAGCCAGTTACCATTAGCCCATAGCCAGCCAACAGACAGCCACCATTACAGCAATCCATCCAGTATAAGTACTACACAGCACTTAACTCCGGTGCCGGGTGCTTACGTCTTCTCTATCACTCTGGTTAAACCTTAACCCGGCGAAAGTCCGTGAGTCTTTGCTGCTGTACTGTGTAGGCTATTGTAACATTACTGTCTACTGTACGATCTTTAATTAAAAAGAAGGGGGAAAAAAATCAGTGCAATCATGATCTCCTTGGCTGCCATTATGGCTTTTTCAAGGACGAGAACAAGTGTCCAAAGGGGTGAAAACCACTTTAAATCTGGTCACGTTATTGGGACTGTTGAGGTCTATAGGTCTGGCCCTGTGGTCCAGCCAAAAATCTTAAAGGAGCAGTTCACCCCAAAATCAAAAATACATATTTTTCCTCTTACCTGTAAGTGCTATTTAACAATCTGGATTGTTTGGTGTGAGGTGCCATGTGTTGAAGATATCGGCTCATGCTCGTCACAGCGTGAGATTTAAACTTTAATGGCTGCCTGCCCACCTGAGTTGTAAGGTTAGCTAGCTCAGGTGAGCTAGCAGTATCTGGTTGCTATAAACTAATCTCTGCAAGCTAGCAATGTCGGACCATGAGCCTCTCGTACATGAGTATGCTTCCTTCTGCACGGTGATATGGTTGGCGGGTGTTGTTCGTTAGAAAGAAATTAGTTCCTACCTCAAACTGCTCACAACCAGGTCTGTGGATTGTCTTGAGTAACCGGGTCATAATTTCTGGAAAGAGACATTGCTGTTGAGTTTTTCAAATATATTTTTTTGGTGCTTAATGCACCACGATCCGAGTGCCATATAGTTTAATTACATTGGCGAGAAGGCAGACATCTCTACGGCTGATATCTTCACGCTGGGCAACTCACACCGAAACAATCTAGAATGATATAGCCCTACAGGTAAGAGGCAAATACTTGATTTTAGGGTGAACTGTCCGTTTAAAACTCAACTCAACTTGAACTGATGACATCATCAAGGTTATTTTGTTCAGACCATAGACTGACTTAGTCCCTTAAATCCCACAACTGTTTTTACAAGCGATTAGTAGCCCAATGTAAACTGCCCTTCATGTATAAACTCGATGGACTGCCTTTTTAAATCCATAATGAAAACGTATTCTGGTCCTTTGAGGTTAGTGGGAGCACAATAAAAACCTCGTTCCTATGTACAAACATTCAGGGACACCTTCTCCAAGAGGCGTCCCAGCTGCCTCCTTCTGGCGGCCGCTTCAGCTCACAGCGACAACAACGGATTCTCTACCGTTAAACCTGAAAGAAATACACCGGGAGAAGCCATAGACAGTCTATGGCAGAAGCACAAACCGGTGTTTGTATTACACTCACTCAAGACCCGGCCCCCAGTACACACTTTGCGAACGAGCGAGCGAGCGAGAGAGAGAGAGAGAGAGAGAGCGAGAGAGAGAGAGAGAGAGAGAGAGAGAGAGAGAGAGAGAGAGAGAGAGAGAGAGAGAGAGAGAGAGATGCAGGTTAACTGGCTCTGCTGGTCGTTGTGACGCCATAAGGACAAGGCGGGATGTGTTATTGTGCTGATGGCTTTCTTTCTTCTTCCCATAAGAACTCGCTTCTTATTCCAAACGGAAACGCAGGTGTAGCCTCTTTATCCCCCTGTCCAGCCTACTACTACCTATCCAAGGGTCCTATGCGCCGCACCTCCCTTTTCAACTCACCAGAGGAGGATTTTACGCGCCGGTGTGGAAAGAATAACATCATGTTATATGAGATGTGGCGCGTCTCTTTTGTGCACCGTCTGTTACCGCCGCTGTGAATGTGATGCCGGGTCTTCGCCCAGCACAGATGACCTGAACCGGGCGGCAGAGGCGGTTGCAACTACAGCACTTGTTCCATAAAGAGAATACTTATTGATGACCATGGCTGACCAGGTGAGGCGACACATACTTTCCACCTTATCTAAACCCACATCGTGCGCTTTGCACAATAGCCTAGACTACACGGGCACACACCAGGTAGGGTACACACACACACACACACACACACACACCCCCCCTCCCTCCCTCCCTCCCTCTAATGTGCACCTTAGAGAATAGCACGAGATCTAATCATTTTTATGCAGCACACTTCCTCCCTATCACACTATCTCTGTGTGGGAATTCAGTTTGGAATGTTGAGCATTTTTTCATCTTTACTCACTTTTTGAATATTATTACAGAGGCTTCCAGCATGTCTGTGCTAGACAATAGTGACTTCATATTAACGTGTCTTTTACGCTCTATATTATGTAGCCTGTCTCTCTCTTGTCGGACCATTTAATGTCATAGATTCCTTCATAGATGCTCCAAATTGCATTTTAATGAGCCTTAAGACTACAGTAAACATGCTTTGGAAAAATGAATGTACACCAGACATAACTATATATAGGTTGCTGGCAAAGAAGCAGCAGACAGTGTAATTGGGCAGTAACGATGGAAGAATAAAAACTGTAGTATTAATTTTGTATTGTGCACTGTTATTTGCCCTAGTTTCTTGACAGCCTGGCGAGAGAAGGAGATTAACCCTTGACACACTGACTCAGCCTGCTGTCAGTGTTTACAGTTTCTGTGTGTACGGCTCCCCTGAGACCCGCTGACAATAAAGGCCATGCTTAATTGATTAGCTCGTTCAATTAACCTAATTGAGCTGCCCGAGTGAGCGCGCATGTGTGTGTGTGTGTGTGTGTGTGTGTGTGTATGTGTGTGTGTGCGCGCGTGCGTGTGTGCTGTGTGTGTGTGTGTGTAAGAGAGAGAGAGAGAGAGAGTAAGCCTCTGTGTAACAAGCAGCCACACCCCAACTGTATGAATGAAAAAGAATTAGAATACTGTGCTATACTATAAATAAAAATATATTGTACTATAGTATACAACAATACATTACACATCACTACACCATACTATATTGCAGTACACCACAGACACACAACACTATTGTCTACATACTGTACTATATACTACATTAAAGTAAACAGCCATACACATTATTACTGTACATTACGTGACACAACAGTACTTAAAGCTACATTGTGTAAGAATTTCTCCCATCTAGCGGTAAAATTATATATGACAACCAACTGGATATTACTTTCTAGCCCTTCCCATTCTGAGCGCATTTTAACTCCTACGGTGGCCGAATCCGAAATTAGCTCTTTGTATCTCCGTTGTTTACGTGTTTTTATAGCCACTCCAATATTAACTTTGGTCTTGTTGCTTTGCCTGTCACGTTGTCGTTTTAATTCTCTTTTTCGCTTCCCTGGCGAGTAATCTCCCCCTGGCATTTGTCACGGTGCCACTGAGTGTAAGAGGGCGAAATGTGGAGGTATGTCCCTCTTTGGCTAATGTATTTTAAAGATGGCAGCGCAACATAGCAGAATACCTTCGAGCGACTCGCTCGAAAGACAGATTTTTTCTGTTAGTTGAAAGAAAATAGCAGTAGAAAACTACATTTTAAAATGTAACTGTTATTCTTTTTTAGTGGTGCCTTTTATATTCAATTCAATGTTCATTTGGTTCAATAACAGAATGTTGGAAATGATTTTCTTTCATTATACAGTATATAAAGGATGTTATGAAAACAAAGTAAAAGTACGAAATGAATATGCTATGGGAGACAAAGTTAACCGTTTATTAGGTACACCTGTACAATCCAACAATCTAATGCAATCTAATACAGCTCTGAGATAAACTGTGTGAACTTCACTGTGTAAACCCTATAATCTCTAGTTTTTGTTGACACTGTGTCAGCGAAGTGTTCATTGAGCTCATAGTAATTAGTGAGATTTTCCTCTGTGGCGGTGCTGAATTGCACTGCATTTTATTCTAATATGTTGTTGTTATTGTGTCAATACCCTTTAATTAAGCGCCAATACTGTACTTAGCTCTGCCACAGGCAGACGCTTGGCCGCAGAAGCCCAGGGGTGCTGCTGGAGCTAGATTAATTGCTGTATTAATATTGATGAGGGTCATCTATGGTTGACCCTTGGCTGCAAAACACACACTCTATTATGCACATGCACGCACAAAACGTATCCCAACACACACTATTCTCAGCAAAACTATTGTTCTGGAGTAAACAGTTTTCCTTTTTAAAAATGACTAGGTAGAGATGTAGATAAAGTTTTTGACCCATTTTCATGTGAATTCATGCGAAGGTCACCAAGTACACAATGTACAGTATAGAGCCCCCTTATAGAGCAGTTATACCCTCATTGCACACAGCTGCAGCCACTTTTCCGCTCTCCCTCCCTTGTGATTCATTCTCTTTCTGTGTGTCCTCGTCAACCTGCTGTTTTTTAGCATCTTTTTATCTTTACTCTTTCTAGCGGCAGCTCCCCCCCTGTCTTCTGTCTCCCTCATCTCACCAACCCCTCCCCCACCCCCCACCTGCTCCCTCCTCCTCTCATAGGTGCATCTTCCTTCAGCATCTCTCTCTCTCACACTTCCACTTATCTCACTCAACTCCACTGTTATCACCTTGTCCTCCTTACACACATAGGCAAACCCAGTGGAAACACCCTTCCCCCATTCTTCAGTGATTTACCAGAATAGACAGTGTTACAGGTACATCTGCAGCCTGTTTGGACCTCTTGGACTATTTTTGAACTGCCGTGCTCCTTTCTATATTTACACATCTTTTTGTTATCTCTCAATTTCATTCTAGTACAAAATGTTTCTCACCACGGCGCCCCCCCTCCGGCGTGGAAGCACACCCCTGCCTCTCAAACACCAGCTGCGGAGGGAAGAGGCCGTGTCTGAGGACTGTGATTGGATCCCGGACATGGCAGATCCTGCCACGTTGCCTATCAGTGACACAGCGGTGCCTCAGGATGAGTCCTTCAGCCAATCAACAGCCGCCCAGTCAGCTTATCACAGCCACGGTGGGGCATTGAGGATAGTGCTACTGGGACAGAATGGCGTGGGCAAGACGTCGCTTGCCTTATCTCTGACCGGGCAGTCGGACAGATCCCTCTCTATAGACTCTGAGACACAAGCATGTGGTAAAGACTTGGATAGGGATTGGTGGAGTGTGCTTTTGTGTGTATGTGCACCTGTGTTCGGACTGACAAACCTTTTAAAATCTGTCTTTAGGGTTAACTTTAGAAAAGCTTAATTTAGACACTTATTGTGGAGTTAAATGAGAAGTTTGCTACCACTCTCATGTCTGTACGATTAATGTAAAGCTGGATCTAGCAGTCGCTGAGCTTAGCTAAGAATAAAGACTGGAAACAGGGAAAACGGCAAACACAATCTGCCTACAAGCACCTCTAAAGTTAACTAACTTTAGCCTTGCTTTGGCCCTTTGTCAGTCACTAGGTCTGTCTGTCATACAGCTCACTGCAACACAGAGGATAGGCAGCCCTGGCTCTCAACCAGCCAATCGATGAGTCAGTGTCACGAAGGCTACGTTCAGACTGTGGGCAAATTGGCCCATATCCGGGTTTTTTGCTCATATGTGACAGATCTGTCAGTGTGAACAGCACAAATCACTCGGGATCGGATCTTTTTAATTCTGATTTGGGACACTTCCACATGTGGTCCTAAATCAGATACAGGTCTGATATTTTACTATACGACCTCAGTCTGAACAGTCATATCGGAATTCACGCGACATTTACGTTGCCCTAGATCGACATTCGTCACAATTCTGCGCTGGCGGGAGTCACTCACGCCATGATTCCCCGCATCCACACACATCTCCGTACAGAAGTAGTAGCCATTGCTCCACAAAAAGCCATAATTAAACATGTGGCTCTCTTTCTCATCGTTCTTGTTATCATCTGCTCACGAATTCTGGCTTCCACTGCCAGAAAAATTACTGTATAAATGAAACTGTAAAGGCTTCAGTGGCCTCCATTTACTTTTGTACGACATCCTGCTGCATGTGTCTTTGTTATTGTTCTTTTGCACATGAAAGTCAGGACTGTGACCACTTCACACTGGAATCTGATATTGGCCACAAAATATTATCGGATCCGAGCAATAAATCCGAGTTGAGCAATAAGGCAGCGTGAACATAGCCTTAGGCTCCCTAATGCATAAAGCTGACTTGCCCCTGACTCACGACGTCATACAGTATTAATTACTGCCCATGTAGTACATTTGGATTCATGCATCATAAATGGACAGAAAAAGCATTTCTATCAAGGAGCCTGTACACGTTTCTATGTAAAATTATTCTATGAGCTACAGTACATGTCAAAATTTCAAATATAAAAACCACACAAATCAACACCTATTTAATTGACACATTTTTAATAGTTTTTTTTTACCAGATGCTCTTGCACCATATCAGCTCTGTGGGTGGGTTACCACTTCACCAATCAATTCCTGTCCTCACCAAGTAATTACTAGTAAAAGACAGCAAGACCTTATTAACGCCAGGAGCTACGGTGTGCTTGTACCTTAAGATAGACATGCCATTCATCATAGTGGATTTTCCAATCTATTTCAAGCTATTTTGGGTTAATGTGTATTTTAAAAGCTGCCATGCAATTATAGGTAGTGTATTTTCTAAGCGTGTATCGATACAGTTAAATGGTCAACACCCACTTATAAGTTTTACCTTTTTTACTTTGTAATTATAGATTTTCTTTGTAATTAGTCTGTAAAATGCAGCAAATAGAAGCATTTTCTAAGTCTATTTATTGTCAACAAATCCCAAATCGCCACAATAAACAAGGAATTGATCCTATTAACAAGTATTGTTTGTGTAATAAAAAGCCTGGTACATCATAAAGCATGTCACTGAGCTACAGAAATGTCAATATAAGAATATCATAAAGAGAAGGAGCAGATGTCTGAAATGGGATGCAGTAACAATTTCCAAACATAACCCAATTTAAACATCTTCATGAAACTGATTTAAGGTGTCTTGACATTTGTTAAGACCTAGATTCATTTGTCAACTTTTTCAATAGCAGCAATTTAGACCACTGACATTTCAATATTATAATCATTTGTTTAGACTCCAGAATGCATCATGTCATATTTTTTTGTATTTCAATATATAGTGCTGCTTTTATTTTATGGCAGTGTGGTTTATCATTACACTCTGTGTGCTGACGTGTGAAATTTGGATTTGCTTGCAGGTGAGGGCTACGAGAGCTCAGTGACAGTCGACGACGAGGACAGCAAAGTCATAGTTTTCGACAACTGGAAACAGGTACGTTACTGACTGTCAGCTTCCCGCCTCAGTCCCTCTGTCTTCTTTATCTTGTACGGTTTAGACCGATTGCATTCATTTCTTCTGGTTTGACATGTATTGCTTGTTCACATGGAATGGAAAAAAAACATTTGTTCAATCACTGTGATGGGCAAATTATTTGTGTGTATTCGAGCATAAAGAGAATGTGTACATACTCTAGCTTTTATGTGTACAAGTGTGTGCTACACTGTTAAGGGAATCATGCAGCAGCAGCTGTTTTCACTGTACTGTACTTTTTGAAGTTCTCTCATTCGGAAAAGTGGAAATCACTCTCTTGTTA
The DNA here is from genome assembly GCA_023631565.1 of Gymnocephalus cernua. Lineage (NCBI taxonomy): Eukaryota > Metazoa > Chordata > Actinopteri > Perciformes > Percidae > Gymnocephalus > Gymnocephalus cernua. The sequence goes on from CM042436.1 coordinate 30,545,916, forward strand.
ACCTTACTTGTTTCAATTCAAATCTACTGTTAAGTTTTTTTTGGCGAGGGCTAAATTTGCTGCCGCTGTGCATCATCAACCTTTTGAGCGGGACTGTGTGAGTGAGTTAATACGACCCTGTGGCGATGGGTTTTGAGCAGTAGAAACTTGAGCTGCAGCAGGCAGCTGTGGCAAACAATAGCAGCTTGTCAGAAAGCTCCTCGTCACACTGAGGACACTAAGGGAAATCAAAAAGCATGCAGTCATTAATGTCTATTAATAATGTGATGGAACGGTCAAGCGCGCTAATTTGTGTGGAGGGTAGATCGTCCCTAATGCATACTAAGCCACATGTCCACTCGGCGTTCAGGGGCTCAGATGTCCACTCGGCGTTCAGGGGCTCTCCCTGTTAGGTTAAATTATTCACACACAGCTACATTTGGCTCTGGGTAACTTCGCTGAAAGCTAGATCATTTCGTCACTTTGCTCTCTCCTCCCTTACTCGCCCCCAATTTTGTTGCCCTTCCTTCCTGCAGCTGTCATCATCTCCAAATCTCACTGTCCACTCGCTCTTTTTATTGCTTTTGTTGTGGCGCTTGCTCGCCTCTCTCCACTGGCCCTTTTCTGCCGTGGTTAAATCTTGCTGTGAGTTAATTGCATTTGTTATTCTGTGCGTGTTAATACGAGGCAGGGCAGTAAGGCTGAAGCAACAGACCCAGGCCAGCGGGAAACTTCGATTAACTCCAGGGCTGTCAGCAGTCGGGGGAGGCAGAGAGGACTGGACAGCGTCCCAAATCATCCACCAATATATGCTCATGATTTTTGTTTGCTCATAGATAAAAGACACATACAGATACAAACCTGCACACACAGAGTCAGGCCTGCCGACAGATGTTGTCCAGCTGCCTAACGCGTGTTTTGGCCTCACACTGGTACAGCATTAATCGCCAGTCCCAAGAGGCAGGGCTGCAAGTGTTCTCCATGGTGCACCACAGCCTACCAAGTTACTATTGCAACATGCAAAGACACACACATACACTCTCACGTATGCACATACAGGGCTGACTAAACTCACTCACTCATAAGATAATGTTAGAACAGTCAGCATCTGACACTGTTGGCTGTGGGGCTTCTTACTGTATGTTCTCCGTCCAGGCCAATCAGCGCCTCATCATTCCCTTGCAATACAAATGAAAAAGTGTTACACTCACACTCGGTGATTGTTCCTTCAAGTGCTTTCTTGGCTTGGCTCACAGCTGATTGACACATGAAGGTCTAGCTGAAGATGTAATTTTTCCCAACTGCAGTGCAGGGAGCGGCGCACAGCAAATGGCAGGTAGAGATTACTGTGAGTGTAGAAACACACACACACACACACACACACACACACACACACACACACACACACACACACACACACACACACACCCACACACATATATACTGTATATTGACTCTGCTGACATGCATGTGTGTGTGTACGTGCACATGCTGCAAAGGCATGGTCAAATGTGTAAAACACCAGCATACACATGCACAGAAGACTGAGAGTCTGTTCAGCCAGACGCTGGGATGTTGTGAGTGTTGTTGACGTCACGGGGGTTGGATGGTTTAAATAAGTCATCCATGTGCCCAAAATAGAATACTGGCACACTTGGCCTTGACCTAGCTGGCCCATGCTGCCTTTAGACTGACATTGGTTGTGTAATTTATCCCTTAGACAAGCCTGGGTTCTGTATGTAGGGAACCAAGTGGGAGATTGAGGTCGCTGAGGACCAGAGGGACCCTGTCACCCTTTATCTGTAATGTGTGTTTACCTGTCTTATTGTCTGAGATAGCTAAACACATTATTCCGAGCTCGAGCCAATCTAGGAGTTTCCATTATTATTTGATAGCTTGAAATGAAGATATTTATCAAAGACAACCAAATTGTGCAGCATGGGGCCTGTAAAAATGTAGGCCAGTGATGAATATGTGTGTATTTATCAACGTGCAGTGAGGAGAATTTGCTGCTGCCCTGGGAGGACAGGATTGTTTATTCTGTTAAAGCAAATTAGAGAAAAGTCCAGGATGTAATTTGGAAGAAGATAATTGGTGCTTGACCACATTCTTTTGCCCGATTAGGAGGGAAGAAAAACATTGTTCCACCATCCAGTTCTTGGAACAGGGACAGATTTGGACATTGTCTCAGGGGACATTTTCTCTTTCCTGTTTTGCTGTTTTACAGCCTTTTGAGAGTCATTCTGGACTACTTACAGTTTCTCATTTCTTTGCCCAAATCCAAATAAGCTATTATACCTTAACAGTTCTGTTTGCATTAGTCTCTGCTGGTAATCACTGCTCAATTTATTTGTGCAGAATACTCTGTGTGACATAAAATCAAGAAATGGAAAAGCAGCAACATGCTGCATTGTATTTAAGGGATTAATATCAAAATCCAATCAACATTTTAAATGGAGTTTTCTAGATCAGGTGGATTGCACAGCTGAGAACTCAAAGAAATTTTCTTTAGTCTATCTTGTCTGAATAGACGATTGGCAGATTATTTAGGATAATTTGGGCATGTGCTACAATTCAGCTGACATGTTTTAAGTTTCGACAGCAAAGCACACAAGGCTTTCACATGCACGGCAGTACAGAAAATTGACAGACTAGCTAGCTTTCCTAATTGCTAGAAAGCGGAATTTATCTAACATCGCTACACATACTTTTATTTTTGCTTTAATTGCCCTTATCTCTAAAGTAGCCACTGTAACTTGTTGACATTACTTCTTGCTAACAACCATTAGCATGAGTTGAAATTGACACTAGTAAGCTAGCTGGCAAGCATGGTAGCTAATGCTAAAGTTTTTCTGTCACAGTTTGTCTCTCTAAGTAAATCCTTGTTTATCCTCCCTCCATAGGGGGGTCAGAGGTCAACTACAGAACAGCATCCCTGTAACCAGTAGGGATTCAGGGATTTGCTAATGAACACTTTAACAGGGTGGAGGCTCCACATGCCTTCATATTAAATAAAGCCTGAATCTGGGTCATGCCGGGACACTCACTACACCACCCTCCTGTGTCTGTGTGTGTGTGTGTGTGTGTGTGTGAGAGAGAGAGAGAGAGAGAGAGAGAGAGAGAGAGAGAGAGAGAGAGAGAGAGAGAGAGAGCTGGTTGGTGGTCATGACATGCAAAAGTCTGCATGTTGCACCATGTCTGTGCTGTGATGTCTGCTGCGTTCGGTAATGATGTGGTCATTCGTGGTCATTGTTGCTCAGCTTATGCAGTGCTTGTGTGTGTGTGTGTGTGTGTGTGTGTGTGTGTGTGTGTGTGTGTGTGTGTGTGTGTGTGTGTGTGTGTGTGTGTGTGTGACCTAGCCAGTGCAGGCCAGATGGCCTCTGTAATATATTTCCTTAGGGAAGTGTTGTCTCTGTGCAGCAGAAAGTAAGTGAGAGAAAAAAACACAAACACACATTCCTTCTGCACTAAGCTTGCTCATCCTATTATCAGATTTTGACTTACCTACCAAAGCAAGGTGTTCTTCCATCTTCTCATTTTGCTTCTGCTCCTCCCTCCTCTTCCTTAAATTGTCCTGTCTTTCTTTCACTCCCTTCACTCATCACCACCCCTGCATCTCTATTGATCCACATGATCTTCCATTGTGCCCTGACAGACAGGCAGACAGATGGAACCAAAGAAGCAGCTGTGCACAAATCAAGTGTTTGCTTTTGAAAAGGCTAAATGATGGCATTAGCGTCTAGGTATTTATCTGTGCAAGCAGGTGGGGATGTGTTTGAACTTTTGTTGCCATGTAAAAGCAGTAAGCTGCTTTGCTCATGTATCTTGTTCTGCAAAACAAAATACATGCAGTCTCTCAAAATATGGCCAGATATTGTGTTTTCTGCCTTGTTTTTACCACTAGAAGAAATAATAGATTAGAATAGAGAGCTTGCAGAGCCACAGCTTATGCAGCTTTTATGCAAATGGTGCCTGATAAGTGATTCATTGTCCTCACTGTTAATGGTTACTGATGTAGTGCCTGACTCTAGCACGTTTGTGTGAGCATGTTTTTGAGTGCATGTTAATGTACATGGGTATAATGTCTTTAGTTTCTGTGCGTATAAAGAGCTTGGGAAACATAAAAATGCCAGTTTAGTGGTATGGTAATGGCTGTTTTTCAACTGCAGCCCCATTGATAGCTTTGAGAAACTCAGCTGCAGCTTCTCACTGCACATTAAGCCTGCACAAACCACGATAAATCTCCCTTTCAAAAAGAAAAATCATTTCTGTATGTTGCACTGATAAAAGCAGGGTTGGAAACCATGCTTTCTGTCAGGTTTATTGGATGTGTTTTTTTGTATCTACATATCTGCGGCAGAAACAGGAAGTGCCTTTTTAGCTCAGTGTGCGCCCATATACAGAGGCTTAGTCCTTGACGCAGCGGTCACGGCACGGGTTCGATTCCGACTTGCGGCCCTTTGCTCCATGTCCTTCCCCCTCTTTCTCCCCTTTCATGTCTAAAGCTGTCCTATCTAATAAAGGCATGAAATGCCACGAAAAAATATAAAAAAAAAATAAAAAAGAAGAAAAAAAATAAAAAAGCCTTTCTACTTATTTATCGGTGTTTGAAGGCCTGATCGATTGCCCTAGGGGACTGTGTTTAAACAGAGGGAGAAGCTGCAGCAGTGGTAAGAAGTGCTCCACCAGTATATATCTGCATGATATATAATCAGCTGATTATAGCTTATTGCAAGTATATCCATATGGCTGTATATTTCAGACAATAAGTAACAGACATTGCAGTACAGATTTTGATTTGATTTGATTTATCTATTCTTCCTGGAGTCCACCCAAAGCTTGTGCAGCTATACATTGGCGTGCATCATTTTTACATTAAAAACAACCACCAAAAAAACAACATTCAATACATCACTGAAAGAAAAACAACCAAAATAATAACAAGACATAACAACATTCAACACAACACGCTACAACACAGGACCTAGTTTAAATTATTTACAGAATGTAGAGCTGAGATTATGACATTAATCACTGATAATATGACCAAGCAAATGCTCACATAACACCCTCAATGATGCTAACAGCATACATTAAGTATTAGAGAATACAGAGTACTGCTCAGCTAGGAGATGTTCTTTAAGTAGTACTTTGAATTGGAATTTTCTATTTTCTTGAATGAATTGAATTGAATTGAATTGAAATGTCTTTAATGTTCCCAAGGGGCAATTTGGTTCACAACATGTAGCCAACACATAAACATTAGCACAGAAAAAGCACATAAAACCTAAAATAGTAAATGACATGACTAGGCATAGCATTCCAATTAATCAGAAGTAATGAATATTATATATGGTAATTTATGAAGAGTGTTGCCATTATCATGCTCAATACATATTGTTACAATTCTTTGACCAAATTGAATAATTATGTAATGTATACTTTATTAATCCCACAAGGGGAAATTCAGTTTTCTTTCACTCTGTTGATATAAATTCACACACAGGCCAAATACACACATGCACAAACAGGACCTATACACATGACACATGCATTATGTATGGATATGGAGAGATGTCAGAGCGAGGGGGATGCCTCACTGGATGGCGCCACGAGCAGTTGGGGTTTCAGTGCTCATGGGAACTCTGGCAGTGCCCATTTGGGGACTTGAACCGACGACCCCCTCGGTTCTCAAGCCAAGTTCCCACAGACTGAGCTACCGCTGCCCCTTTTAAGGGATCCTTATTAAAAATTCTTGTTTACGGGGTTTTGTGTTACGTTGTGGCCTCAACATTGTAGCACTAGTTTCATGGAACTAAAGCTATCAGTGAGATGGATAGTAATACACAGTCATAAATGATGGGCAACGATGCAAGGCATTTGGCAGAGACACTGCAGGATATAGCCCAAAGCAACAGTCCCCCACCATTATTTATTCATAATTTCAATATAGAGCCAGCATATTACGCGTAGCTTTGAATACAAAACAGTTGTGAACTTATAGCTGTGTAATTATCTAAGTATGATGGCTAAGTTTATATACTGAAGTATTAGAGCACTAGATATGAAACCGAATGAGGACACATGAACATTACAACCATATGTGATCGTTGAACATATTCATAACTGTGAGCATTAATCTGGTGTTATAACAGCCTCCACTCTTCTGGGAAGACTTTCCACCTGATTTTGAAACCTGGCTGTTGAGATTTGCTTCCCTTCAGCCATGTTCATGTTGGTTGTCAGATGGCATTCACACTTGCAATATTAAAAAGTTACGCACTAAAGCTTTAACACTCGAAAACTCTGCTTCATCAGGACTGTGTGGGTGTGGTTTGATTGATTTGATTGACTGGTCTGGCAACAAGCAAACAAGGCTGTCATCACACTTTGATTCAAATATTGCTAAATCGTGATTGGTGTATGGAAGTACGTGACGTCACCTTTTTCCAATCGAGTCTCGCCCATTTGAAAATGGAAGGGCGGGATTTATGACCTATACTGCAGCCAGTTACCAGGGGCGATTAAAATGTTTTGGCTTCACTTTTGGGGAGCTGTCAAGCCGTCCATCTTTATATATACAGTCTATGCCACTGACAAAAAGTACACACGTCTGTAGACCGAATGTGTCCACATACGTTTGGCCATATAGTTTAGAAAGGTGAGGAGTGTACAGGATGATGCAAATCAAGTGAAACCTCCCAAAGCATCCATATTACAGGAAAAATGGCCTGATCAGCTGGATGTGGTCTATGTTGTTAATATGATTTAATTGGTATTTTCCTGAATGCTCACTCATCTGTGTGTATTTGCATATGATTTGAATATTACTCTATGTGGGCTTGGCTTTTATTTCTGTGTGTTAGTCTGTGAATGTTTGTGTGTATGGGGGTAGTAGATATTCGACAGATGGCCTGCTCTCTGTGAACAGAGGAGCTGCTTAATCGAGAGAAAGAAGGAGAGAGAGGGAGAGAGGGAGTTGGCACTGTCCTGAGTTGCTCTGCTTCCGTTTGATGGAGAGGTGTATTGACTTGGTCACAGTTTTCATTCTGAAGCACTCCATCACATTCCTAATCGATGTCCAGTCTCTGTTTGTACTCCTTTTCTTACAAAGATTTGCCTCTCTCCGTTTTTCTCTCTCTCTCTTTCTCTCTGTTTTGTAGTTTCCATTCTTCATCAGACAGTGACAGGTGGTGGAGCAGCCTTCCACGCCAATGGCTCCCTGCCCTCCTCCTTTCTCCGCTCCCTGTCTTTTCCTGTGCTCCGTCAAACTCACAGAGTGCCAAGGAGCTCCCTATGAATTTCCTGCTCCACGGTCTGTTCCGATACTACATGGCCGTTAAGACAATGTGAATTTTTCAGGCATCTGAAACTCTCTGGAGGGCAGGAATTTACCTTCGGGGCTGTCCATGTAGGGCAAGGGCATCCACGTTCTCACACATACACACAGACAATGCAGTCCAAAGCTAGCGCACAGATTGGGTTATCTGGTGGGAATAATGTTGTTTCATATCGATTTCACCAGAGTTTATGGCTTTAGAGGCCTATTTCCAGTTGAAATGCAGCTGGATTGTGTTTGCAGTTCTACAGGTCAGAGTATTGCAGTGTTTAGAAATAGCACAATGGAAAGTTATAGAATAAAGCCACAAATAGAATTTGACCAATTCCCTCGGAGCATGTATACAGTTAGGTCAAGTAAAAAGCTTCTGACTGCAATATAAGCTTTATTTTCTGGTATTGCCCCATATACAGTAAATATAAATACTTTGTTGAAACAATTGGATCCAAATTGCATTGGAAGACTAAAGTCACAGTCTTTTCCTCACTACAGGAAACCCATATGGATACAAAATAATTGTTCCTGTATGTCTTCTAATTCTATAATGGGTCTCTACTTAATTGAAGGAGAACGGGACTTTGACTGGCATAATACTTTGGAGTCTGGTCTCAGGTTTCTGTCTTTGGGTGAAAAATAGTTTGATCAATTGTGCGTGTCCAACTTAAGATAAAATGTCTTTTGTTTTAACCTCTTCAACCCCGCTGACCTGGGGTAGTATTGCTAAATCCACAGAACCTAAAAACATAAAGTATAGACAAGATGCCAAGGCTGGGAAAAAGTCAAAATTGTCATCATGAATTAGGTCAATTAAAATGTGTGTGCAAAACTTCTAATATTTTCCATTTGATGCGAGGTTCCAGACATCAAGTTTTGTACAAATGTGTTTGTTTGTCTAACTTTGGAGTTTATTGAAAGCTGAAGTACAGAACTTTTGTCTCCCCCCTCTGGCGGTGAGAGTAAATACAATAACACTGTCAATGTATGCTTATGATGTATGCAGGTAAGCCTGTCGCATCTTCCCTGCCCCCAGGAATGCTTTTTTTTACTATGATCCTTCCACCGAGTTTCTTTTTTTATCTGGAGCATCCATTCCAGAAACATTTCTTGGACGCTTCTTAGGATTTTTCTTCATAGCTTCTGCCATACTCCTAGCTGCTGCTGCTGCTGCTCTGTCGCTATGGTCTCTCCTGCTGGTTGATGTAAAACATCTCCGGTATACTGAGAAATACAGAGAGCTTTCCCTTAATCAGCATTGTTTGGACTTGTTAGGCTAGGGCTTAAATGTGACGGACGTTCATTTATATGTAAATGTCCCACACTCTAGCTTTAAGGGGATTATAAATCATTGTCAGTATTTTGGATGCATTTTGGCAGTAGAATATGCTGTAAACACAACAGTTACATGTAAGGAAGCATTTACCCATCCAGCAGACAACTTCAGCATTTATTTGGAGTCATGTTTTTTGCCAATATTCAGAAGAATGGTAAAAAATAAAAATAAAAATCCAGAGGGACATATCTGTCTCTTTAGCAGCTAAATGCTGGATTAATTAACCAGCTATTTCTTTCACAGAAAACAGCTGCCTAGTACAGGGTTGATGAGGGCATTGAGACAAACAATAAAGTTTCAAGCCATAAAAACAAAACAATGAGCTGATAGGCGGTAAAAGGCTCTGTGGAGCTGAGGGGAACTGTAAAGTTGGGTGGTAATTCTTTATGAATTTGTCACTATGAGTGAAGCCTTTCATAAAACACATATTCACTGTTGGGCGGAAACCTTGTATGTCCAATACCGTTACTTTTCAGCACATGAAAAAAGGCTAATTTGAAATTTTTTTATTGAGCTATTTATCTCCGACGAAGTCAGACAAAATCGCCTTGTCACTGTTCTGCTGTGTTCGACAGTTTGAGGATCCAATGGAGTTACAAGATTTAGTCACAAACTCTTTTAGTACATTTCATTGGTTAAAAACCCACAGACAGACGTAAAGGGTAAGCATTAGCATTAATTTATGAAAAAACAATAAACAATGAAATATGGAGATACAAGGTTTCCGCCCGAATATTTATTAGTGCAGTTTTAAGGGGAATATGAGGAACCACATAATAAAAGGTTGATGTTTGGCCATATTCTGAACAAAGACAGTGAATAATTTTATCAAAAGCTACAATGCTGCATGCAACACAAATGGTGAATACATAATCCTCATGACCACAGACTTAAGATTCAAATCCAAAATTGGATTGCATTTTCCTTAGTAGTTCACAACCACAGGGAATTAATTTAACTTCGCCCTGAGCCATATGGCAATGTGCTTCCCTACGTCTAATATCACTCACCAAATTAGGTGACTGATAAATAATTAGGTCAACAAATGATGCGCATGAGGGATTGAGCCATGGATGCTTTCTGGATATGATGACTTTAGTTGAGAACTTTGCCATGACCTATTTTACACCTGTGAACCACCTTGAGTCCAATGTGTACATTTGGCTCACAGAATCAGGGAGAGAAAGCGGGAGAGGACAAAGATGGTCATAGGCAGCTTAAGGCTGCTGTTTCTGCAAGAACCACTCGGGCTAATTGAGCCTGTGACAGGAAACCCCGATGGGATGTTTCGTGGTCACTGTCAGGTCAGGAGATTCAATGTGAAGCGTGTCGTGTGTACAGTCAAGTTGAGCAAAGCCTCCTCTGCGTTCTCTCATGGGACAGTGATACAAACTTGAGTGCTGCCTGCCTGGCATTGACATAGATGTCCTTTCAGTGGCTATAAGCTCCAGCACAACAAAACGAGGACTTGGAAGGAGGAGGAATCATGACTTTAAATATGTTGTTCAAGGACAAATTGTTAATTTCTTGATGTAGCATGTAAATGAGCTTGCATAATGTGTAGCTACATGACATCCAACATCTAGTCAGCTGTCATCGGACCGCTCTTACGCAGTATCTGCTACACTGAGGTGTTGTTTTATTAATGTGCACGTGTGTGTTTGTATCCCCAGGACCTGTCCACTCTACAGTGTGATGTGTGTATCCTGGTCTTCTCAGTGACTGACAGGCGAAGTTTCCACCGCACTGCCCAGCTCCGCCTCCTCCTCAGGGAGTCCCAGCCACACACACCAATCATCCTGGTGGGCAACAAGAGCGACCTTGTCCGCTCCCGTGAAATCAGCTCAGAGGGTAAGTAGAGTGTCTGTAATGTAACTGGCCCTTTCCAAACCTCTCCCCAAAACAGCGATTGTCCAATCATAGCAACCATATCTAGTAGGGATGGGAAGTACTTGCTTCTTTTTTTTTGCTTTGTAACTGTCAATAATCTTACTATATTGTCTATTGTGACATGTTGTGACAACCTTGCAAAGAAACTCCCGCACACTGTCAAACTTACAAAAATAAATGTAATAGCTGGCAACGTTTGGGTACTAGACAAAATGATGTTGTATGTTATAACCAACGTTTGACACTCATGAAGTTATTTTTAGTATAATTAGGGATAACAGCGCTGGGCTACGCCACCAAACATCACCTATAGTATGGGTAGTCGACTCATTTAATAGTAAGCTAGCGAGTAAACGTTACATTAGCAAACATTACTCAGGCTCTTTCCTTAGAATGAAATGACATAACATGAATAAACGTGACTTAATGTTAACATGAATTAATACATTAACTTGTCCGTTAACATTTTTTCTGCCTGAATCATGTCAGATACATTTTCATCGGCAACAACTCTCATGATCCCACTGTACTAAAACTCATGCTGGACCTTATTCTTATTCTTTTCACCTTTCCAAAACCAAAACACAGGCATAAATGCAAGGAATGGATTAAACAATGTGTTTATCTGCTCAGGCTGCAAATGTTAGATTGTCCAGCTTACTATATACAGTCGAAACCTAACTCAACATTACTTTCACAGCCAAACCTACATTTTGTGGGGCTACAGGCTATGTACAAAAGACAGAAAGCCCCGGTCACAATTCACTGTGTAGTTTTTCCCTACTGTGTGAAAGGTGGTCCTGGATGCTGTGTTAGCAGTCCCGTCCCGGAAGTTTACACTTTAGCAACCCTAGCCAAAAACATTGTCTGTGACAGCATGTTGTTCACCAAATTTTTTCTCATTTTAAAATGATTCAGCTGAAAACATTTCAACCAAATCATGGAGCTAATGTTAGCTTAATTAGCTAGCTAGCTACAGCTAATAAAATCTGCCAATAACAGTTGTCATTTCAGCGGACAAATTTGACAATTGGTGGCTACAAATGAGAATCTTATTTTTGACTACCTCTGTCTAATATAAAGGACCTGTTGTTTCAAAAATGACTACGGATTTTTACTGGTAAAGCTGCAAACATTATCATTATAAACTGCATAACACGTGCTGTGCGAGAACTGAAGGCTTGACAGGCATAGCAAAACTAACCAAGGAGGGCTGGGAGCTTAGGAAACGCTTAGTTTGCATCTGCACTAGACACAAGCAATGATGAACAAATGCCAGACTGCTGGGTGAATGATGCAAAAGAGGAAACACACACAATTTGAAATGCACTCTGCAGCTTGTTCGCTTCTGCCTTTCAAGCAGCTCTTCAAATGGAAAATCCAAAAATGGAAAATGTCTTGTAATTACAGTGATCTGGTAGATCTTGATGCTTTTTTCTGCTGTTTATAATGGATATGTGGATATTTGTGTAGTTAAGCACACATACACATTTTCCCCTGGAGAACAATGGTAGTGTGCTTTGTGCAATATCTCATCTATCACTTCTTTCTACCCTTTTTTCTGTCTTTCTCTGTCTTGGCTCATTCGTCTCTCTGCCCTGGCATTTTACCATTTATCTTCCTCCAAGCCGAAAGCAGTCTCTCCATTAGAAAGACTCTTGGGATCTATCTTTGATGAGCAAAATCAATTTCCTCATTGTTTACAATATCCAGAGATATGTTCTGTTGGTAAACCTTGTGGGGAGAAAATGATATAATCTTTTATTATTGTAAAGTGTTGGAAGTAAGGAATATCTTTAAAATATATTTACCCCCATAGATTTTTTACATTTAATTGATTTACCGCATTGAAACATACAGGGTGTAATTAGGCTTTTTGAGAATGTTAAACAGAAAAACAAATCTATGAGTTGATCAAAGTTGGGAACAAATATAAAACACAAAGTAATTGATTAGTCTTGTTTTAACTCTTTGTTCAGACATTTACAGCCCAAACTTGCATTGACTCCTATTTAAAGCTTTAGTGCGTAACTTTTTGAAAATATTGAACATCCGTTACAGTTAAACCATTTCCAAATGAGTTCCTACAAAGCTAATTAAGACTATCAGCTCTACACAACTCTCTCTGTATTCCTCAGTATGGCTGTGTTCACAAGATTGTGTAGTTGTCGTAGATTGTGTTGTTGGACCAATAATCAGTCAATTGTATCTACTGTCACATTATCAAACATAAAAAAAACATCTTTTGCTGCTGTTGCAACCATTACCCTATCCCTCCCTATCTAATCATCTGGAGGGGCTCCATTTCTCTGTGTCCCTTGGGTCCTTGGTTTTGTTTTTTTCCAGATGGCACATCTCTGTTGGGATTATCTCCCTCTTACAGGACGCCACTGCTCTTACTATCTTTATGTATCTTTGTACTCACCATACATGCACAACTGCCTGCATGTACCTGAACGCAGCGAACATGCAAACGCACGGCTTCATGTCTCTCCATGAGATTGGTGTGTGTGTGTATGAACGGGAGTCTCGGCGTGTGGAACGCATTATGTGTGTGTTGCCGGAGAGTGGGGCTTGTTTTGCTGTCCTTGAAAGAACCACTGTGAGTTTTTAGGCCTCCAGACAGAGGATATTTTTTACAAAGGGAGGCTGTTTAGCTAGTGTGACATCAATGCATTGGTTTGTTAAAGGACAAATCCAGCGCAAAATGAACCTAGAGGTTAATAACACATGGGTACCGAGTCGACCGTTCTCTGGGATATGTTTTCATGCTAATCGTATGTGACCAGTTTTATTGCAAACCGCTAATTACCTTATAACGCTAGTCGTTGGGGCAAGGGTAAAGTAAAAATAAATTGCTATTTTATACCACTAACAAGGCTCAAAATAGCACCACACTTCCACGGTAGCATAATGAGGGTTCCTACATGTAAACCAAAGCATTAAGAACTTTGTAAGTGCACAGACGGTTTATTAAAAAGATAGTTTAGAAAGACAGTACCGTTCACGTATACAGGCAGGCGCCATCTTGGGAAAACAGTCATGACCAGTCGAACGACGAACGCCGTGCTTGAGCTATGTTACTGGTTACTGGTCATACGGCATTTGTCGTTCGACTGGTCGTGACTGTTTTCCCAAGATGGCGCCTGTCTGTATAAGTGAACGGCTTTCTAAACTATGTTTTAATAAACTGTCTGTACACTTACAAAGTTCTCAATGCTTCGATTAACCACTGCTGCTGGTCCTGAAGGGCTTTAAAGGTAAATGTTCTCACCTGCAATTGCAGAAATTGTCTGTGACCAAAGGTGAACTCAAATTTCCGATAAAAAAGAAGTTAAAATGACTCCTCACAAGATTTCATCCAGACCAGTCAAATGACTCCCTGTAATGTGAAAAGATTGCCACTGAGAACCCACCATCATCTCTGCAGCTCTACCACACTATTACTTTTAGCTCTTTCTTTTCATTTTCCAACAGTAGATGGACATAGGCTGTATGAGTGAGACCCTGCTCAGTAAACCCCCATATTAAAACCACTGCCGACTAGCTTGGCTAGCCAAGTGTACCAGCATCACAAAACAGCACAGAGTCAAAGTAAATGAGTAGCTGGCAAAGAGAGCTGAGAAGTCCCTGATATGTTCCTCAGGAGTTGGTGAAGGCTGAAGCAGAGCTAAAAGGAAGGGCCATATTTAGTGTGGTGTCAAATCAAGAATACCAGGTGACGGATTCTTCATGAGGCCATGTAACATGTCAAAAATAATCAATAATCACAGGGTCTCTAAAATAATATGTTAGAGGCAATCATATGTGTTTGCAATATTTTTCTATTTAGTGGTTTCAACATAAAGGAATATTTTTTCCCATATTTTAATATTTTACATACTATATATTTATATAAAAATAAGCAGCAGTTGTAATTAAAAACAAAACAAATATCATAATTTGCATTGTCTTTATTGTTTTAACCCTTTGATCTTTTTGGTGTAATCCTACAAGGAGTTGGGTTTAGGATTATGAGTTCTAACAAAATTAAGGTTTCATTAACGGTATGATTTAAGGTTCAAGCTAGTTGTATAGGACAAGTTGGGCCATGCGTTTAGATTAACTTCAGTCTTGTAATGGTGACAGCTAAGAAAGAACACAGTCAGTTGAAGGTTCTCACAAGGACATAAAAATAGAAAAGTGTGTGTGAGTGTGTGTGAGTGTGGAACCCACAGTCTGGGGTCAAATTATGTTTGGTTTGCTTTGTTATGGAAATTAAACAGAGGCAGCGAGTGGGCAACATTTGTGTGCAACGGTGACTGCACATCGCTGTCGACTCAAGTTCGGTCATTGCTTTGGTGTATTCTTAATGACATGAGTGGAAGGAGGATGTAGGGAGGTGAGGAATGAATAATGAGAGATGCCTATACTCAGCATATTCTATCTTCATAAAAAAAAAAAAAAACAGGAGCAGCGACATGGTTAGCGATATGGAAATGCTCCGCCTCCGTTCCTGGGGCACCTGACAAGGATGTTCTTATGTTCTCTCTGGACGGACCACATCTTTCTGATACGTGAGCCTGACGGAGGAAGCTGACTGGCCTGCCCAGCTAACATCTTCCTTAAAGAACCGCTGGGCCCTGGCGCAGAGTGCTGAAGTCATAAAGTCTATTTATGGCATGTTCAGTGACACTTTTATTCTGCTATCTCTCACCTTCCCCCCGTACATATCTCTATCCAGCTGTAACACACACAGTGATACACTGTCATTTGCTCAATATGGCTGTGGTGTTGTCCTGCTGCTCAGGGCTTTGATTAATATGCACTCTGGCTCAGTTCGCTTAGTCGGCATTCTTTCTGTCTCCTTCCTCTCCTCCTGCTTGGTCATTTGATCTGCCATCTTGCCTGTCTTCTCTCAGCGTCTCCGTCTGTCTTTGTGTCTCACATCTTTCTTCTTATTTGTCTGATTGCCTCTCACTTTACTCTGTCTGTCTCTTCCTCCATAGCTTGTTGTTTGCTTTCTCTTTGTCAGCACACAGGTAGGGACATTTGGGTGGCCCTCTGCCTCCTTTCCTCCTTTTACTTGTCACACTTTCTTTTTACACATTACTTTTTTCACTTTTACCTTTCATCTCATCTCTTTTCCTCTCCTTTCTTGTTTCCTCATCTCCCCTCCTTATTTCCTTTCCCTGTTTCCACTCTGGTCCTCTGTTCTGTTCTCTCATTTCCTATCTTGTCATCTTGTTTCAACTCCTCTCCTCTTCTCTCTTGTTTCCTTCTCTCCCCTCCTTGTTCATTGTTTCCTTTCTTCTCCTCTCCTTGTTTAATCTCCTCTGCTCTTTTCTGTTATTTCCACATTTCCTCTTCTCTTCTTGTCTTCTCTCTACTCTATTTCCTCCTCGCTCGTTGATTGTTTCGTCTTATGTCCTCTGCTTTCTTCTGTTTCCTCATTTCCTCTCTTCTCTTTGTTTCATCTCATTTTCCCGTTCCCCTTCTATCTTTTTTCCTTCAACTTATTTCATTATTTTCTCTCCTCTACTGTCCTTCCCTTCCCTTCCCTTGTGTCCTCTCATTGTTTCCTCTCCTCTTGTTCCCTACTCTCCTCACTTATTTCCTCATTTCCGGGTCTCTCCTCTCATTGTGACTCCTCTCCTCTCATGCTTTTCACTTTTCTTTCCTCTCCTCATTTCCTTTCTTCTCTTCTCCGTATTTGTTTTGTTTGTCCACTTGCTTCTGTTTCCTCATTTCCTTTCCTCTCCTCCTGTTTTTCTCCTTTCATTGTTTCCTCTCCTCCTTTCCTCTCCCCAAATTTCCTCATTTTCTGTCCTCTCCTCATCTCTTTGACTCCTCTCCTCGCATACTTCCTACTTTTCAATCCTCTCCTAATTTCCTCTCCTCTGCTCTCTTCTGTTGTTTCCTCATTTCCTTTCCTCTCTTTGCCTCATCTCATTTCTTATGCTTTCATTGTTTCCTCTTCTCTACTGTCCGTTCCTTGCGTCCCCTCATTGTTTTCTCTCATTTTCTCCTCTCCTCTCCCCTTATTTCCTCATTTCCTGTCCTCTCCTTGTCCCTTGACTCCACTCTTCTCCTCTCCTCTCCTCTCCTCTCCTCTCCTCTCCTCTCCTCTCCTCTCCTCTCCTCTCCTCTCCTCTCCTCTCCTCTCATGCTTACTACTTATCGTTCCTCTCCTAATTTTCCTCTCCTTTCCTTTCCTCTCTTCCCTTAGTTTCAGGTTATAAGGATGTGGTTTAATTAAATCAGGTATTTCAATCAGGAGTAGGGTTGGGTACCGAAACTCGGTGCCAATAGGTCCCCTGTTCCGACGTAAACGGTAGTAACGAGACCGAATAAGAACGAAAATTTCAGTGCCTTATTTTGGTGCCTGACTTTACACTACACTTGACAGCAGGTAACGTGAGCCTACCTTTAGCTAGCAGTTGGATTAAACACGGTTAAAATGCTGACAGCTAACGTTAAACAGTGTAAAGTGTGACTGTATATCAACACCGGGACGCAACAGTCTGCTTTGCAGTGCAGCAGATGCCGACGTCGGAAAAACACAGACGGTGCATTCACTGAAACTGGTAACCTACAGTCTCGCGGTGCATTCAAAGTTATTGTAAAATACCCTTTTCCCATCTGGTTGTTGTTTTTGTCGTTCAACAGCAATTTACTGGTGAAATAAGTTATTGTTTATTATAAGTTATAGTTATTACATTACTATTAAATCATTTAATTTTGATCATATGGCCTTAGTAATAAACAATGTGTTCTTAAATGTCACCGACTGTTGTTTAGCAGGCCTATCCTTCTTGTTTCTTCTTTTTTTTTTTTACTTTCTTAAAAAGTATCGGTTCAGGCACCGTTTAGGCACCGGCACCGTTTTAAAAGTACCGATTTAGCACCGGTATCGGAAAAAAACCCAAACGATACCCAACCCTAATCAGGAGAGACTTCGTTGAAAGGAAAAATATATAAATGTATTCATCACACGATATTGAAATGTACATAGTCTTTGGCGATTAGACTCCATTGCTATGTAAATAATGATATAAGGGGTAGAGAAGCCAAGAGTAGGTATATCCCCCGCAGTGTTGGGAAGGATACTTTCAAAACGTATTCCGTTACAGAATACATGCCCAAAAATGTAATTTGTAACGTATTCCGTTACGTTACTCAATCGGAATGTATTCTGAATACTTGGATTACTTCCACATTGAATTGCATTTGTAGAAATGCGGCCATAAACTCCTGCTTACTAAACAGGGCTATTCTGGTGTGTTCTTCTGTTCCAACTGTGTACCTAAACAAGTAGATACATTTTTGTATTTGTAGTTCCGAACTGCATACTACAAAAATATAACCGCATTCTCAGCTACCACGAGCTAATTTTAGCTAACGTTAGCTAGCATGTCAAACGGGGCTAGTCAGTCTTTCAACGGCTCTGGGGCTAGTAAATCAGCACATAGGAGAATGTAAAGTCGCTCGTCAACTAAGCAGGTAGCTAACTGATACAACTATAAAATAGCAAGGTGACCAGTAAAACTACAGCAGACGACTCTCCCTGGCTAATTAAAAAATAACTTACTTTAAGAATGCTTCTTCAGGTTGGAGGTGGAGTAATTTGGATGCTGAAAGGAGGTTGGTTGCTGGCGAGCAGAGGCTGCACTGCACGTTATATTTCATTCTCCCTTCTCTTTCTTAAGTATCGTCATGTAATCCACTGATTTCAACAATGTAACTGTATTCTAAATACCGACTATTTAAATAGTAACTGTAACGGAATACAGTTACTCATAATTTGTATTCTGAATACGTAACGCCGGTACATGTATTCCGTTACTCCCCAACACTGATCCCCCGATGGAGTCTAAACACTGGTGGCGGTGAAAGAGCCTGAAGACTGGATGGAAGTACAGGAGCGGTCTTCGGGAGGGGGACCTAGGCACGTATGCTATTACGTATCATTGGGCATTTTTAAGTGGGTATATGGAAATCCTGGAGCTTTCTTAGTGGGTATACTGCGTATACTTGCATATCACCACTGGCTGAGCTTTATTAGGATAAGTCCCGTTGACCTGGTTTGGGATTTGTCTCTTACCTCACCCACTATTAGGTGACACTGCTATGGGTCAGCAGCTGTGGCTGGATTATTCTGACCAGATAAAAATTCTGTTTATTGTAAAACTTGTGTTATATGATTTATGTTCATGCAGTGTAAATGCAGCCACACAAACCAGAATAGCATGTCACGTTGCAATGACCTAGTTAGGAATATTAACAATATTAATATTAAATATTAATCCATCGACTGATAAAGAACGTCAAAAAAAGTTTACAAGAGGACCTTGAGTTATGAGTGTTATATCTAACCATACCGGAACATTTGGTGATTTTATAACCTCAGTCTTTTTTCCTGCAGATTTTTCAGTGAAAATCTTTTGCCAACACAACACAAAAAAGTCGTCTATAGCAGCGACATTTTCCAACCGCAAACACTTTGTAGTCATTTTGTGTTGCAGTGTAGGTTTCATGCAGTTATTATGAATACCAATAATAAACCTTAAAAGCTTAGTCTGTACACATCTGTTCAAGAGTTCAGATACTGGCTCTGAGAGAGCAGAGCAGAGGCAATCAACAAAAGCTGAAGTATAATTGAAAAAAAAAATGCTATTTGAGCAGACAGTGAAGCCTGTTTGTTCTTTATCTGTTAGCTTTTCTTATCATCCAGGCTTGTTTAACCAGGGACAAATAGGAGCTTTGAGCTGAGATACTGAGGCTTATCAACAACACATATAGTCACCTGTCCTTATTCTGCTGTGGACGGGGGCACCAGCTAGCCTAAATGTATTTTAGCCACCTACAAAAAGACCCACCTAAAAATATATCAGTTTAAGTGTACGCTACATTTGAAATATTTTCACTGCTTTACCTTGCCGTCAGACTGCCCTTTCCGACGGGGAGCTAAAGCCATTATCTATGCTCTCTTCAAAGCCACCAGACTCCTTTGGCAGTAGTATCCATTGTAAGAAATCCCAATCCCAATAAAGCATTCCCCCTTTATGAATATTTCTCTTTCACTGTGATGGCTATTAGTCAAGATTTCAAAAGCATTCTAAACAGAGAGGAGTGTCCCTTCCCCACACAGTGAGATGCTGTAGATTGTCTCCGTTTGTCACAATTTGGGGCAACAGATGTAACACTAAAGACTCTAATAGAGTCTCCCAAAGACCCGTGAGTGAGCTGTTAATCCAGAGGTATTGTGGTGGTGATACACATCACACAGCAGCTGGGTCATTAACAGATTGTGGATGGTTTGGATTCATGATCCAATGTCCTTAAATTTCAAACTGCTGCCTCTAATTGCCATTTGCAGCTGCCAGTGTGTGAAGCCTTAATTATATAAAATGTGCGCCACACAAACATCTTCCCCTCTCTCACCAGAGGCCCAATCCAGTGCCATGATGTTCGACTGCCTCTACATGGAGCTCTCAGCCTCCCTGGACCACGGTACCAATGAGCTGTTGGAGGCTGCAGTTCGGACTGCAAGGGGCGACTGCGTGGGCCCCGGCTGGACCGACGGCAACCCCGGGGCGGGCCGCAGGGAGAGCCTGACCAGCCGGGCCAAGCGCTTCCTGTCAGGGCTGGTATCGTACGGTCGAGAGCGGGACCGCGATCGGGGGCGCTACAGGGAGATGAGCCGCCACCGGGGCAGCAAGATCCTCCGCCAGAAGTCTCGCTCCTGCCACGACCTCAGTGCACTGTGATACACACACATGCATACACACTCCCACACATGCATACACACTCCCACACATGTACACACACACACAGAGACAAATGGAAGATAGTAGGGAGGAGCAGATGAGCATTGGCAGATTGAGGTCGGAAAAGGAGAGAAGGGAGAGAAAGAAATAGAAAAAGTTGGATAGCCTAGATAGAGCCGAAATCAGCCTGGGTCGCAGCACTGAACCTTTATCTTCTGCCTATTAGTGAAACCAACTTTGAGAGAGAAAGTGGCCAGGTTGGAGAGAACAGAGAAACAGATAATGAGGTGAGCTTGATTTGCTGCTCCAGCTTGGGTGAATCAGTGAGCATGTATTACCTGATGAGACGAAGAGAGAGAAAATTAGTAACAGTGGAGAGATTCACATCAAGATGCTGATTGGACACTAACTGTGGCGAAGCGGGAGGGGGGTCACAAATAAACACACACCCAAGTAGCACGCACTGATTATGTAGAGACTGATAGCAATCTAATGTATATCTATTGTGAACCCTGTTTTATAGCATGCCGAGTAGACAATCTAAGACATGACCCTGTAGAATTTACAGTTCCATGACACTGGATTGACGGTACCTCAGTAGCCAATAGCTAATGCACAATCCAGCTAGTGTCTCTAGCAATGCCATCTCAAAGGCAAGACCCTTTATTTATATGAAAAAAAAAGCTCCTTGTGTGCGCATTTTTTAGCCACACTCTTCACAGTGCATCCACCTTTGTGTCCCGTACTGATTTTGAAGTGTTTGATGATACCACCAATGGCATACGTTCATCTGTGATTTTTATACAAGGCTAAAAACATCAGCACCCAAGCCATATTTCCGCTGAATGCCTCATGAGCGATCAGCACAAAGAACCCTTTACCGAAGGATGTTGAGTGAAAGAAAAAAGGTCAAAGTGGCTATGAGGAATAAGACATACAGACTGAACTTTTCTTCAATAGACACAGGGATGTTCTTGAAGCACAGGAGGAAACAAGAGAAAACCTAATCTACCTGTGGCTGTTTGATGTTTTTCATTTTTTTCTCTTTTTACCCACTGGCATTGTATGTTGAGACTGAATACTGTGGGGAGCTGACCACAAAGGTGACCCAAAAGAGAACGTTCTGGAAACGTTTGGATATCTCGTCAAGCGTGGCAGCGTCACTGACACATGCTCACTTGTTTGTCACAGTCTACTAAGCACTCTCGTCTTTCCACTGAGAATAAATTCATTTTTTGTTTGACATCCTGAACGAGTGTGTCTTGTTCTTTTTTTATAACAACGTTTGTTATAAAAACGTTATGAAATGAATGTCTCGTTACAGCTGTGACTAGGTTGAGGGATGGCGTGACAGGTCATCAGATGACTCACAGGTTCTCTAGGAACTGTGACATGTTCTCTCAGGACAGTTGTTCCATTTAGGACAGCGCAGCAAAAATATGCAACGTCAGCATTTTGTGGCTCACAGGTTGAAAATAAATTGTATCATGGGAGAATATGAACCAAGACAAATCCATATATAAACTGTCCTGATTTCAAGATACAGAACAGAACATGTGCGTTTTGGATGATCTGTCAAGTTCCCAGCTTAAAGATGAGAATGTAATAACCAAAAGGTGTCTCCAGCAGCAGATTCTTAACTGTGGCAGTGGTTCCCTACCTTTTCTGTCAAGCAAACCCAGCTTTTATGGTGCGTTCTTTTTGCCTCGGAAGTCGGAGGTCGCAACTGGGAATGACGTCACACACGAGTTGAACGCGTTCTTTTTGCAAGTCGGATTTTCATTGTTTTCATTAGCTCTAGCCAGGTTAGCCATTGTTAGCAATGCCAGTTTAAACAACGTATACGCTGTTTTTTTGTGCATACAAACCACGTGACAACACAGATAGAAGACAGCGCTGCGTGTACGGCTGATTTAGTGTGGCACAAATAACACAGAAGTGCTTGTAACTATGTTACTACAGCTTTCACAACTGTCGATACAGGGGGCAGCCATGTTGGATTTTCAGCTCGGGGTACTCTGTGGTTGTACGAGTTCCGAACTTGTAAATACGAGGTCAGAGGGCGTGTTTACGACTTTGACCTCGTAAAATACGAGTTGCGAGGCAAAAAGAACGCACCATTAGTTCTTTTGGTAGAGACCAACAGAACTAAAAGAGAGTGAATTCTGGACTTACATTCATCAGATGGATCAGATTTATTCATTACATTAGCTAACTAGTAGACTTGGTAAACCCAGTCCGATCTGCCGGCGATTTGATTTCTCCCTGCAGCTCAGGCTGGAAACCTGTACGTTTATCTATCCTGCTTCTGTTATAAATTTGCTGGAACCAATCACAAACTGGCTTATCCACCTGGCGCGCTATTGGTGGGTTTAACACGATGACGTTAGAGAAGCAACCAAGCAGGTTTTTGTTTACATTCAACAAACCGGCCCCCGAAGCGCAACACTCCATGGCAGCAACCCGTTGATGCCGCTGTCGCTGCTACGTCACCCGGATTGTTGGTCTGATTGGTTGAAGGACTATCCAATTGCGTACAGAGTCATGTGAACTATGCCCGTTGATCACGCCTCTTGTGCAGAGAAAATACAGAGCAGACTCCCCAGACTAATGTTCAATCTTAAAAGATTGAGCTTGGTCTGGTGATAGCCAGACTAGCTAACTAGCCTACTTCAATCATTTATCCATTAGCCAAGTTATATCAAGCATGTATTGATTACTTTAAGCTAACTATTTTAACTGTTATTACATTTAAGTACCTGTCTCAACTCACTTGATAACTAGTTTTCACGCTCAATCTCATATAGTGTTCTTAATATGTAGATATGTTTTTTTAATCAAATTGTAATTTAATTTTTTTCAAATTAATTGTAATATTTACACTAAAATTGCATGAGGCCCTAGTCTGGCCCCCCATTTCAAATGGTGTGGAACTGCGCCCGTCTGTGGATTGTCAGTAACAAGGACATGGACTGGATGGAAAAGTTATGTTGCCCTGGAATTATTTTAATGGAATTTTTAACCTTCTTAGATCTAAGCCATTTTTCCAATGTTTGTGTCACCTGGTTTCCTTGTGTAATAATGCTTGTATAACCTCAACCCTGTGATGCACAATCAACTTATAGACAACAAGGATTACCTCGGCAATCATGATATGCATGCTGCATAGATGTTCTCCCAAAACTTGGCAATGAGGTGAAAACAGAAATAAACACTGTAACTAACTAACACAAATAAATACTATTTAGAAATCCAGTCCTTTTCCATAAACTCCACACACACACACACACACACACACACACACACACACACACACACACACACACACACACACACACACACACACACACACACACACACACACACACACACTCCATACAAGGCCCATACAAGGTTAGGGTTATCTATTGTCAGATCGAGCTGCCTTTCTCCTGACATCACTTCATGTCAATTTCCCTGTCACATACTAGGCCTAAAATATGTTTTTTTTTAAACACTCCTTACACTACTATCCAAATGCGCAAATGACAATCCACGCGTTATTTATTACATTTACGCGGTTATATCATTATTTCGGCTCATTTGTTTCATGTTTGGAAATTGGAAAAAAAAATGCAAAGTAACACAGGATGGAAAGTGGCAGCATCTAGCTAGCTAGCTACACATTGCGCCGCTGCTGCCGAAAGAAGAACAGTTAGGAAAACAGCCTCTGATTGGTCGACACGTGACGGTCAGCTGCCCACTCAATCAGGAAATCAAAATGGATGGACCTGTCAATGCTAATAAACAATACCCTTTTCATACAGAAGCAACGCGGAGATATTGAAGAATACGTGGATTTATTGTAAAAAGACAATGGAGTTCCAGACTGGATGAAGAAACTTCTAAAAGGCCCGCGATGGCATGGAAGACCTCGGTGAAACGTCTTCTGATAAAAAGGTAAGTCTCTAACTTTACAAGTTATTGAACAGGAGATATTATGAATATGAAACGTGTGATTTGTTGTCGTATACGACAGCATCGACCCCAAATGCTGTGCCTTCCAATGATGGAAAAAAAACTTTGTGTTTACCTCCATTGTAAAAAAAACGGAGAGATTACTTTACTACAAACTACAAAACGTGGGCAAGTATAAGCAAAAGTATCTGCATGGCTAAATACGTTTATTTGCAATATGATAATGGGTGAACTGACCATAACATAATATATCTGCAAATAACAAAAGAGAACTTGGAGAACTTTCTAAAGCTATAGTCTTTGCGCCGCTTTACCTCATACTTGTTGATAAAATGGCCATAGTTCCCTGCAGTCTAGTTTAAAAACAAAACACTTTTTTTCTACTCACAAGTCTGTGGACTACCTCGAGTATTTTTGAATTCTATCAAAAGTCAAAGCCTACTAGCAATTGAAGTGGGTGCAATGGATAGAACTATGAATGATAGCAATAAGCTATCATTTAGCTGTCTAGAGCACAATCACTACTGTCTAAGCTTAAATTGTAGATCCGTTTAGCTATCAGTCTTCGTCAACACCATAGACAGGTCATACCAGCCCCGATTAAAAGCTGTTCTGATGATGAACAGTGGCTCTGAAGGCTTTGACGGATCATGCCTAAAAAAACAAACAAAAAATCGATCGTGTTCTAGTAACCTGACATAGTTTCTGTTGTTACATGGATGAGTTCTGAAAAACAACACTTTAGATTATTAACATGGTGTGTAATATGTTAGCGTCGAGCTCCCCAGCGAATGACCTACAATGAATTGGGATATGACTAAGTTCCCCAATACTTGATTAGCCTATTCCTTTAACCAGTGGTGGTGGAATATGTAAGTACATTTACTCAAGTAATGTACTTAAGTACAAATTTGAGGTACTTGAGGTCTTTTTTTCATGCCACTTTCTAGAGAAATGTTGTTTTTACTCCACTATTAATCTGACAGCTTTAGTTTAACAAATTACAATTTTTTTTCCCCACACAAAACACATGCAATTTATAAAACTTGATGTTTTATCATAAATGAAACTACCCAACAACATAACGGCCTACAAGTCCAGCTGAAATGATTAGACCAATAAACACACAGTTGTTGGGATCATTTCCAGTTTGTGAGGATGTGAGGATTTTTCTGCATTGAGTACTTGAGAAAATTTATTATATATTAAGACTCATCACCTCATCAGCTCCACACAACTCTCTCAGTATTTCTCAGTATGACTATGTTCAGAAGATTGTGTTGTCCGGTGACTTTCCCGCGCAGAAGCTCGAGTGAAGATAATTACCTCTTCTGAAGAGTCAACCATGTTTGTTTAATCCTCCGTGTCCTCCTTGGTTACTAGCAACTGCGTGGAGGAGGGGTGGGGCGCGTGCACGATCACGGAAGGCTAGCATTAAGTGTTAGTGTGCAAATGTTTCATAAAAACAATAATGAAGAGAAATACATGTTTCAAAAAAAAAAGTTAGTTACATGGATGATTTCTGGATCGACAGCCATAAAAAGCAATAGTTGTCCACCTTAGGTTAACATGGTGTGTAATAATATATGTTAGCTACTACCTACTAGGTTTTGGGGTTTGATTTCTCACTACTAAACAGGTAGGTTAAGTGCACCAATACTTGATTAGCCTATTCCTTTAAAGGTATAATGGAGGATTTTCCCGAATTTTAGAAAAGAACCGCCCTCTCCACTTTTTGAAAAAATGCACATGCACAACACTCTACCTGCTCCCGAGAGGGAACGCCTATTAAACGTGTGCACGAGAGAGAATGCACACGCCTAGGTCTCCTCGTGCACGCTCTGTTTACATGTTTCCAAAAGAAGATTTGCACTTTTTCCACTATGTCAGACTCGCCACCGGTAAGTGGAAATCTATTTACGACAAGCATCTCTATAGCTAACTTTAGCATGCTACAGGCCAAAAAACAAGCTATCGTCTAGCATCTAAGTTGTTGTTGTTTTTTATTGCTGGTGCGTTTAGAGCTTTCAAGAAGAGAGTCTTGTGAGATCTGATATTGACTACAAGCCCGTGCCCTGTTCATCCCGACCAAGATCCAGGAGGGGGGGTGCGCCTAGAGGCCGAGGCGGGGGCGCAAGAGCCAGCACCAGCACCAGCCGAGAGCGGGGAGAAGGTGGCTGTGAGAGAGGGGGAGGCAGTGGTCGGGCTAGAGGCCGCAGAAAGCGAAAACTACCTAGGGACGAGCATGTACGACGGCCTTACGTAAACATATCAGCAGAATGATTGACAACTAGGAGGACCAATAGTTTTGATGATCCACCCGGAAAAAGAAAATCCTCCACTATAACTTTAACACAGTGCACCAAAGAAGCATTTTAGCTCAGTGGCTGGAGTCTCCAAAAAACAATGGCACAAATAACTATGAAAACATCTGCCAGCTTCCCATCTCTCTGCTCCACCCTAGTTTCAGCAGGTCTAGAGAAGCGCCTCACACTAAAAAGCAAGAACACGGTTCCCTACAGCCAATCACGTGAGATCACGTCAGATAGCTGTGGTGTTGAGCTTTTGATGCTGGTACAGTAAGTAAGTATCTGAAGTAGATAAATGGGACGACTCTTGAGAGGAAGGCTAACTGGCATAGAGACGGGTTGAGAGAGAGAGAGAGAGAGAGAGAGAGAGAGAGAGAGAGATGGGTTGGAGAAATCCTTTGAGGAGTAATGGTTGCTTGGAGACTGTTGTCAAGGAGACGATGAGTCCTAGAGTCCTTTTGGCATCTCAGATGTCCTATATTTATGTTGATTTTCAGAAAGAAGAGTTTTTTAAATTTATTTTATGTTTTACTTTTTCCCCCAGCAGGTGAATGAGACAGATGGCAATAAGCACAATGAAAAAGGTGAACTCTTCAAACAGAGACAGGCTGGGTTTTATACAATATGTCTCGCAGACCAGAAAATGACACGTAAAGGCTCTTATCACCCTTAAACAGGTCAAATAACTGTCAGATAATGGCATACATTTGACAGGTGCATGGACGCCCGCAGGAAATCGAGGGAAACGAGGACAATATGATACAATTTATTTTTGTGACACACTATCAGTCTTTCAAATCGTGACAGAAATCCTCCCTCTCTCTGTTTTTCTTTCTGGCACTGACTCATTCGGTGGGCATTCACGGGCAAAAGAATACTTCTCGAGAGCAGGAAAGACAGAGGGAGCTTAAAAGACGAAAAACCACCTACTGTGTGCCAGTGAAAGCCTGTCGAACTTACTGCTCACTTTGCACCGAATAAAGACTATTTTCAGCGAGCACTGTGCACAAATAATGAGATGCATATTTTCCTGAGGCGTGGGTGAAGGCATGTCAGTTAGGAGGTAATATTGTAAGTGGTCTGTGTAGTGTATCTGGGGATAGACTGGGGCATGTGGAGGTTGCAGTGATGGCCAGACATTGAGTGGCATTAGAGGATGCATTGCTGAATCCCCGGGGAATCCATGTGATTAGTTTTTTTTTAAGAAGCAATGGCTCATTGTACCCCAAAGGTCATTGTTCCTCTGCTTTGTCTCCCGAGTGCACAGAGCTGATTATACATGCACAGACCTATAATAACCAAACAACAAAAGGGAGTGAGAATGAGCTAGACCAGTATCACTTGAATACAACGCTCAGAGTAAAGCACATGTACTGTAATTAAAACTGTTTTGGTCAAAGCAAGAAGCCCAGACTGAAAGATAAGGCCAAGTGGTTCTAATAGCAGGTTGAAGACGAAGGCACAAATCGACCTCAGTATGGGCTGAATGCCTCATGCAATGCTCACGTCTCCAGTAATGTGGATTAATAGCAGACCAAAAGGTGAGTGAAAACCATGTGTTCTGCAAAATAAAACTATAACTAGATGCCATCACAAGATTAGTATTGATTTCGACATTAGCTCACATGGATGTAATGCGGAATGTGTTGGACACATCAAGTAAAACTAGTGTCTTAACGTCTGAACAACTGGAAAAAGAAACATGACTGCACCTTAGTTGCAAACACTTAAAATGACCTTCCCATACACTAATCTGCATTCTCAATTATTCAAGGGAAATGTATTGTCTCCCAGAATACATTTTTGATGTATCACAAATACTTCTATAACTAAAGTCCGTATAGGGAGGAGGTCGGGGTGGATGCATGGTCAAACAAACACAGGAGTTTCACCCATGTTTGTGTCCTGTGTCAAACCAAAAGTCAACAGTTACTTACCTAAACTTAAGTTACTTAATGTAATGTAATTACGTAATGTACTAAAAGTGACTATATGTAACTTTTTAATGTTTCTGAAGCTCTGTCATTTTTCATACAATGGTCTTAAATAACCTGTAACAGCAAACAAGACTAACAGTGACAAGAGCGCTATTTTTATATAGTTTTTAGTAAGGCATCTGCCCGGGTTAGATTTTTCCCACGAAGTCACAGAATGATTTGCGGCGGGTAAGACGGCGCTACAGTAACACATTCTGATGGGTCACAGCTTTCTTTGTAACACCGGAGATTTCTTTATATAGGCCTAATTGTATTGTAATGGTATTTTACAAGTTATCTGATGTAGTTATGGCTGATACTGGGGCAGGACAATCACAGAAAAAAGGAAATTAAACGAAAAACAACTAAAAGGGAAAGTGAAAGACAACGGGCGATAACGTGAGTCAACTTTCGTAGGGCTTTTATTAGATGGAGACAATTACAGGATTGTAAATTATCCAAACCCCACCCCGAATTGGCCCTCAGGTTTGTAATATGTCTATTTCATTCATAAAATAACTTTACAATGCGCGACGTGGTTGTACGTCAGTTAATTAAGTCAATTAATCTAAGATATTGTTACGTTGGTTGCTACAATTAACTCTTAATGCTTTGGCTCGTGACACAGTGACAGTGATACCCGGTTTAGCTCACAATACATCCAAAGTAGGCTAAGTTACCGTATGGAACACTTGAAATGCAACGATGCATCTGTAACTTATTCTCTTACTGTAAATAATTGATTTTCTGGTTGAGCAAAACAGTCATCATGATTATATGACCTCCCGGTAAGGCTAACTCAGTACAGCACCGTAAAGAAAACACCTTTACGACAGCAGGTGTGGTATAAACACTGCCACTTTTTTCCAAAGCGCCAGCTAGAATCAACACAAACTGAAAGTTACATATATATAGCAACTTTAACGGGGAACTATGCAGCTTTTTTAGCTTAATTTACCTTAACTGAACAGCTTTGGAGTCACTGGAATGGTTATATGACTTTTTTCAGGTTGAATGGTGGTCGTCTCGCTCCCCCTAGCGCCTGTGAGCAGAAAAACCACCCTTGCAACTTTCGGCCGGCAAGCTGCCGGCGTCAGAGTCAGGAAGCATCGCGTGATATCAGGTCTCGCCATGTAACAAATTGCTTCACGGCCCTGCACACATACCGCCCATTCAGGAACCGGCTAACAAGGTAGCGATGGAGTGTTTCACACAATCGTCATGGCTGAGCCAGCAAAAAAGAAGCAGAAAGCTAGGAAAGCATTTTCGGAGGAACAGAGAAAGAGGAAACGGCAGACTGACCGAGCGAGGAGTCAGACACAAGTAAACATAGGAGCTGCCAAATATCTATTCTGAAGCTGTAGGGAGAGGTCTATAGAGAAACCTGCCAGCAAAAAGCGAGAAAACAGCGAAGAAATGGCCTAAACTGCATAGCACCCCTTTAACTTACATATGTAATTTACTTAACAAACATACTTATTTTAACCCAAACCATGATATTTTCTTATACCTAACCAAGTAGTTTTGTTTTAATTCCGAATGTTAAGCATGTGTTTAAAATAGGGCTGTCAGTTTAACGCGTTATTAACGGCATTAATGCATCTGTTCACCTTTGCTGAACAGATGCATTCTAATCAGCAAAGGTGTTAACAACTCCCATAATTCCACGCAGTTTACCAACGTCATCAAAAGTCCGTGTTTACAATCCATTGTTTTGGTTGAGAGACTGCTAGCGACAGAAAGTTACATATTGTACATGTAACGTTCTTTCGGATCTAGCTAGACTGGAAACAAAACACATACACGGCGCAGCCGCACACACTTGTTTGGCCTTGCGAGCCGTGTAGCTACTGTAGGTTCGTTACGGCGATTAGCTTCGGAGCGAGTAGTGACTCTACAGTCAGTGAGAGAAACAAAGTGTCTCCCCTGTTCTTTCTGACCACGGTGGGAAACCTGGAGCAAGAAAAGTTAACCCTCTACTTGATTTTACATTGTTTATGGAGAAGGACAACCAGGAAATGAGTCGGGGGAAACCATAGTCGCTATGACGACCAGCCACGCTCGCCTCAGGCATGAGACAGTACTATCTGCAATGGAAAATCGAGGTAAGAGTGTTACATTGTGACAGATTATTAGCTCCAAGTGTAAATGTTAGTGTGAAATTGAACATTACGTAGGCTATATGCCAATGTTGCTTTCAATAAAAAAAAAAAACGATCCACTTTTCCATGTTGATAAGAGCATTAAAATGAGAAAAATAATGGGACAAAAAGAAATCAAGGGACATTTAGAATAGATAAAAATGTGCGATTAATTGCAATTAATCGTGAGTTAACTATGACATTAATGCGATTAATCGGGATTAAATATTGTAATCGTTTGACCCCATCCTCGTGCTCTGGTAGCAAATGTTTAGTGCCCTGCTACCAGTCCAGAGGTTGGAACCACTGCTTTAAATTATGTAAAAAATGAATGTTTTCATCTCTAACACCTGCATTTACAATCATTTAAATAAGACTAAAAGCATACCCAATCATTGGTCTCTAGTGGTTTGATGTTTTACCCAATGCAAACATGTTTGATGGAAATGAATATCATACTGTTGATTTTTTTCTATTGGTAGAGGGAATAAAAATGCCAATTTTGTCCTGAATATGTTGCATACAGGAAAGGTCATGGGTTTAGGAAAATCAAAATAAAAGTATGAAAGAAACCTAGTAAAACAAAACTCCAAACCGCAGAGCTTTAGTTACAAGCTAAAAGTAGGCCACTGAGATGTGAAAGCATCAAGATATTTAAATATGAGCTTTTTCTGTAGTCACCTGCACAACCACACATTTTAAATCAAGTAGTTTGGTTTGAGCACAGACTGTCAGGGGTTGGTCCTGTTACCAAGCAATATCTTGGGACGGTGCTGCTATCCCCTAGTCCCGCATTGCCAGACCTTCCTCCACAGCGCTGCGGAGGAGGGTCTGGTTTTTCTCCCATCCCGGAATTCTATGTTGACTAGCATTCCAGGATGGGAGAAAAACGCTCTGGTTTATTGCCATTCCTTTAAACCAATCACAATCGTCACGCGTGGTGCAAAGCGCCAGACGGAGCCCCAAGTGTCTTTTTGCAAAATGGCCTTGGGAAGTAACATCCGGCCGTAAAGAGTGACATCCGGCGGAATTTCCAGCGGCAACGGACCAATCCTGGAAGTGGAACGTTGTGGATATAGACTAGCTATCCCCTGATGTGAGGCCGCCATTAAAACTCTACTGATCAAAGCTTGGCATGCAATGGTGCAACTAAAGCCTGCTATATCAAACTGTGGTCATTTCATCTCTTTGTGGGCATTAATATGCTCTGCAATTTGCAAGACTGAAATATCTAATAACAATCATATAAGTAATGCATAACTAGTGCATCACTCATCTTTATTGTGACTATAATAATTGCCACTGTTCATCGTACCCCCAACCGGCACCGGCAGACAATCGCCCACCAAGAGCCTGGGTCTGTCTGAGGTTTCTGCCTAAAAGGAAGTTTTTCCTTGCCACTATTGCACTAAATGTTGCTCTTGGGGGAATTATTGGGTCTTTGTAAATTATAGTG
The DNA here is from genome assembly GCA_023631565.1 of Gymnocephalus cernua. Classification (NCBI taxonomy): domain Eukaryota; kingdom Metazoa; phylum Chordata; class Actinopteri; order Perciformes; family Percidae; genus Gymnocephalus; species Gymnocephalus cernua. Next base: position 30,578,042 of record CM042436.1, read on the forward strand.
TGTGTGGTTTAGACCTACTCTATCTGTAAAGTGTCTTGAGATAACTGTTATGATTTGATACTATAAATAAAATTGAATTGAATTAATGCTGGGTTTTTACAGGCAGTTTTGCCGTAAAACTCTGCTACAGCTCTGCAAAAGGCAGACTAGTGAACAGCACTCACTTTCAGTGGACTGTTAGGGAATTAATTGAACTGCTCCGCTCTGCTGTTGTTGAAGCTGCCTGTGAAAATCCTAGTTTTATACGGTCTATGGTGAAAACCCAACGTAAAGCACAGTGTGACAAAATATTTTTTTCGGCGACCTTTGACGACTGCCCTACTCTCATTTCCAACCAATCACATAATTTGACTGCCCTGGCTGATGGCGACCCAGGTTATGCGCAATTCACATTGAAATCGACCCTATCCTGGTCTTCAGCATCTGTGCTCTTAGTGTCTGTATAGTCATCACATTTGGGGAATGACAGTAACGGCACTGTAGTGGCACTTTCTATATATAGTATAGTTGTGACATCACAACTGTGCGGAAGTCCTGACGGCTTTTTTAAAGGCACCGTTTCTGAATAAAGGCTGTGTGCATTTCTCTTTGGATTGGATACTTTCACAGTATTTATATAGCATGTTGACCAGCATTATACAAAAAAAGACATGGAAATTTCACTTTTACAATATGGAACCTTTTAATGTGATTATATGCTGATTCTTAATTCCATTCTGTTTCGAGACTGTACCTTGGTGTTAATGTATTGCACTATAATATATTGAAAGATGTTTCTAATATTTTTTCCACTTAATTCACATAATGTGAAAGGGCAAAGAATAGCAACAATACCTAGAACCTTTAAAATTACCATGCAGTTGAATCAACACAGTATCAAGTTTTAAAAAGGTAGTATTCATTACAGGACTACTGTGTTGGATTGAATTACAATGACTTCGATTTTGCTTTAAGATCTTGGCGAACCAATTGAAAAGGAATGAATTTATTTAAATTGTGTTTAAAAAAGAATGTAAAAAGGCTGTAGAATTGGACCACAGGGGGTTTTCTATAAGGTGGTCTACACCTGACAGATAGGGAGTTGGTACAGTATGTCCAGTATAGAACATTGCATGCTGTCTGTGTGGGCAAATCAAACTGTGAATTAATTACAGTGTATTTGGGGTATGGTGGCCTTTGTTGTTGTACCCACACTGATGACATGTGCTGTCTTGCAGCGTGGCTTTCTGACCATGTGCTTCTTTACTGAGAAGCATCTGCCAAGATAAAGGCCTTCCTTTTTCAAATCAATACACAATCAATATTTCCGTCTGTGACTAAGCTAATGCTTTGTCCCAAAGGCCTGCGACAAAAGGAGCTCGCTACTAAGGCATGGAGCAATTTCTAACAGCCTGAATTTTTTTTGTTCCATTATGGAATTATGAGGAAGCACAACATTCAGGGGAACAGAAGAATCTATTATAGCTTCAAAGATGTTCTGATCATTTTCAGATGTACGTCATACCGACATGTTTTCCCCTAAATGTCTGACTTGACTATTTAACATGTTTGCATACATGAATACTGCATTAGCTTAGCTATTGTCATTCAGCAATACCAATGGCAAAACAACCTTGTTTTAGTCTTTGTGTCAGTCTGCGTGTCTTTCATCTTTGTGTTCACACGAGAGCTTGTGTTGCTCTACTCATAAACATTACACTAGGACCCCCTAGTGGCCATGCTGCTCCTTACATCAAATAGTACAAATGAAATGGGTGTATATAACTACAATGCCATTAGGATCTGCTTGAATGCAGAAAGTTCCCAGGAGCAAAAAACTATGCAATTCTCAAAATTAACCAAAAATATTTTAGAGATTTTCTTTGGTGTCAAACGGCATATAAATAGTTTGAACAAAAAAAAAATCTTTTGATTTTACAGATTGATGTAATTATTGTATTGCTATGTCCAGTTTTGTTTAGCAGCTTAACTTTTAGCTGAGGTGAAGGCACGCAGTCAGGAAACTTGTGTAGAAAATAAAGCATCCACACAAATACAGAATATTTTCTTCATTATTTTATCAATTTCATAGCAAAATACACTAACACATTATACAAATATGTATTTTTTTAATCAAGGATGTCACTGAACAGCTTCCTCTTCTTGGACTCGCCCGTCTGTATTTCCTGCCAGTGAGCTCTTCTGTGAATGAAGTGGGAGAGGGCAAATTTGGCCCACACATGGCGAGCAAACTGATCCGACCTCAGCTGGCTTTCACTCAGCACTGGAAGGTAAGGGGACATGGGAAAGGAAGTCATGGACAGGGATGTGAACTACAGACAAAGTGTAAAACCAAATTAAAACAATCTATCAAGCCACCCCTTAGAGTCAGGATTTGGGCAATGGTTTGTATTACCTAGTTCCTGTGCGATGCTTTGCCTGTGACTGACTGTAGCACTGTTCCATACGGCTTCCAGCACCCGACTGCCCAACCTGGAGCAGGCCATTTGAACATACTGGCCCTGGGAGGACAAAATAGTAAACATGGAGAGTGAGGAGATTAGATAATGTCCCTGGTTAGTCGATAATCATCGAAACAGAAAAGAGAACAGAAATGTTAATTTCTTCAGGTCAGAAATAAGAATATTAAATAAAAACATTCATATGCCTGTAGTTTTGGATAGTTTCTCATTTTTATATATATATATATATATATATATATATATATATATATATATATATATATATATATATATATATATATATATATATACACACACTCCACTTTTATTTTTTTTGGGGGGGGGGGGGGGGTACTAAAAATCTATTCTGGTGTATGTTAATGGTAAAATCTTTAGATGACTGGAGATTTTCTGGTGATTATGCTTTTAATACTTTTTGTAGTGTACAATATTCCAGTGTTTCCTTTCATGTGACTTACAACTCACAACAATTTTTTTATATAGTTGAGATTTTTTTGATATACATGGGCAACCTGCAGAAAGCGCACGCTGTGATATTTCAGCTTACGTCGTATTTACCAAACCTGCAGTTCATCGGGTAATCAGCGCCTTTCTCCGCCCACTATACCGTAAATTGTGCTGTAGCAAAGCGTTAAGTACTAGTGCTATGATATGGCTGAGTGCAGACTGCGATATTCCCACTGCTGATGCTATGACTGTTTGAAATGATCCTGATGCCAATATTTGTAATGTAGCGAGTAGTTTAACAACTGCTGGGATGGAATGTGAATGCTGAGTCGGAGATTCAATGTCAACTTTGATTTCTTCCAGTAATTGTAATATTGCATTGCTGCTTAATCTGTAACGCTTAATGATGTTATGTTCACTCCACTGAAATAGTGTGAACCTTGGCCTATGCCTCTGTCTTGCTGGGATTACTGCTGCCACCAGGAGGCATATGTGAGGAAACCCGCTTCCAGGTTTACACCTGCTTTCAAGAGGCGGAGAATTTTCACCGCAAAATAGAGGCGGGCTCTCACGGGCGGTTTTTGAACATACTGCGGAATACATAATTAGGTGCATTTTACGCTTCCCCTCCCATCTCTTTATGGGAAACTCCCACTTTCCCCTTGACCCTCCCGTGAATGCATATGCATGACACGGAGAAGCGAAATTTGCCATTTTCAGTTTCTGTGACAGGCAGTCTGCGCTTTTACCTCAGTGTGGCCTGTTTGTACATAACTCGCCATGCTTTTATGTTGCAAAACAAATACACCTGAAGTGGTACAAAAACGTTAGTACGTCTGGCCCTGAGACTTCATGACCCAATCAGGTGTGGAAACATTGGCGTTGGTGGCAGTTGAGACTGCAACACAACCCCAGGGATCCCAAACCAAGACGGGGGTCAGAAGTGTTTTTAAATTTCTCTGGTTTAGGAACATGAAACGCCAGAGCAGTGTGAATGCGAGGTGCAAATGTTGCAAAAGATATTCGTTTTTAAACCAAAACATAGCAATGTAAATGTAGCCTAAGACAACAGCAACCTGGAAGTTCTGTCTTCACTTGGGCTCTCTACGAGCATACATTTCATTTTACGGTCTCCTCCAGAGGGTGGAGTCTACATGGAGACGGGAGGCATATTTAAAACAGTTATAAGAAGCATTTGAAATAGAGCTGTAATCTGCCTCTTGACAGTGGACAGCAACGGTCATTGTGAAATTCAACAACAGCATGGCCTACCACATCTTAATGCATAGAGTTGTTGATATTCTATATTTTTATTATTGTCAACAAATCCAATTAAAAACCAAGAACAAGCTTCATCAGGCTAAATGTCAGTAATAGTATCTAAAACTGAAAACAGAAACTGTGAATAGCTAAAAGACAAAATGCTCATGTTGTGACAGCTTCCTATTCTACAATATTGTTATAGAATGCCCCTGTAGTCATACCTCCAGTCTCTTCAGGATCTTGCCTCTGCCCTTGTAACTGGATGTGGTGATGAGGGCCTGGAGGACGTGGCTGCCCGACGGGTCAGAAGCCAGCGTCAGGAGGTCAGCGGGGCTCAGAGTGCGCAGGCTGCTGAGGAGGAGTGAGCGCTCCTTGAACTTGGCCAGTGCCTGGACCAACCGGGAGCCGTGGTAACAGATGGATGACAGGGGGACCTGGAAAATGATCAAGAACACACAGAACTGCACCTCAACATCAATATGCTGCACGGTGCATTCATTTGTCGTGCAGCTTTGCACTAATTATTCATCTGAAATGTCTTGACTTACAACGCCCCAAACTATTTGACTAGACTCCTCAGTTGTTTACCTCTGTCTGTATATTGCCCTCTGCTGTGTCAGAGTGGTAATACACCTCATAGGTGATCAGGGACATGAAGAGAGGGAGGCAGCTGACGTGTCGAGAGCCGGGCTCGGCACAGTGGAACGCCTGGGAGGCAACACGTCGACACGGTTTTCATCACCCACAAATCAAACAATAAGTTGTTCTATGGTGTTATGCACTTTTGATTTCAGTCATAAAAGAGGGAGAAATAAATAATAAAAAGGGTATGGTTATATTGATTTAAGACCCATGTGGACCGTTACATCTCAATTACAAACACGCTTTGACGCTTACACGGAGGAGGCACTGCATCATCTCCTCCTGTTTCTCTTCACTTTCTGCACAGCTCTCGGCCAGTTGGACAATCACACCCATGTGACCTGCAGCCAAAATCGCCTCCACGCCTTGGATCAGCTCATCAAACAACTTCAGGAACTACGGAGAAAGAGAGAGAGAGAAAATGGGAGTAATCCTTGCAATCACAAAATCCTGACTCTAATCCTGCACTTTGTGATGCAGACATTGTGACCAACCAGTTTGTATTTGGCCGAGGCTGCGGTCAGCCTCTGTATGGGGAAGTTGGCGATGGAATGGAGGGCCAAGTCAACCAGCTGACCCTTGAGGTGGTTCTTGTAGAGATCCCGGAGAAGGGGCTTGTGGGACAGCTGTATGATCGTCTCAATGAGGTGACTGGAGGCCTTGTCCTTGAGAAAGACCAGAAGTGGACTAAAAAAGGAGCGCAGAAACAAAGCAAGCGGTTACATGACATGTCATGGCACAGCGACGCATTCCTGGACAAACGGGGAACAGTGTCTGACCTCACTCCTGGAGCGGCGTTGCGACTTGTCAGGTACTCCATGATGCGTTTGAGGAGCTGTTTGCAGAGTTTAGGCCGCTTTCGGTGACACACAGTCAACATGGTCTGGAACACGACACTCGCAACAGCATCGATCACACTTACTAGGGAGGAAAGAGACACAACAGGAGAGGACAATGCTTCTTAGACACTTCTGCTAATTTAAAGAAGAAGGAGGAGAGAAATGTCAAACTAGGTTTTGGGTTATTTAGAGTGTGAGGGAGGGATACGTATCAAGATTTTTAAATCAGTGTTTGCTATAAGTCTTTGTGTGTTACCGACACCAACTGTAGATCAGTGGAATAGTGTGAAATCTGCAGCAGGAATGCCGTGTGCGAGCAGCATGTGCGTTCATGTGCAATGTTTAATTAAATGTTGCAATTGGATCAACATTTTTTGCAGGGATTTCAAAACTGTGATCAAATACACATATAATTTTAGACATGAACAGATAATGCAATTTTCTTTCTGATAAATACTAAGTAAAAGCAGAAAACACATTTTTACTCCCATGCTCACAATACATTTAAAAGAACTGACTTCATGATGCTTGTAAGGCTCGTATTGAATAGTTCCAGCCTTCATCGCTTCTGAGGCAGACTGGATGAGCTGCATCTCAGACATATGTGGTCTCTCTCTCCACTTACCCAGACACTGTGTTCTGTTTTGTGTGTTTAAAAAGTTGGGAGTTTCATTTTGTTCCTGTGCAGAAGAGCTCTGCTAAAAGCCACTAAGGTTTCTCAAAAAAAAAAAAAAAAAAAAAAAAAAAAAAATATATATATATATATATATATATATATATATTTTTTTTTTATATATATATATATATATATATATATATATATGACTCTACTATGACTCACTTGCATTTTACAGGCTTACATGTTTTTCTGATTCCAAGGAAGAAGCCAGAGCTGTCAGCAGAGTAGAAGAGGGAGGCAGCACTGCTGACAGTGCTTGCTGCTGGGGATGTCTGCCCTTTTAAAAGATTGTGGGGCAATCATACTTCAATCTAGTCTGGCTATCACCAGACTAGACTAACCATACTTCAATCTAGTCTGGGTATCACCAGACCAAGCTAAATAGATTTAAGATTGAACATGAGTCTGGGGAGTCTGCTCTGTATTTTCTCTGCACAAGAGGCGTGACCAACGGGCATAGTTCAAATGACTGCTGTACACAATTGGATAGTTCTTCAACCAATCAGACCAACAATCCGGGTGCTGCTGTTGTGAATTGAAGCAGGAGAATTAAACTTGTTTCACTTCAGGGCAAAATCAAATCGCCGGCAGAGTGGGCGGGGTTTACCCAGTCTAACTTCAACCACTATTCAAAAAAGTTAAGTGCACACATTCTTCTCTTCTTTTCCAACTATAGCTACAACTAAATGTTGTTAAACGTTAAAAATTAATAGTAATGATTATTGAAATAAATATGGAAAAAAATGGAAACTAAAATAGAAATTGAAACCGATGTGAAAACACATATTTAAGTTAACAGAAATAGATACAGATAGCATAATACATAATACCGTGGTTTTTCCCTCTGTGATAAAGTTAACCACAATACAAAGTCTTTTTTTGTTCTGGCTGCGATGAGGAAACGTGCTTGGGTTTGACGAACAATGACTCACGATTCACGTTGTCCATCAAGGTCTCTGTAAGGCTTTTCAGCTCGTACCAAAATGCAGTGGGAATCTCAAAGTCTGTCAGCTGAGGAGCAACGTTGCGTTCTTTTGCACCTGGGAAAAAAATAAAGGCAACATGAACACAAGCTGAAAGAGACAAGCCTCTATGTGCAGAGGTCTGACACACCGGGCCGGCCTCTCAAAGAACTAGCCAACGGATCAAAAGCTTTATTTTCTTCCTGTGTTTCTTGTTGAAAAAAAAGAACAGAGACTGAGGTGACTACTACACCAAATGGATGACATTATTTTACACTTTTACATTTTACACTTGTTTTCTATAGGGTGAAAAGCCACTTAGACAACACTTTCTAGAGTCAATGTTGCAGGACACTGGCCACACAGGGCCACAGACATTCAACAACAGCTTTGTTAGGCCAGGGGCTTTCAAACTCTGAGCGAGATGCAGAGGGAGAGACATGAGGCGGAGACACTGCGTGAGGTGAAAGGGACAGGTGAATACTGTTATTTTCTAAAATTAACTGCTAAATTACGTGCTGCTTATTGTATCTTGGCTGTTGATTTGGCTGCTTACCAAGACATTCACTAGTTCATGGAGGCTTTTTAAGGTACTCTCAAAATCCTTAGTGCCTCAAAAATCATACTCATTATCCAAGACATAACTCAGTCACAACTTTACACATACACATGTTACAGAGACTTTCATTCAGTGTGACTTACACTTGCTGAGGATAACATTATATAAAAAGGTATACATCTTGAATAAATGTCCACAAATCCATGTAGAAATCACTTTGAAAACCTGTGTTAGGCCAAGCAATGAATTTGTGTGTGCGTACCTGGACGAGACTCAGTGCGGGCTGGTCCAAGACAGCCTGCCAGCACATGTAAAAGTGTGCGGACCACGTGTGAGCCATGGACGTGTTTGATGAACTCTTCGCTGTTGTCTCTCACCGCCTTACTTAAAGACAACACCTGGGCCTCCAACACTCCACAACTCTCCTCTTCTTCTTCTGCTGTGGTAGCAGACGACTCTAAAAATGAATGCATACAAACGAGACAAACAAAGCCGAGTTGCTATTTACTGCAAAGCGTTTCATACAGGGATGATGAGTAGTCTACCACTCAGTCACGACGTGTAATCTTACCTATCCACCTGGATATCTGTCTGACTGCACTCTCCACTACATGGCCGCCGCACCGATCACAAGAAACCACTTTAAACTCTGACCCTAATTCTCCACCCAGTTCAGCCAGCACCGTGGCCACCTGGTCGGGACTGCACAGTGGGAGCAGCCGTTGCAGGGTGATGCTTCCCGTCTGGTCCATCGACACCATGGTCGCTTTACCTTTCACTTCTGTCAGGACATTTTCCACAAACATCTCTACAGAAGAAACAATGAGACAAGAGTTACAGACTGATCTCCTGAAATGGCGTATATGACATGCCAATTCGTATGGCATGATTTGCGTGTTATTAAGACGCATACTCGCTTTTTTGCGTGTTTTTCCACGCCGTTTGGCATCCATTGACCTACATTATGGTGCTATTGTGTAGCCATGGTGACATGAATGAGTCCTGGTGAAATACCTCTACAAAGTGTATGAGTAGGGCTGCAACTAAAGATTGTTTTCACATTTGATTAATCGGCCAATGATTTCAATCAATTTATATATTCATTTTTGTTATAAAATGTCAGAAAATAGTGAAAACTGTCCATCACAAGAGCTAAAGGTGACATTTTCAAATTATGTTTATCCCAAACAATAACCCAAATATATTTATTTAAATTGGCAGCCCTATATTATAGATCTGACCATTTTTAGTGTAATGTGCTTTTCTGCTGCACATAACCAACTTTACTTCCAGTCATCGCTTGCTCAAATGTCCAGAAAAAGAATCAGTCTCACCTCTCTCCTCACTATCTTCAAAGCCTTCGCTGAGTCTTTCCCCAACTCGGCGGAAATAGCCCACACTCAGGGCGTCCAGACGCTTCCTGCCACCATCTCCCTGACCCCCTTTTCCTTCTTCACCTCCCCTCCACTTGCTTTCTCCTCCTTCTCCATCTTCACCAGGATGTCTCCTCTTCCTTCCTTCCCCTTTCTGTGGCTTCCTTTCCTCCGTTTTTGTCAACATAGCTTGGACCTTACAGCATGCAGGTTACAAGTAGAATGTCTGTCTGGGTCTTTCTTGTTAGCGAGGATGCTCGGTTTGATCTTCTGGCTGGAACAGGGAACAGATGAGGGGAAAACATGTAACAAGTAAACGTTAGAGTTTGATGGTTAAGTCCACATTCTTCCCCTGATACATCAAACAGTATGGCTTTATTAACATTGGTTTACACTGTACACTTGTACTAGTGTTGGGCTTTAATGCAAATACAAGTGTTTATGCAATAGTATTACCAATGTGATAGCTATGCTGAGTAGTGTTTACCTATAGTATAAGTAGTGATTATTTCAAATTATTCGTTATTAGAGGCTAGTCTGATCTGATAATAAAACGGGGCCAAAACTTCATAAGAAATCAATTAGAAAGTAAACTAATGTTACACTAATTAAGACCGCCAATGTAGTTTTGAAAAATTACACAGGAAACACTTTTTTCTGTCAAAGTTTTTTAGTGGATACGTTAAGACTAGTGATCGAGGTCAATGCTAGGGAGGCCAAGTTGAAAATGATATGTAAACAAGGGACTTAAGTAACAGCAATGCATGCCGAATTTACCCTTGGCTACAAATGATCCAGACGGTGTCGTAAGTCATGTTTACGAGGTCAATATGGTTGCCAATAAGCAGTGACATGTATGGACATATTCTTTAAGAAGGAGATTGGCTAAAAGACGAACACAGCTGAGAAGGCTTCCATGCTAACTCCCAGCATGACTAATGTGCACAAATTAGCTCGATATTTTTTTTGAAACAAGTGGATATTTTACCAAATTCTTCAAGAACATTTAAATTAAACATTTAGTTTAATTCTTGCAAAATATGAATCAGAAATGATACAAGGCAACAAAATGTAGCTCAACTCACGTGTGAGATGTGAAGACGTGTTGTGGACGCGTAGTGATGACGTAGTATTGGGCGGTGCTTAAGAGAACATCCATGGATGTATTAAGAGAACATCCATGGATGTATTAAGAGAACATCCATGGATGTATTAAGAGAACATCCATGGATGTATTAAGAGAACATCCATGGATGTATTAAGAGAACATCCATGGATGTATTAAGAGAACATCCATGGATGTATTAAGAGAACATCCATGGATGTATTAAGAGCGAGAACTAGTACCAAGCACGTTAACTCACGGGGTCCACAACTTGCTTGTATTTTCTTTTTTTGGCACAGTTCAAGTTTATTAAATAATTTTTTTAATCATGTAATTTATTTATTTATGTCCCCCCTCCCCCCATTTCTCAGAAAGAAACAAATACTACCTTAATATTCCCTTACATAGTTATAATGCCCTTTGGCAATTATAAAGTACCAGTGTAATATTGTATCAGCTTGCTAGCACCAAACTCAGTTTGACAATGCCTGACCTGAAAAAGCCTGACCGGAACAATGCTACTTCTATGACAAGGTTCTCTGAAAATCAAAATGCTGATTTCTACAGCATGTTAATAATTGGAATATGATAATGTGCACTCAGCTTTGGTTGTAACCACCAGAGGGCAGCATGGTTACTTTAGAAGTATTCGATGACCGCGCTCACACCAAGCCTCACTGTAGGTGGTAACGTTCAGAAGTGTGAACCACAAGGCATGTAACTCAATCAAAAAAATCAAAAAAACTTTAACACCAGTGCACTCATAACTTTATGAAGACTTTTGACACAAAATACCTCATACCTTCCCCAAGCACAAAGAGGAAGAACCTTGTAGGGTGACTGCTGTATATAGCCATATTCAACTTTGTCTATAGAAAATAGACAGCCATTTTTCAATTTCTAGTATACCATTTTTGACACCAAACCAAAACATCTCAATTAGTGTAATATATTTTTTTTTTTTAATTTAAATTTTTTTTGTTTTGATATACTAGTAAATTATCTTGCTCTGTTGCTATTTACATCATCGCATTAAAAATGATCTAAAATTAGGTCAAGATTCCAAATCTTAAGTTATGACCTTTGGACCTATGACTTGCTTTTGACTTGCGAAATAATGGTCCTACTGCCCCATTTCTGACAATAATGACAGCATTACTTCCTCTTAAAAGTGACATACCCCTGCCTACAGTCTATGTTTGAGCGTGTAGTTAAATGAATCAGAGGGGAGGCAAGTTACGATGTTGTCATTTCTGGTCAGAATGGAAACAGGACATGTAATACTTTCCACAGGTAAACTGCAAGAGCAGAAGAAAGTAGAATACTGTCATGTCTCAAAAACTGAGTTGGATTGTCATTGAATTTGGTACAGATATTCATGTCCCCCTCATCAACAAGGCCAAGGCCAAACAAGGTTTAATATGTTTGTGTATTTATGCACCATTCAACAAGGCAAATTCCCCGTAGGTGTAACTTATGTGGCGATAAACCCTCTTCTGATTCTGATGACTTGTAATAACTTTGATGATTCTTTAACTTTTCCTCTCGCTTCATCATCAGATCAAAATTGTTCCAAGTGCATTGTTTTTTGACTAAATAATGACATTCACATCAACCTAAGCTGTACTTTGTGTTTTGTGGTAGTGATAGTTGTAGTTTAGTGATGTTAGCATGCTGACGTTAGTGTTTAGCTCTAAGCCCGGCTGTGGCAGTCTCATAGAGCTGCTAGCGTTGCTGTAGACACTTGAGGATTGCTAAAATGGAGCTACAACCCACAATAAGTAAGAAAATCGCAATACTTTGCACTGACAATGTATACAGAGAAAGCAAAAAGCTTGTGGGATTTAAGAAATATGGAAAGTGATAATAAATGATTAAATTCTGGTCTGCTCTTAAATTATGCAATACTTTTCAGGAAAGAACATAGGGCATATTTCCTGCCTAAAATGTGTTCAGAAAACACCTAGCTTTTATTAGACGAGTAAGTGAACCTTACATGCTCAGGATGTTTTAATGGCGAGAGCAGGGGCTTTGGTGCAGAGAGGCAGGGCAACACATGAATCATTTGTTCAACAGCAGAGCTCCTTTTGGCTCTGTCTGTTTGTGTACATCTCCAAAGCAACTGCAGCACATGAATCAGCCTGTGCACAGCAAACTGTGAATGGACACTGCAATTCATTAAGAGTCACACTGACTTACATAGGAACATTTCGTCATACCATTGTAAAACTTTTGATGTCACAGGATGAAACTTGTTATGAATCAGAGCAGCGGTATTCTACTGGTAAATACTCCACTCCTGCTTATTATAGGTGTGAACAGTTCTTATAGAAATAATAAGTTGGTAGAAATTCTTCAGCACACATGAAAATTGTCTCCTCTCTTTTTCGGTCTCTGGTTTGGCTACCTGCCATAATGTTTTGGTGAAACAGGGTGAGAGGTTACATTAGTAATAACAGTTGAAACAATATGGCAAATGCTTTGCACTCTGATATTTCAATAGTTGGAGACGTTGGGAACTGTGCTTATTTGTGGTTGTTTTTTTGCCGAGAGTTAGATGAGAAGATTTGAACCACGTTCATATCTGTGCATAAAATGTGAAGCCACAACCAGGAGACCATTAGCTTAGCTCAACTTTAAGACTAGAAAGGGGGAGGACAGCTAGCCTGGCTTTGTCCACCGGTAAAAATATTTCTACCTGCACCTTTTTCTAATTAACATATATCTTGTTTGTTCAATTCGTACAAAAAAAGAAGTGTTAAAACATCAAACAAGTTAAGGTGAGAGGTTATGTGCTGGACAACTTTTTGTGGCTATTTCTAGCTGCCCCCTTGCTTCCAGTCTTTATGCTAAGCTAGGCTATTTACATTTTTAGCCATAAGGCATAGCCGGACTGTCCATTAAATATGAAGCTACAGCCCAGGAGACCGTTAGTTCTAATTAAAGAATGAAAACAAGACGCAACGTGTTTATTAGTTAGCTTTAGAAGTGCTGATAGGCAGATGTGTTTATCTCCAATCAGAGCCGAGCTAGCTGTTTTCCTCTTCTGCCAGTCTGTATGCTAAGCAAAGCTAATCCGCAGCTGGCTGTTGCTTTATATTAACTATAGTCAAAATAAATGTATAGTTTCATAAAAAATGTCAAACTATTCCTTTAACACCATACGGACATTCAGTTTGTGCTTTTTTCATCCACTGTATTATCTGGCTAATTTTTATGTAAAACAGATCATTTAGTAGTTGTGGGTCTGTGTATCTTTTTGATCCTCTGAAGTTCAGAAAAGGTCAGAGGAACTTGGTTACTATTTAACAAAGACATGTCAATACAGCGCATACCAAAAATATTCTCACTGACACTCTTTGACACAGGGCCAATCCTACTGTAATGTAGGTGCTCATAGTATTTGATCTGCTTACAATGAACCACAGCAATTGATTCCTTTATTGTGTTTTTCACTTGTTGTTAGTGAAATGTATATAACACAAAGGGAACATTTCTTCCCAGTCCAAAAAATGTCTCCCACAGTCAGGAAGTTTCCTTTGGCCTGCTGCTAGCTGTTTGGTTTCCCACGTACAATGTGAGAGCCAGGGCCCATAGTCCCATCTGTTATGCTCAGATACTCAGCGAACCCAAATCACCTTTATGTTTCCTCTCATGGCCACTGTTCTGCAGAAGGCACAAATGTTGTCACTGTCATTTATCACGTTGTTGTCAAGCCAGCACGATGAATAAGACTGGTAAATTATCTTCATTTTTCAAATTACAAATAGTCATGGTACAAATAACCTATGAATCTTATAAAAAATATATATATCTTTGTACTGAAAGAGAAAAACTGCATGGTTTTGGCCCCAAACTGCACAGGATTAGCATAAAGTGGGAATGTCTGTAAAGGGGAGACTTGTGGGTACCCAAATAACAAATTTTCATTCACATATCTTAGGGTAAGAGGTCAAGGGACCCCTTTAAAAAATGGCCATGCCAGTATTTCCCTTACAAAAACAAAGCCTAAATTTGGAGCTTTGTTTAGCCCCCTTCCCGACAAGCTAGTATGACAAGGGTACCACTGGATTCCATAACACTATATCTTTGATTCGATACCAATATGTTCTCTCTAGCTTTAAAATGGAGCCTGCTACAGCCCGAGAAAACATTTGGGGCTGGAGCCTCAGAAGCCACCCCCCCACCCCGTTCCTGCATTTACAGTAACACTAACTGACATAGTGGAAGGCAGGTTTAGATACGTATCTTCAGTTTTCCCTAGGCATCATCATTACGTATCAGATATGACTTCATTATGATCTCCTGCCAAACCACAAATTACTGGTATACCTTTGGTCATCCACACTGGCTGCTCTCATTGGTTGCTGGCACTTTGGAAGAATGGAATCTATAAGCCATATTACCTGCAGTAAAACATTTATCACATTGTGCTTTTGCTGAGTAGATACTTTGGACTGAATACAACATAATGCAATCACAAATGCATGCTAGCCATCTTCTTAAGGTTTGATTCTGTTCCAATGAGTTTAAGTTTGCCTGTTTGGGCTTGTGATCAGATGGTTTACATTTAGGATGGGAATTTATTGGAGAGTTCACAATGGGTTTTTTGAGAGGTCACAATGGGTTTTTCCTCTGAGGTTTCTCTGTAAACTGACCAATAGAGGAGAATTGAAAGTGTACAGGGGAAGTTTAATGTCCTGTAATGCTTTATTGACTCCTACAAAATTGACACAGGGGGATTAGAGGTTTAACCTTGAATAATCCACATATCACTCAAACTGTGGTTTTGGTTTATTTTGGTGGTTATTACTACACCTTATGTGTGTAAGCCTATACAACTTTTTCTATAATACCGCAATGATAGTAGGTTACAATTTACCCACGTCTATAGGTTGAAATTTACAGATATGCTGCTAACTCTTCTTTTTTCCTTTCACTGGTTTTATTGGGTGAGCATCGCATAAGAACTCACCATACAAATTCATTACTTATCGTTCTGACCTCCTCTGACTGACAGCTGCCACTCCCTTTCTGTACTGGAAAAGTAAGGCTGAGATTGCGTAACAAGGTTTGGCTCCAGACTTCAACGCCCGTGTGTGTGTGTGTGTGTGTGTGTGTGTGTGTGTGTGTGTGTGTGTGTGTGTGTGTGTGTGTGTGTGTGTGTGTGTGTGTGTGTGTGTGTGTGTGTCTGCGTGCGTGCGTGCGTGTGTGTGTGTGTCTCGCGCTCAACGCAACAGGACCTCATGGTGGGTGTGGGAAACTTCGGTCCATACAGGGTGGGGCGGGGTCGGCTGAGCTGCGAGGACAGGGGTGTGTGTCAGCTTAAAGTACCGTGCAGTACATTCCGGTACAGGCATATAAATATTCTGATTCAAGAACGGAGCGAGTGAAGCAAAAAAAACTTTGCAAAAGTTTGACGCTGTGAGATAATTAGGCTACTCAGGACGAAGCAGAGGATTCATCGCTGATCCAGAGACGAATCCACACAGATAAAGTAAGATTTTCATTCACTCCTACTCCAAGTATTTTTCTAATAATAATGTTAAGTGAAGCGTAAACGCGCATGACCAAACGTTTTTTTCTTTTAGACGAGAAAGTCTCTTGTACGATAGAGGTTTATAGGATGATCCTCCAAAGAGAGGGAGGCTCACATCCCATAAAGACAGAAAGAGACATTTAAGCACGTTTCTACCATATCAAAAATACATAGCATTATAAAAGCTGGTCTTACTCCATTTATAAGGTATTTTCTTGCCTTTGTTGAACTTCAACATCCTTCATTTTTCTCAGGGTCTTGCTGTTCATGGGTGAAGTTTAGCCCTGAACCTGCTGAACATTTGTTGCAGTTCTAAGAAATTGGTTTGCTGTTATAGCCTACTTGCTTTAAAGGTCCAATATGTAATACAGTATATTTACTGTAATAAATCCAAAAATGACCCCAATGCGTCATCAGATATTAAGGAAACATGCTAAGTTGAAATACCATCTTTTCTGACAACAATGCTAATTGCCAGTATTTTCTTCTTTTGAGATTTTCTTCCGTGACGGAATTTCTGTTTGTGTTCTGGCCTGTGTGCTATCAACTGCCCAGTTTGACAGCCAGGCCGGGTTGCCAGATATACCTGTAAAAACGTAAACCCAGCACGCTACAGCTGTAACGTTAGTACAGCCATGGAAGCAGCAAACAAATGAACGGGATCAACGGAAATAGCGTCTACCCGACCTAAAAAAAATGGCATGTTTCTAACAGTTGCGTGACCAGAGACATAACAAACCCCAGGTAAATATTGGAGATGTACAACCCCAAAAAAGTTGGGACAGTATGAAAAACACAAATAAAAAAAGAAAGTAGTGATTTCTAAATGTACTTTGACTTGTATTTCATTGCAGACAATGTGAACACAAAATATTTCATGTTTTGTCTGGTCAACTTAATTTCATTTGTAAATAAACATCCTTTCCTGTCATTCAGACCTGCAACACATTCCAAAAGAGGTTGGGACAAGGGCAATTAAGGGCTATTAATGACGTCAATTGGTTAAATAATGATGTGATTTGAAACAGGCGATGTCAACAGGTGATTGTAATTATGATTTGATACAAAAGCAGCATCCAAGAAAGGTCTAGTCCTTTAGGAGCAAAGATGGGCCGAGAATCGCCAGTTTGCCAACAAATACGTGAGAAAATTATTGAAATGTTTAAAAACAATGTTCCTCAAAGAAAGATACGAAGACATTTGCTTATTTCACCTTCAACAGTGCATTTAACATAATTAAAAGATTCAAGGAATGTGGAGGAATTTCAGTGCATAAAGGACAAGGGCGCAAGCCTAAGCTGAACAACTGTGATCTCCGAGCCCTCAGGCGGCACTGCATCAAGAATCGTCATTCATCTATAAGCAATATCACCACATGGGCTCAGGACTACTTTGGCAAACCTTTGTCAAGTACCCCAATACGTAGTTACAGCCACAAATGCCAGTTAAAACTGTACTGTGCCAAAAGGAAGCCCTATGTTAACAGTGTCCAGAAGCGCCGTTGACTTCTATGGGCTCGGAGGCATCTGGGATGGACCATCACACAGTGGAAACGTGTACTGTGGTCAGATTAATCGGTATTTCAGGTATTTTTTTGGGAGAAATGGACGCCGTGTGCTCCGGACCAAAGAAGAAAAGGATCATCCAGACTGTTACCAGCAACAAGTCCAAAAGCCAGGGTCTGTCATGGTATGGGGTTGTGTCAGTGCCCTTGGCAAAGGTAACTTGCACTTCTGTGATGGCACCATTAATGCTGAAAAGTACATAGAGATTTTAGAGCACAATATGCTGCCTTCAAGAAGACATCTTTTCCAGGGACGTCCATGCATATTTCAACAAGATAATGCAAAACCACATTCTGCACACATTACAAAGTCCTGGCTGCGGAGAAAGAGGATACGGGTACTTGACTGGCCTGCCTGCAGTCCCAACCTCTCTCCAATAGAGAATGTGTGGCGCATTTTGAAGTGCAAAATGCGTCAACGAAGGCCCCGTACTGTTGCCCATCTTAAGACTTGTTTGCAGCAAGAATGGGACAAAATTACACCTGAAACACTTCATCACTTGGTGTCTTCAGTCCCTAAACGTCTTTTAAGTGTTGTGAAAAGGAATGGCAACATTACAAAGTGGTAAATGCTTTACTGTTCTAACTTTTTTTTAAATGTGTTGCAAGAACCAAAATAGCAATTTTTTGAAAAAAAAACCCAATAAAAATCATGAGGAACACATTACATTACGTGCTGTTGTATTGTCTGCAATGAAATACAAGTCAAAATACATTTAGAAATCACTACTTTCTTTTTTTATTTGTGTTTTCCATACTGTCCCAACGTTTTCTGATTTGGGGTTGTATTTGAAAGATGGAGACAGCTTAGAGCCCAAAAGGGCGCAGAGTTGGCTAATTTCCTCCTGAACAGGTAGCTAAGCATTAGCTTCAGGCTAATTTATCACGGCTACAAGGGGCGGGCATTTTATGTCATTTCAACATTAGTATACTCACATTGAATTATATAGAGTACCCAAGTTGGTTACTCGCAAAAACAATTGAGACAGCCAGTAAAGTGATCTCAACTGGTCCTGGCTAACGCCGCCATGCTAACCCGCCTAACTGCTAACGTTACCGGAGGATCAAGCAAGCGAGCAACGGCTGTTTACAACGTGTAGCCTGTTCAGCAGCCGTAGCCGACAACAGTGAGTTATTTTAATTCTAAGCCAATAAATTGTGTTCAGTCGGGTGGAGAGGACGGCAAGGTAATGTGTTATTTTTTAACGTTTCCTACCGTAATTCTAAGCCGAGGAAGTGTGTCTGTCCGGCGGGTGGAAAGGACGGCGAGGTTGTGGTGTTTTAGCGGTTCCTACCGTAATTCTAAGCCGAAAATGTGTGTCTGTCAGTTGGGTACAGAGCTCCCCGTGAGCACAGGGTTTTATGACAGTCAATATGGCCAGCATATAACGTTAGCTACTCCCCTGTGCTGTGGAGTAATATCTGGTTATGTGAGACAAGCGTCTAGCAACTTGTTGTGGATGCTGCGGTCTCAGCCTGGCAACCAATGTGAACTTTGAGTCTGGGGAGGAGGGGGCGGAGAAGATGACGCTCCAGTATTTTGAATTTGTACTGCAGTAACTATTTTAAACACTAGCTGTCAGTGTTACATATTGCACCTTTAAAAAAGAAGAAGCCTTGTCCATTGAGGTATTGTCATGCCCTCAGCCTTGTTGGTTGGTGTCCAATCAGCTGCAGCTGATTCCCTTTTTTTCTCTGAGACCTTGAAGAATGTGCAGTGCATGTGATGGCATTCCAGGCTTTTACTGTGCTGTGACATTTTTTATTTATTTAATAATTAATTGTACATCATGCGAACAATATCACCAGACAAACAAGCCTGGCCATTTAAAGCTGGTGTTGTTTGGAAACAGTGACTTGAAGTTGAAGTGCTTATCTCAGAGGCTAGTGGGCATACCAGAGGTGCCAGCATGCCAACACAAACCGACTGAAGAGAAGTGCAAAGGGAGTAGGCACAGTGTAATCGAAAAAAGTGATACACGTGGTAGGGAAAGGTGGGGGGAGGGAGACATGTTTTCAAGCTTGGCTGTTGGCTGTATTATTAATCCATTTAGGTGTTTGTGCATTAAAGTGTGAGGAAAGAGCAAGGCTACCAAAAATTAGGAATGGCTTTTCATGGTTTAGGGGGTTGAGTGGATGACTAATTGGGCAATTTTAGGCCACCTAAAGTGCAGTAGTGAGATAAATGTCCTTAATTACAGCCTGGGAAGACACAAATAACTAACAAAACAGCTGTTACATTTGTTACATTTGAAAAGAATTCATATTTGCAGTATTATTTGGTCAATTATAATTGCATCTTGCATTTCATCATCACAAATATTAAGAGCAAAAGGCATGGGAGCTCCATTTTACATGATGAACTTAAATTCATTGCTCACCAAAACAAAATGTGCTGAATCCTGTCATGCTTTTCCTTTTATTTTAATTTACTGGTTCCTTTTTTTAGTCAAATTAAAGATGGAAGGAAGGAAGCACAGAATGGGTCAGTGACTGTGACTTTATATTTGGGTGGAGATCATGTTGAAATACATACAGCTGACTCGATCCATTGTGTCTCTCACAATGACTATGAATGTTTTTGCCAAATATTTAGAGGATCTGGAAACCGTTGAAGGGAGGAGAAAGTCATCTGACCAGCAGATGAACTCAGGAAGTCAAGGAGTTCATAAATCAAAAGTGAGCATAGATCACATGCACATATGCATGCACGCACACATACACACACATACACAAACACAAACACACGCACAGGCATGCATATTCTATACTTACACATGGATTTTGAGGGTCTTATCCTCTAAGGCGCCCCTCCCTACCACCTCTTCCTCAGTTGTTTGCCCTTTGAACTGCACCACATAACTTCGCTATCACTTCCTTTTTTGTGTGAGTAGCAACAGTAACTAAGGGGGCAGGGCTTAGCAAAGGACATTTGTATAAATGAGAATAATCACCCTATAAACTGAACATCTCATACAGCATGTGTTTACTTAAACGATGCATTTCTCTTGACTGTGCATTACTGCAGCTCATTACAGTTTCTGGGTGTTTTACAAGAGCTAACAAAACTCCAATGGTGCTGATAAAGATTTATTTTTGCGTGGAGCGCCATAGCCCTGTTTTTTGTTAGGATGGAGAAGTTGCAGATGGTGAGAAAAAAGCAGGGAAGAAGGCGATGTTGATCTTCCTCCCTCTTCCTTCATTCTAGTAAACACTTTTTGTTTTCACTCTCCTTATGTTGACATTTGGTGTAACCTATGTGAACCCGATTTTAAAATCTGCAGATGGGCAGGAAGGGCCGGCTTATCATTAATGTGACAAATTATGTAATTCCGCTGTGATTATTAGTGCACTGAATGAGGGTGGGAATGTGACAGTGTGATAAATGTTATTCACAAATGATTTACAGTGCTGGACACATCTGCAGTGTATGTGCACACACAGAGACATACAAAAAAACCACATTGTTCAGCTACAGCTGGGGTGATGCAGATGGAATCCAGCTGCTTGTAGGAGGTATGTTAGATTGCTCAGGGAGTGTAGCCGACAAGGACGAAAGGCTGAATACCACAGAATGCTTTGAGACTGATGGCCAAGGAGAGTGCAGATATGTAATGGTGGAAGAAATGTAACACGTTGCCAATGAACTCTGCAGTCTGTCTAGTGTACTCACAATATTGTTGAACTGTCGGGCTTCTCACGTCTGCTAGTTATTGCAGATAGGTTTGCTTTTATTTGTCCCTCTCTGACATTTCTGCTGTTTGCGGCACTCACATCATTAAAAACAGTTACTTAGAAATTCAACAGCAGCATCTTTTTCAAGAAACAATGTACTCATGGCTCTGGATAATCCACAACACAGTCAGTAGTTTTCTTATGATGACTGTTTATTTTGTAGAGAGTAGTTTCAATAAAATATGTTCACAGCAAGGTCTGGGGACCAGACAAATATTTCAGAACCTGGTCAAATGAAACCCAAACTTGCATTGATAGAAACAGCTAAAACAGTGGTTCACAACCTTGGGGTCGAGACCCCCAAGTGGGACCCAAAGTAAATCTGATTGGTAACAAGATGATTAAAGAGATGATAAGAAAAACAAATCACCTAATCAGTAATTTCTTCTTTTTTCTTGACACAGGAAAAGCAGGAGGACTCTGTAATGTTATCTGTGTACCAAACAAAGTAATGACTTAATATAATGATTTGTAACTGCAATTCTATTCCTGAAATCAGTCTGAGAAAGTAAGGGGGGCAATAGGCAAAAATGCCCTAAGAAATCTCACAAATGGAATGGACATTAAAAAAAAGTGATCACGGGGCAAGAATCGCCCCCAAGATTTTTTTTATATTATATTTACCAGTTTAGGCCAACGTCTTAATACTACATTAAGGCATTTTTCTAAAATGTCTCCTAGAATGCCAGGTGAGCGGTTGGCAGTAAGAGGGACATCAGAGGTTGGGCGTTTCCCCGGAGCAGCCCCACCCACCAGGGTGGAGCTGACCATTCACAATGAGGGGGAGAAGAAACAGGAGGAAGGAGGCTGCCGTCGTTGGTTCAGGAAGATGTGTCCGTGCTGTTGTAAGCGCCAGAACAGCACCTCATATGATGTTACAGAGAAGGTGGAATATGTCAAACCCCCGGAGCCCGCAAAACCAAAGCCTGAGAATGGAGAAGCAAAGGAAATAGAAGGTAATTTCACTGACTTTTGGTGTACATTTTGGTATTGCGTTGTAACGACTAGCTTTAGTTAAACATGACAATTGTTGCATGTTGCACATATCATGATGATCCCTACATATCCGTGACACAGACACGTACTTACATTTCATGTTAAACATTCCTCTCTCAGAAATAAAGTTGTCAGTGTGTTCTGTGGACCTGCTGAGCTCCAAGATGGGTCAGAACAGACAGGAGCACCACACTGACTTGTATCAGGGGGACGAGCTGATCATCCGCAGAGGACAGACCTTCCAGATAGAGCTGGAGCTCAACAGGCCCTTCAATGCTGACAATGACAAGCTGCATCTAGACCTAAGAACAGGTAGGGAATGGATGGACAGTGTCTGTACGTGTGTCATCGTACCTTCCAACAGAATCTATGATTTATATGATAAAGAAATATCATCAGTATGATCATTGAACTGGAACACAGCATTAGTTTGACCCTCCATGCCTGAATGCCTACTTAAAACCTCAAGTTCGTAACACAGACTCTCTGTTAGAAGTTTGAAGGCCCAATCCAAGATATTAAGATAAGAGGTGGTGTTGATGAAGGGGTACTTGAGTTCATCTGACAGGGTTGTGGTTGTACGTCATACAATAAAAGCATTGGGAACCACTGCTCTAGAGCCACAGAAGACATCATACAACACAGCTTTCACAGGTTGAGTACTATCCGTGATGAATAAACTGATTTTAATGTGTAAAAATGGTGGGATGCCCCTTTAACTAGTACTTTTTACAAGCCTATGTGAAACTTCAGGGGAATGAACGACTCAGTCAAGGTAAAGCATGGGAAATGTGGTCAAAATGCACATTTATATCGAGCAGCAGTTTAATCATAACTACACCACATATTTTGGATTCCACCCAACACCCCACAGTGTTTACAGCTCCCAGGCTGCAGGACACGGGACACCTCACTCTGGTATTTACAGGCCTCATACTACAACTACCCACCACACACTTGGGAATACATGGCCATTACATCACCATCGAGAGGTGATTTGCTGTCACGTATTACATGGTAAGAGTGGAGGAGAAACAGAATCGACACACATAACTATCTGAGCCATCCACATTTGACAGGCTCCCATTACCTTTGCTGGGAAAAGGTTCTAAGTGCAGCACTAAAAGCAGTGCCTTGTATCATTGTAGCTTTCTAAGCCACTCAACTTGGATGCTGAATAATTACAAGTTTTCAATAAAGGTGAGGCCGATCCAGCAGAAAAGAGATTTGGGTTACACTTTACTTGAAGGTATATACATAAGAGTGACATGACACTGTCATGAACGTGTCATAAACATTATAAACAAGTCATAAACTGTTATGTCATAACGCTTCTTTTAGTAAGTGTCATTCGGTTTTTGTCATGACAAGTTAGAGTTAGGGTTAGAGTTCATGTGTCATGACCGTGTCATAACAGTGTCATGTCACTCGTATATAGATACCTTCAAGTAAAGTGTTACTAAGATTTGTTTTTCATTGATATCCTTTTGAGCATGTCCTCAGAGGTAAGAAATGAAGTCCAGGCTGCGGTTGGATGGAGAACAATGGTTTCTAGATGAACTCTATTATTGCTACAGCAAATGCAGCTAAAGCCCAGCAGGGTGCCACAAAGCAAATAGCTTAGCGAAAAAGCATCCAAAAAGTCTTAATCATTCTAATGATGGGATGAATTTGTTAGCCTTAAGCAAAAACATCAAGCCAAGTAAAAAGGAACATCCAAGCTAACAAATATCACAAATGTTCTTGGCTTTCTGCAGAGATGTGTGCATATGGGCAGTGTGGGAGCTTCTCCAGAGCTTGTTTACTCAAACAAGCTATGCACAGCCGGGCAAAGGGCTGTGACATATGTGGTTAACAGTTTGTTTTGTTTGTGTTATCCACTGTGGGAACAGCCCAACAGTTACTGTGACGTGAATAAGCAAGGTTACTCCGATATTGCAATGAAGTCCTTCCACTGCCTTCTCTGCAATCTGAATTCATTTAATCAAAATGATCAAGGCTAACTGAAAATCAAAGGAATTGAAAAGCATTTTGTCAAACTGCACAACTTGAATTTTCACTTGCACATATAAAGCAAAATGTTATTCAAAAATACGTTCAATGCACAAACACAACATAAACAAATGTATGTGCATAAACACACACACACACACACATACACACACATATATATATATATATATATAAGCATATATATGCAAGAAAGTAACATGTATCTTAGCAGAAAGTTGAAAAATGTTGTGTTTACTTCACACAAGAGCAGCCATTTTCTCCTGTTGCCATGGGAACGTTATGAAGTGACGTAATTTCACCTAGTGAGAACACAGTGTTGGGGGAATCATTTTTCTTTCTCTTTTTCATCAAACTGCAGTTTTTGCAAGTTCCCGCAAGTTACCGCAATTTTTGCAAGTTCCCGCAATTTCATCGCATATTCCATTGCATTTTTTAAGAAAACGTGCCGCATAATCAAGGATTTTTGCCTGCAACAATCACAAAAAAACTGTGTTTTTCTGGAGGGACTGGTTATTCATAATTTTTCATATACAATGTTTTGCTAGGTATTTTAATAGCTCTAGTGGTTAACAGCAAATCAGTTACATACAGTTAACCTTAATCTTGGCAGTTTTGGGAAATATGTTTATATATATGTTTAGCTTAGCACAAAAACAAAAGCAGTGGGAAACAGCTAGTCTGGTTCTGCTCAGAAAACTCACTACAATTCCACTTTTATACCGCCCAAACAAATAAGATATAACTCATTAATTAGTGAGCTTTAGAGGTGCCAGTAGGCCTGTTTACAGTCTTTGTGCTCAGTGAACAGTGTCATGGCTTTAAGTTCATATTTAACAAATAGATATGAGAGTGGTATCAACATTCTTATCCAATCCATAATGAAATAAAAAAATTAGTCCCTTCAATGGGTAGACATTTACACATAAATTCACAGACCATATTGTACAGTACCACCTGAAAGCATTAGCATGAAATGCATCGTAATACATCAGGCTTTTGTTCATTAGGATTGTTTCCATTATGTATTCTTTAATGTAGCATTCTGCTACAACATGACTCAAATATAACCTGTGTGCTGTTAGGTCCCCTGCCCATGGTGTCCAAAGGCACCCATGTCATCGTCCCACTGGTGGATCACCTGGAGGATGAACGCTGGGAGGCCAAGATTGTAGAGAAGAATGTCAACAAGATCAAGCTGTCCGTCAACTCGCCAGCCAGTGCTGTGATTGGCCTGTATGGGGTCACGGTGACAACTAGCTCTTCAAAGGATGAGGCGGCAACTACTCACAACTCCAGCAAGAACATTGTCATGCTCTTCAACCCTTGGTGTGAAGGTAAGATTTAAGGGTGCTCTGATCAGGATTTTTGGGGCCGATCACCGATCACCGATTGCTGGAAGACGTATCGGCCGGTACCGATCACCGATCACTTTTATGAACTGAAAATTACGCCATTACATAACAGTCACACATGTTTAGAGAATGTATCAGTAACTGTTTGGCTTTCTGTCCTAGCTCAAAATCTAAAAAATGTCCTTTCAATCACTGCACATTTCTTCAGCACACACAGACACACACAGTCAGTCAGTCACACACACACACACACACACACACACACCGACACACACACACCCACGGGAAACAGCTGTTTGAGCGGCGCCGGAGCTGCTAGCTACACGACTCCACTCTGCCTTAGCGTTAGCTAACTTTGAAAACTTCTCATCCTCCTTTCTGTGACTAACCTTCAAATGTCTGATGAGGTTGGTGGTGTTGAAATGTCTTTGGAGCTTTCCGCCTCGTGGTATTTCCTCGGTACACACGTTGCTAATCACTAGTGTATTGTCTTTTTCCCAGATAGCAATGAGTCGGCGGACCACCGGCGGTGCTCCAGAGGCTGTAGAAGCGTCAGAATGGTGTAATCACAAACACGTTTGCCGGAGCACCACCGGTGGCAGCCGTTTTTTAAAAGCGGTAGCCGTCCTCCTAGCGTCTTCGTTCCGCGGCCTGCCGCGGGCCAACTGCTGTTCTGCCGCCGTTCAGACACCTTGTAGAACTGCCAGACCGCTGAATGTAGGGAGGCCGCCATTTTGAAAATGTTCTCAGGAGTAGTGCGCTCTTAATACATCCGTGGTAGTGCGTCATCTGATCGGCCTATCTGATCGGCCTTTATGGAGACCACCGATCAAACTATTTAAAGCCATTATCGGCCGATACCGATCGGTGGCCGATCGATCGGAGCACCCTTAGTAAGATTGGCAGTGGGTGTGGATGGGGGCAGAGGGTTTACAAAGACGGAGGGTAGGAGTGTGGAAGAGAGGAAGGAAAGAAGACAAGTCATAGGTGAGAAGAGGAGAGAAATGTAAGAAGAAAAGACAGACAGTGTTACATAACATTTCTGGAATGACTTATTATTTGCTTACTTCTAAGTAAAAAAGTCAATATTATTTTTGCAGTAGAACTGTCTGATACAGCCCAATTACTGGGGAATGTGTTCCCAGTACATAGCTGCTGTATTACAAATAGAATCAGCGTTCTGATAGCAAGTACTGGCAAAAGGTAGATGTTTAATATGTGAGAGGAGACCTGATATAATTTAACACATGGGGGAGAAAGGCCAACTTAATCCACAAGCATGTTCCTGTCCATCAAAAAGCTACAGCGTGACCCTGTGTGTATCTATGAGAGTTATATAACTCCACTGGCTAAGATTCAAGACACACTTGGTTATACCACTGAAGCACCAGGAGAAGGCAGAGGAACATGATTCTTTTCACAGATTATCTGTCTCATGCACTACTGTCAGGATATAGTGACATTTCCCGCAAATATGACAAAAACTTATTTTTATAGAAGTTATTAACTGCAGCTTTAATATGGCTAACATATTAGCAAACTGAAGCCTATTTACACACCCAGCAGAGCCACATTAACATTTGGGGGAGGGTTTCTGGCGACCTGTCAAATGTCATATTCACTTTCCTTTTAGCACTGGGGCCTGTTTCAAAAATATACACGTTGGCTTAGATAGAACTAATAGTCAGACTTCAGATACATGTCTAAATTCATCCATTGCACAGAGTTTGTAGTTCTACTATAAGTAGGTCGAATTTGCCAGGTTTGTTTTGCCATTATGTTTGTATATAAATAAAATTTAAAAAAGGCAGTCCCATTTCTTTATTTTTATTAAGCATACTTATTATTCTCTTCTTCAGTTAATAAAGCCTTAGGAAATGAGGTCCATTGTTTATTCTGCTGGGTTCAGTTTCCTGAGCACTACAAATTTATCCACACAGGATATTTGACAAAAAGAAATTTGCAACACAGCAACATAGCTGTCTTTCATTACGGCGTGGCTGCTTTTGGCAGCAAGCCCAATCTACTCTTCCCCCTTTAAATTTTTTCTTCCCGAGACCAATCTCTCCCTCACGCTCATAAAATTCTAAATCCTACAATTACTGTATAAAAACGCCATGGGGCGAGCTCACAGTAATCCTGCTGCTGGTGACAACCTGTCCTCTCCCTCGCTTTTACTGCCACCATGTGTATTTCCTGCCTTTATATGCCTCTCCCACTTCTTATCTGCTGACCTGATCCTCACTCTTACTGCTCCATTGCTCTGTTTTCTGACCACCTGCTCCTTCATATCGTGTGTGTGTGTGTGTGTGCGCTTGTGCGTGCGTGTGTGTGTGTGTATGTTTTCCCTACATTGCAGAAGTATTCAGTAAGAAGTGAAACCCATAATTATCACAGCTGCCAGATGCTGTCAGCCTTAGACTTTCTCCTGTAAAATCTCAAGACACTCTGTTACGCTCCACTCTCCCTCACTCCCTCCCCCCTTTCTCACTCAAGCATATCTTACCCTCTTTCTCTCATTCGTCCCTCATGGCTTTGTGAAACCTCTTCCTCCTCATGTACATCTTGAATACTCTGATACTTTTACTGCTTTCTCTCTCTTTCATTTTGTCGCATTCCTTTACCCCACCCACTGGTAATCACGGTGGCAACAGCGAGAGATAAAAACTATGGAAAAACAAAGTCACCTATTTGGGATGTTGATGTTAGGGGTGCACACCCAAGTCTGCAGGGCTGATGTCACTGAGAACAGACTGTCTCCCATAAATGAACGTGGGCCCCACTCCAAGGTCCATGGAGTCATTGTGTTTCCTAACTACTTCCTGGCTTTGGGGATTCTTTCACAGAATTTGTGAAAAGAAATCACATTCTTAAGGGGTTTAGTCACTGAAGAGGTGATTAAAGCATGGATTTGTAACGTTCACAAACAGAGGACGCCAAATTCTTGATTAGAATCTATACCATTAAAACAAAACCTACATTTCTACATATAAAGTGTTTCCTTGTATTTCCTGTCAAGGCTAGTTTAATAGGATCAACTGTAGTTGTATGTAAAAGTAATGACAACTTAAATGTATACAACACATAATGTAAAACTGTTCCCTCAATGCTATATTGTCAGTATTATATAACGCCAGATTACTGTGATATATAATGTTGTTGTGTCTTTTCAGAGGACGTGGTGTTCCTGGATGACGAGGAGGAGAGGAAGGAGTACGTTCTGAATGACATCGGGAGGATTTATTATGGCACAGAGAAACAAATAGGTGCCCGCACATGGAACTTTGGGCAGGTACGGACTGGAAACGCTTATGGTTTTGAATGATCATTACATCACTGTTTGTGGCACTCGGCCCATTTGTCCCCTGTTAAGGATGTAAATCTTTAAAACAGTGTCACGACTTTATATTATTCTTAAAAAATACTAAGTAATTTTCTAAAACAGCTGGGCACTGTTGTTTTTATTAAATGTTTCTCAAATGGGAGTAAACAGTGTCTGTTTGTTGGGGACTATTTTCAGCTGCATTGTAGGCTTCTCCTAGGATTTGTTATCAATAAGAAAAGCATAGAATATCAACATAGTATTCTGTAATTGTGAATCTTATTGTCCTACCTTGCTGAAAACAAACGAGACAGCGGCCAACTATAGACGACCCAAAACCTCTATTTTACTTTAGTAATATTGTTAGGTCCGGGCGTCTCAAAATGAAGACATCTTTTGCAAACATCACGTTCTTGCTGTAAGATGTGTATTGGCACCAGTCCATTCTCATGTCAAGTTTTTTCTTTGGCTTTGCAAATGAAAGGTTGCACAAGGCGGCTTTCAGTTAGGTTTCAGTAGCCTTATCAGTCTTCCACCAGATGCCATTGTCAGTTTTATCTCCATTTGTGCTGAAAGAACAGCACCATCTTCCAGTTCTATGCCAGAACACAGTCCACAAATGCAAAATACTGTGAAGCATAGAGGCTGCTGGAAGCTGCAAATCTTATCAATGATGATCTAGTTCGTTCACGTTATATATGTAATTGTTTATTAGTGTTGTAATATAAAGACTTGTTTTAGAATAAAAAAGAAATATATATATATTAACTTAACTTTGTGCTAGGCACCATTGGGCCTATCACTTTCATCCTCGGGCCCTAATAATTACTTTATTTATATAGCGCCTTTCATGAAACCCAAGGACACTTTACAGAATTACTGTGGCTAAGCTAAGGGAGATTGTAGGCTGTGGTAAACAGGTGGTGTTTCAGGATTATTTTTTTTTAAATGTCCAGAGATGTAGCATTTCGGATACCTGCATGGTGGGTGTTTCAGAGGGATGGGGCTGCAACACTAAAGGCTCTGTCTCCAAAGGTACAGAGTCTGGTGTGGGGAATGGAGAGCAGGCCAGCGTCTGAGGACTGCAGGTTTCGGGGTGGGGTGTATGGATGGAGGAGGTGGGAAAGGTACTGTGGGGCCAGGGCATGGAGGGATTTGTAGGTGAGAAGGAGGATTTTATATTTGATGCAGGACTTAATTGGGAGCCAGTGAAGGTGGATGAGGGTTGGGGTGATGTGCTGACAGGTCTTGGTGTGGGTGAGGACCCTGGCGTTTGAATGAATTACTTTTCTTTGCTGAGGATCTGCATTTTTTTTCTGGCTGTAGTTTCATGAGGGAATCCTGGAAGCATGTCTGTTTATCCTGGAGAAGAGTGACATGCCGCCATCTGGTCGAGGGGATCCTGTTAATGTGGTTAGAGTCATATCTGCCATGGTAAGTTTAGATTTATATTAACATCCTACTATCTCCGGATATTAGAAATACTTAGGGTCCAAGTCTCCCCAATGCTTATATTTGATTTATTCAGTTAACTTTTCAATTTATTTCTGTGAGTGTTGTTTACCAACACGATATGCCGTTTTAAAGCCATCTCCACCACACTGCCAAGAGTAAAATTGTGGCAGTTAAATATACTGTATAGGACATACACATAGTCAAATTTAAATATATTAATTATATACGTAAAAGCTTAAGAAATACCCTCCATGTGTTTAAAACATAAATTGTAGCTAACCTCAGATTACTAAAAACCCAAACCATATTTCCAGGAACAATGCAGAGCACGTGTGAAGACAGTGTTTTCATTAGTAGCTATGGCCCGAATCATGTTCTGCTTGGAAAATTATCATTTTAATTAGTGAATGAGAGCAGTCATTTGTAATTGACTGTGTCACCATCCTCTCTTCAGATAAACGCTCAGGATGACTTTGGGGTTCTGGTGGGGAACTGGTCTGGGGATTACTCTGATGGAGTCTCTCCGTCAGCGTGGAGCAGCAGCGTGGAGATCCTGAGGAAGTACCTCTCCTCCAACGGAACGCCTGTACCATATGGACAGTGTTGGGTGTTCTCTGGGATCACTACAACAGGTGAGCAACAATAAAACAGAGAGAGCGTGTGACGGTGTGTGTGAGAGGAATATGTGTGTTTATGTGGAGACAGGTTGGAGCTCAGAGGATGGAAAGCTATACTTTATGGTAGAAGCATGTGAAGAGACTGCTCTGTGTGCGCGTGTGTGTGTGTGTGTGTGTGTGTGTGTGTGTGTGTGTGTGCGCGCTTTGTGTGTGTGTGTGTGCATGTGTGAATGCCACAAAGTTCCCAGTGTTCATGTGAATTGGATTAACAGTCAAAAGATCATGGTCAGGGCTTCCTGTCTATCAGGCCCTTTTCATTAGCCTTTACTGCTCTGTATCAGAATACTTCATTCATTGTGCATGCATGCAGGGTGGTAGCTAGATGACCTTAGCACCTGATAGCAAGCCGTAGCTCATATATACCCTAAATACCTCGCATTGGCATTCCTATCATACCTCCTACTTTTGTTACCGATAGAGCCACATGTGTTGCTTTCAGTCATCCGGGATAATAAAGTTCCATGCAACCATGCAAATGCCATCATATTGTAGTAGAAATGTCTGAAGTCATTATGCTCAAGTCTTAGCATCTGGGAACATACTTCATTTATCAAATGACCTCGTAAATTGAGTTTTAATGACTCTCTCTGTCTGTCTTTGTTGCCAGTGCTGCGGTGTCTTGGCATACCCGCCCGCAGTGTGACCAACTTCCAGTCAGCTCATGATACTGATGTATCCCTCACCACAGATGTGTATTTCGATGAGAACATGAAGCTGATCGACTACCTCAATAGTGACTCTGTGTGGTAAGATGTGTAACTTTACATGGCCAGGACACCATGCAAGGAAAATTGGCTGCTGCTAAATCCATACCTTAGGAATGCGCCATATATTTAGATCTGCTCCGAAAGCAGTCCCCTCTAACTTGACACCTCAGAGACATCATGCCTGTTTAATTATTTGCAACTCCTCTCAGACTGCGGAGGCTAATTTGGTATTTATCTACTCTGTGGTAGTATTGTGTCCCTAAAATGTCCCTAGAATGATGGGTGCCATTTCTTGATCATCCCTAGCAAAAGTACACCAGGTACTTGTTGCAATGTAGCGAAATGTAGCAAGGTTAGCCAGCTTCATTTGCATCAATAATTCATGTAACATTTAGGATCCATAAGTGCTAATTCCTTTCCACAACATTGTATCGATACTTGCTCCACAAATGTTGGATGCCACTTTTGTAAGATGCCTATAAAAAGTTTTAATGAAGAATATGCTATGTAATCTTTACGGAATAGTAACAACATTTTTGGGAAATATTCATAATTGTTTACTTGCTGAGAGGTAGATGAGAAGATTGATACACTCTTATTTGTCTGTTAGATATGAAGCTAAGCCTGGAGACAGTTAGCTTACCTTAGTTTAGCTAGCCTGGCTTTGTCCAAACGTAACAAAATCCGACCACCAGCACCACTAAAGCTCCCGAATTCACACTTTATATCTCACACAAAAGCTGAAGTGTAGAAACGTGGACAGAGCCATGGTAGCTGTTTACCCCCTATTTCCATCTGCCTTCATGCTAAGCTAAGCTATATAACTGTTGGCAAAAAAAAAGCGCATTCCCCAAAATGTCTAATATTACTTTAAATAGGTCCTTAATATAACATAATCCCATGTAGGAACTTCCACGTGTGGAATGACTGCTGGATGGCGAGACCAGACCTGCCCCCTGGTCATGGAGGCTGGCAGGCTGTTGACTCTACTCCCCAGGAAACGAGCCAGGGCACCTTCCGCTGCGGCCCGGCCTCTGTCAACGCCATCCGCTCTGGCCAGGTCTACCTCAAACACGACACGCCATTTGTCTTCGCTGAGGTAAGTGCCAGAAATTGGCAGGTGCACGTAGTTCTTTAGTTCTCTTGAGGTTCATTTTGATGCATTACCAAAGTGAGAGCAAGCTGGTCAAACTAAATTGCAGGCATAGAGGGTTTAAAAAGGTGGTCTTTGGAGCTGGAATAACCATAATCAGGCATCAATTGTGAAACCTTTAGATTTAATAGATTTGTGCTTCTCTAGCAGAATGCATTCTTTTCGAATAGGGACTACTTTCTTGGATCCCTGTCTCTCGCTATATCAAGAACAGAACACACTGGTGTTATTCAACACGGAATAACAAAGACAGAATGTCTACCTTGTCCACTTGTACGAATCAAAGATTAACAATAAATAAGACTGATGCACACCTTGGTTCAACTTCATCATCAGTATGAAAGGACAACTTCTCATGTACTTGTTGGTATTTTTCTATCAGGTCAACAGTGATAAGATCTACTGGCAGAGGAAACTGGACGGTACTTTCCGCCAGATCCAAATTGAGAAGAAAGCTGTCGGCCACTGCATCAGTACTAAAGCAGTGGGCTCTGATGAGCGGGCAGACATCACACACCTGTACAAACACCAAGAAGGTACTGGCAAGCATATCATACTTTGCTTATTGCATTTCTACCCCAGATTAATGTTCCAGAATCAGACAGAATTATTTCGAAACTACCCGGAGAAATCGTAAAAGGTAATGATTTAATACTTTCTTGCTGCATAGATCATTTCACTGTAGCTTCCCCTCATCTGACCCCTCAACTGTTTGCCTGCTCTTCACAATATTAAAATATGTGTCTCTGTTCGCTTAGTTTGAAGGACCCATGCCATATCTCTTGTATCTGTCAATACATCCTGAAACATCAGACAGGATGAGGTGCACTTACATTCTCCTGCATCTGTGTCAGGTTCGGAAGAGGAACGCATCGCTGTGGAGACTGCCAGTCGTTATGGCAGCAAGCCAGATGTCTACTCCTCGGCCATGGCAGATGATGTGTGCGTGGAGGTAAAGATGGAGGGCGAGGGGCCCAGGATGGGTGCTGACGCCCATCTGAGCATCCTGGTGAAGAACCTGAGCTCACAGCCTCGTAGGACCACTCTGCACAGCCAGGTGGCTGTCATGTACTACACGGGTGTGCTGAAGGGAACTATTAAGAAGGAGCAGATGCATGTGGAGCTTTTGCCCAATGAAGGTAGGCTTTCTACTAAGCTTTAAAGCTGCTATAATCAATATTTTTTTAAATCAATCAGACTTTATTTATGTAGCACTTATCATACAAAGTACATGTAAATGTAGCACAAAGTGCTTCATACAAATATGATACAAACGATCCATCAACGGCGAAATAAAAGCCTCTTATTTACGAGACCGGTCTGAGAGACCTCCAGCTTACAGCGGGGTCTCCGAGCATGACTGGCCGAGCGACGAGCTAGCGGCCCCGGCAGGCGCTAGCTGGCTGTCGCGTCACTTTATAGAGCTTCTCAACAAAGCAAATTGTCAATTCGCATATTTTCGAAATCTAAACAGTTCATTTCTCGCCTAAAACGTTCTCAGAAGTGAATTTAGTGATGAATAAGATGGTGAAAATTATTAAAATTGTCCCGTTGTTGGTCTGTCTACGTACTGGAAACCCGACCCTCGTTGACCTAGGTCACTATACGGAAAAGAGAACAGCGAAAAGACCCTGTCCTGAAGTAGGAGCTGGAAGAGTTACAGGAACTGCGGTCAGAGGAACTTAATAATCCCAAAATTGGTCCAGTCGGAACACAAGGAAAAAAGTGTTCTAGGAGCATTATGTTCTAGGAACTTTTTTTTGTTTCAGAAGTGAATAGCAAGTAGTTTTGCTTTAATGCAATTTAATGCACTGGAACAGCCAGGGGAGCTTTGCTAAAAAGCAACTGTGGATTTAACAAAGAAGTTATGTTAATTAGTGAGCTTTGAAAGTGCCAGTAGGGGGATTTTGTTACCTTTGGAGAGAGCCAGGCTTGCTGTTTCCCCGTTTCCAGTCTTTACGCGAAGCTAATAAGCTAATAATACAAAAGACAGTAAAACTTGCATAGTGAAAATGGTGAATACTGAGCCCAGACCCTTTTCTGTACCTCTGCACCACACAGAAAAGACCATTGAGTGGGTGCTGCCCTACCAACAGTACCAAAACCAGCTGGTGGATCAGGCAGCTCTGATGCTGACCCTGTCTGGGAGAGTCAGTGAGACCCAGCAAGTATTAGCCAACCAGACCTCCTTCAGGCTCCGCACACCTGACCTCAACATCACGGTAGGTTTTTGATTTTCTGTAGACTTTTAGGATTGCTTCTAGCATAGAACATTATTCACTCTGGAGCAAAGGAAAATTATAGGCAAATGTTTTGGTCATGCCTCCTGACTCATTTTGAATCACCCTCTGGCAGCCTTTGGGAGATGCTTTTGTTGGTAAGGAGATGGCAGCCAAGATTACCTTCACCAACCCCCTGCCACGTATGCTAAAGGGAGTGGTGTTCAGAGTGGAGGGCCTGGGTCTGCAGAATGGCCATGAAGTGGTTGTTGGGTAAGAACATTAAATATCTCCTTCTCTACTGACTCCTTATCTCTTTCACCCACACATCCCCGCAACAATTTCTTCTCCGTACTAATACTCCACTACTCCTTTTTCCCTTTCAGTGATGTAGGCGGCCACTCTACAGTGACACTGACAGAGCACTTCATCCCCACCCAGCCCGGACCCAGAAAGCTGGTGGCGTCTCTTGACTGTAAACAGCTCACGCAAGTGCACGGAGTGGCTGATATTGTCGTTCTTGAGCAATGAGGGGCAACATCACTTCCTGTCCTATTACTTTTTACTTTATAGAGTATGAACTGAGAGCCTCTAACTATATGAAAAGTGTGTTACCTTCCTGTATCTTAAACTATCTTGTTTATTTTGTACTACAGCAAAAATGTTTTGATATTTTTAAAACTATGAATAGACAATTAGCAACTGTAGCATTATCAGTATTATTTCTTTTTTTACTTAAAATAATATAAATTCACACTTCTGCCTTGCTCTGAGATGTCTAAACTGTGGTGATGTATGCAACAGGGTTTAAATACATTAACAGCAAATACAGTGCTGTAATTAACAAGCATACGTATATTGAAGTTACAAAACTGTCACATTAAACTGACTGTTTTCATGCGTTTTAAGACACTGACCAAAGCATGTGGAGGTACAGAATGTCAGGTCATGGATATTGCGTGATAATGTAAATATTGTGTGTGTATTATTCCTATAGCTTGTCATAGGATTCATAGGATGAAAAGTATGTGAAAAGTGTTGTCAGACAAAATGAACCTCACATGGCTTACATGAAGGAAGGGTATTGTGAGATGTTTTGAAAGGGAATGATGTTGAAATTGGCCTTAACATTTTGCAAAGGGCAAATTATTGTAATTCCCCATGTTTTTGGTCACATTTGACTGAAAAATGAAAGTAATTTATTCCGTACCAACTGATGATGTAGATTTCCAAAAAGTAAAATCTACAAGGACATTGCTAAAAGGTTATTTTAATCACTAGATACAATGCAAATAATGCCTCCTTGATTTTGAAAACCAACAAGTTACCACCTCATAAAACTTTTCATTTCCAGAATGCAAAGCGACAAGTTTCCTTAGAAATTCTACCAGAAGTTGTTCTGTGTGTGTGATTCTCCATCATGTGTGTGTGTATAATAACACTATAGTCAGTTTTACAGTATATTGCAACTTGCCTGCAAAGTTGGGACTTGTTACTGCTGTGAATCCTAGCAAATCATATCAGACCACACCACAGTGGTCTTAACTCGCCTTAGCTTTACCTGGTTCCCGTCTTTTTAATGTGAGCACTCAAAGTACAATGTGAAGGAAAGTTTTTTATTAACATAACAATATTTATCTACCTGTGGAATTGTATGTTGTGATGGTAATAAACCTTACACTGAAATAATGGCCTGACTCCTATCTCCGTATATCATTAGACAAGTCTTTGCTGGATCAGTCTGGATCAAGTACAAGTACATTTCCAGGATAATTGCTTGACGTCCCTCACCTTCTGCATGTGTTGCCGTTCTCCAACTCGGGATACAACAACAAACTTCGATCTAGCAAAAGCCACATGCTGAAAATGGCAAGTTTTGAAGAAATCTTTGATCGTGCAACAAGGCAGGCCTGCTTGGTTCTTTCGGGGAATGATTGTAAAGATGTATCAAAGAACATGTCTACAGCATTTACTATCTAACTGGGATGTTTTGGGACCTGGATGAAGTACACACGGCGATACACTGGTAAGAGCAAATTACATTTAACCATGCATCCAGCTAATTTAAATAGCTCACGTTACTGTATTCTGTGAACAGTTAACTTCATTTAATATTGTTGGTGGCAGGTATTTTCCTCCTGAGACTATTTAGCAGAGCCACCATCGCTGCGTCCGGGGCTTAGCGTCAATATAAAACATTCATGAGCGATTTTGAACTGGTTAAAGTTTTTTCTGTCCCATAATGTATGTGTGGTGTAGCCAGACTTTACTCCACAGCGCTGTGGAGATAGGTCTGGCAACGCAATACTAATTATAATGTAATCCAGGGATCTGAGAAGAAGCAAGTGGCTACCTGTTTCATTTCTGCAATCAAGCATTTTTCATCTGGGAAAAAAATGTGTTGCATGAGGGATAATTTGCTGTATAGTGACTCGTTTTCAACGGTAACATGAGACGGGACACACCTTTGCTGCCTTTCATCATTCAAGATATATTGCATAATGTAGTTAGTAGATAGATAGACTCTTTTGAGCAACGTATACTGCCACCCAGATGCCCCCTTCAGACCTTGAATATGCTGAAATTACGCAAAGCCACTGGTGTCAGAAGCCTTTGCAGCACAAATAGTAGCTGTGTGACCAATAAAGCCTGATAGCACAATGTTTCTTTTTACGGCACAAATCAGCACAAACATAGCACAAACGATTGAGACCATTTTGGGGAGATTTGGACATTAATGGGGGGCTGGGTGACGTCACGCGTGTAATCTATAAATAACTTAAAAAACATAGTAGCACAAATGTTTCTTTTAACGGCACAACTTAGCACAAACATAGCACAAATGATTGAGACCATTTTGGGGAGATTTGGACAAGTATGGGGGGATGAGTGACGTCACTGGCCAGAAAATGTAAGGTTTAATTACTTAAAACCCTTAACAGCACAAACGATAATTGTTACGGTACAAATGTAGTACAAACGAATAGCAGTGTTTTTAATAATTTTTGGATGACATGGGGGGCCAGCTTCACGCAGATGACTAGCTGCAATCTTAGGAAGACGGCAGGGGTGGAGTCTAAAAAAGTTATATTTACTCAAGTATTTTAGTACAGTTGTGGAGTGTATGGACTTAATGCTACTCTATACTTCTGATCCACTGCATTTTACAGTGAAATACTGACTTTTTACTCCAATTTAACGGCTATTTACTAGCTACTTTTCACATTTAAACCTTACATACAAAACATGAATACATCGATAATAAAATGTATATAAGATATCACTGACAGGGTCATTCTGCTGCCCAATGAGTACATTTACTTTTAAGTTAATTTTGTTGAAAACACTTCTGTACTGCTTTTTGCTTATTTATGTACTTGGAGTAGTTGGTATTTTTATATTCTAGTATTTTTACTTTTGCTTAAATACAGTGAAAACCTCTTGTAGTCATCACGTCTGTCCGGGTCAAATTGATTATTATAACCAAATTGTTTGTCTTTATTTCTTACGCAGCTCGCCATCTAACATTTGCATATGTATTACATAATTATAAAGTAATGAAACGGACAGCTTCCGATTTACTGAATTGTATTGACTGTTTTCACAGTACAGCTGTTTCAAGCGCTGTTGAAATGACCAAATCAAATTACTGTACTGTGTATAGTTAAAATACAATATAATACAGTACTGTTTATAAAATATAGCTTACTGTTGTTCAAATTTGTAAGGTTAAAGAAGCGAGCTTGGGACCGGGAGGTCGCCGGTTCAATCCCCAGACCGGCAGGATAAAATCTGGTGGGGAAAGAGCAGCGCTTGTCCCTCCCTCATTACCACCACTTAGGTGCCCTTGAGCAAGGCCCTTAACCCCAACTGGCCAGCAGATCAGACTGTGGTTGTGCTGGGCAGCCTCCAGGTATGAATGTGGAACTGTGTGAATGTCACAGGTCGTCAAATGAGAATTTGTTCTCAATCGACTTACCTGGATAAAAAAAGAAGAAAAACAGTATTGTGCTGTTAACATTACAATGTATTTCTGAAATTTTTAACAGGCCTGAAAATAAACTGTTGGCTATCAATGCCAAACTGGTAGCAGAGTTTGAAAACATCAAATATTCTGATCTTAGTAAAAAATAAAAACGTATATTGTATCTTGGCAGTAAAGTAAGACAATTATATATAATATATAGAACTACCATAAACCATAGTTAAAAATGTTTTCCTCAAAAACTCAAACTGTAAGTGAACTACTTGCTTACTAGAATCAAATTATTTAAACAGCATTTGTATAGAAAGGATTATATCCCACGCTTTTTGATCCATAAAAGCGGCTGATCACTGTTAACTGTGATCACTATAAGAGGTTTCCACTGTTGAATATTTCTTAAACCACTGATAGGGTGATGATACAATATAACAAAATGAACTGGAACATGATATCCTGTAGTTTAAGCACAGGCAGCAGTGGCAGAGTGTAATCAAAGGTTCTTTATTTGAATATTTTCTTTCATGATACGTCTCATTTTTTCAGAGAAATATTGCTGCCTATCTCTACTCCACGACATTTATCGATGGCTATAATTTACGTACTAACTAAACTAACATTATTTAAAATAGTTAAATTAGCTCCACCTTGATCAGTTGCAACAATAAAAAAGCTGTTTAAACATAATCAGTAGTAATAATTCAGTTATATCATAAATATAACAATGGTAGGGGCAATTCAGCCTTCATAACTAGCACTTTTTATTGTATATTTTAGTAGTATTTGTGTGCTTTTACATATACAATATTTTGAATGCAGGCCATTTCCACTGCTGACAGGCAGAAGCGTGAAGCCCTTGTGTAAAACTAATAAGAATTGTCACTTGTTACTGACCTCTACTGGTTGGGCCACAGAGTGCATCACATGTTGATCTCTACAGTAGCAGTTTGTCAAATAAGCTTTTATTGTTTTCAAGGTATAAAATACAAACAGCTGTTTGATACAGGGGAAAATATTTTAAAGAAATGCAGAGATCAATGAAGAAATATCTCATACAGTACTTAATGGTCCATGTCAGGCACATAAACAGTGTGAATCAGTAGCCTTGTGGCTGCTTGGTAACACATACACCCAGTGCATCCAGAGTGGTGTGCGTGTCTCACTTTGGGTTAAAAATATAACAATTGGCAACATAATTTAGCACTGAATCAAGAAGATCAATGATTACTCTGTATGACAAATACAATCATGTTATAAATAAATCATGTTATTAATAACCCTAAATTGAAAAAACAAACATATCAGCTTATGAATGACTGGAGAACTTTACTACAATAATATCAATAACCTGTTACTATGACAACAGGATTTAGAACAGAATAACATTCAAACTCATGTTGAGCTACAACATGATGTCTTGATATGCCCCAACACAAAACCATCCAGCATGCTCCACAAGCAAAGGTTACAACACACACACACACACACACACACACACACACACACACACACACACACACACACACACACACACACACACACACACACACACACACACACACACACACACACACACACACACACACACACACACACACACACACAGTCAGTTAACAGAGTTACATACACTTTCTACCACTCTGTTGAACTCCTCTGGTTGATCAGCATACACATGGTGAGAAGCATCATCTATCAGCTGCACAGTGGAAAAATCAGGAAATAAAGATAACACAAACAGTCAGCAATCATACAGTACGACATGAAGAAGAAAACACTAATTTAAATGGAATTAAAATGATACAAATTTAAAGCTGAACTGCACCGTTTAGACTCCTAATTGGATAATATCTTCCTCATGACTCTGCTCTGCTTCTGTACTCACCAGCACTTTGGTGTGGGCCTGGTCCCTAATCTGAGCCACTTTGTCCCCAGACGAGCTGCCCACCCAGGATTGTGCTCCATATAGCATGGTGAGGGGCATAGAGGGGGGTAGCTGGTGAACCCGCTGAAGCATGGGCCTCTTGGCCCAGCCCAGAGACTCTGACATGGCCCGGAAACCCACCTCACCACTGGGAGGAGGAGGAGGAGGAGGAGGAGGAGGAGGAGGAGGAGGAGGAGGGGAAATAAAAAGGCGTTAGGAGACTGGTCAGCTTTTAAAAAGGTATTATGCTCCGTTATTAAAAATGTGATGAAGCGATGCGAGTGTTACCTTGGTCTTACCTCGGGGTTTGTGCGTTACAGTGGTAGATGTACTGCGTCATAGTGTCATCCTCAAACAGATCTTCGAATTTCCTTTTGAAATCAGGACGGAACCTGTTCACCAAGCCCGGACCTGAATCGATGACATACTGTATGAGTGGAAAGAGTTATAACGTAGCACAGCACAATATTAAATAAACAACAACATATCTTACCCCATGGGCCTGCTGCTCTAATGACAGCCAGTGGGTTGAAAAGGGAAACCACTGCTGCAATAGCTTTTACCCAGCGTGGAAGGGGTGGCCTCTTCCCCACTTCTGTCCCCTGTCCTTGACCCTCTTGGGTGTGTGTCTCGGGTCGCTCAGGGAAACCCCAGGGGTCCACCAGGATAAGATGTGACACTCTGCACGCGGAGAGCAGAATATATTATATATTATAATAACTTTGTATCAACTGGCATTTATTTGGCATCACAGCACACAGTGGTGTGCATTGCTGTCTTTCTGGATACTACCACTAGGAGGCGCCAAAGCCCAGACTTGTCTAATTTTACACACGTCGGCTGTAGGGAACATTTTTTGATTGTTTTGTTTGCCAGGAGATACAACACGGAGATACGATTTCGAAAAAGAGCAAACCTGATAACACTAATAATAAATTAGCTTTCTTGCTGAGAATTAAATGAGAAGATTGATACCACTCTAAATATCTGTATGGAAAAATAAAGCTACAGCTAGCAGCCAATTAGCTTAGCTTAGCTTAGCTTAGCTTTGCTTAGCGTAAAGAATGAAAACAAAGGGGAAAGCTAGCCTGGCTCAGTCCAAAGCCAACAAAATCTGCCTACTAGCCCATCTTACTAATTGACACTTTACATCTTGTTTGTTTAATCTGCACAAAAGCCAAAGTGTAAAAGTGACAAGTTATGGAGGGTTATGTTCTGGGCTATTTCTTGGCACAGTCACTTCCTGTAGTCTTATAGTCACTGTGAGGTTGCTAGGCAACCAGCAGAGACCCCGAGATGTGACAGCACCTGGCCTAGAAATAGTCCTGCAGGCCAGATCCAGGCTAGCCGTTTCCCCTTTGTTTCCCATCTTTGTGCTAAACTAAGCTCACTGGCCGCTGGTGGTAGTTCCATAGTTACCATGCAAACATGAGAGAGGTATCTAACTCTCGGTAAAAAAGTGAATAAGTGAATTACTGTAAATCCCAAAATGGCAAACTATTCCCTTAAGAGTATGACGTTTTTAGTATGTTGCTAGCCCCTGTATTAAGTAACAAACTTCGAAAGAATTAAA
The DNA here is from genome assembly GCA_023631565.1 of Gymnocephalus cernua. NCBI lineage: Eukaryota > Metazoa > Chordata > Actinopteri > Perciformes > Percidae > Gymnocephalus > Gymnocephalus cernua. The sequence continues at coordinate 30,620,581 of CM042436.1, forward strand.
TCATAAATATTCTACAATTGGCAAAACAACCACAGCATAAATGACTGTGGATTTTCCTGGAGGCTGTGGAAAATGATTAGTGCCAATAGAGATCATATCTCACTGGCGAGAATTTAAATTTGCTGCATTCATTCCAAACAACTGAAATGAATATACAATGGATTTCTTAAATAAATGTATTAAACAATATTTTTCACCCAGAAGAGCAGGGATCGCGTCCCGCATGTAGCATTTGTCAAACGTATTTTTGTTTTGTTTTACTAAAGCCTTCCCTGATGTTCTTTTCCTAAACCCAACCATTCATCTTTTCCTTATTTTTTGTACTCGCGTGTGACGTTGTTCTCGCGATAACACGCCACGTGGCGTGTATGTTTACATCCGCTGTATACACCGTAGACATACACGTGGATAGCTCAAAATGCGTTCACATGACACGCCACTTGGCTTCAGGAAAGTGGTGTGTATGTCTACGCAAAGTCATGATGTCACGTTGACTTACTGAAGTCCTTTATTCTCAAACAAAACACTCAATCACTGCCAGATGTAAGTATCCTGTTCTGCAGCTGCCCCTCATCTGAAGTTTTACATGATGTCCCATTAGTATTATTACCTAGAAGGGTACTGGATAGCATAGGAGGTAGCCAGGTACCCCCCCAGACTGTGTCCCAGCAGAATCATGTTGTCCAGGCCTACAGACTGTCTCCACTGCTCAATAGAGTCAACAAACTGTTCCTCTGCCTTGGCAGCATCTGAGGGGAAGGCAGGCCTGGAGCTCCTACCAAAGCCCAGGAGATCAAAAGCGTAAACAGGCCGTGACCGACTCAGCGCGTCCATGTTCCTGATCCACAGGCCCACCCCTCCTCCAAAGCCGTGGACCATCACCAGGGGAGTCTTTTGGGCTAGAGGAAAAAGAGGATGACAGACATGAGTCTTATCATGCATACAGACAGCTGTTGTCTCCAAATAAACAAACTAAGACTGAGAGGAGGGTCGTACCCTGTTCTGCAGGTTTGCGCACCACCTTGTTGGTGAGGGTCAGAGTCCATATTCGATCCTGGTTTGGCAGGGTTACAAACCGAGCCCATAGGTCATTCTGAATACCTGTTGTGACCAGACATAGAGGAGAAATGTTCAGTAAACCCGCAGTGAGGTTCTGTGTTAGTTGTATAGCTTGTAGTCTATAGCCACGATGTTCCACTTCCGGGATTGCTCCCGGTGCCGCCAGAAATTCCACCGGATGCAACTCTTTTCTAGCGGATATCCGTTACCTTCCGCTTTCTTTGTGCTGGCATTTTAAACTCTGGGCGACTTATGAGGACTATGGTTAACTGCTCCTCAGATCTCTGCAGGGTAAATCCAGACAGACAGCTAGCTAGACTAAAACAACTTCTGAACGTACACGTTCCACCAAAACAAGTTCCTTCCCGAGGCTATTTTGCAGAGGCACCGTGGCTTCCGTTCGCCGCTTAGCCCCCCCCAAGACGATTGGGATTAGTTTAAAGAAATTCCAATAAACCAGAGAACGTTTTTCTCCCATCCCGAAATGCTGTGTGGACTAGCCAGACCCTCCTCCGCAGCGCTGTGGAGGAAGGTCTGGCAATGCAAGACTATATAGCTAGTGACATAATAGTGTCATTTCACACTTGCAGAAGCTCATATAGATATTTCATGAAGAGTTAGCAGCCATTTATATATCATTACAAGTATTTAGCTACATTTACATTACTCTATTGTGGTTTTAAAAAATCTGCGAGTATATGTCAAAACATTCTTACAAGCAAGAATCTTGGACTCTGTAGTTTTTAAAAGGGACATGGAGGTTGGACGCCAGGAAGGCCACCAGCTCCAGACTGAAGTCACAGAACTTGGCCTAACAAGAGAGAAACAAAATCAAAGAACGAACAGATAGTAGGTAGTACAGGAATTATTTGAAACACGCTGAATGTACCATACTAACAGGTTTAAGTCAGTGTTATCATTGTTTGAATAGACCAAACCCACCCAGGAGTGTCACGTTTTACAGCCACCATGCTGTCAATCAAAGCCAATATTTATCATGATTACCTCTGACCTTTTAAGAGAAATTTAACTTTCAGGAAGTTAACTGTGCCATGCGTATAGAGTCAACATGCATTGAAAATATGCAGAGTCATCCGGCTCACCTTGGAGTGTCACTCACAGCTGCTCTTCTCTCCAGTAAATGCACATTTAAAAAGACCTGTTTGACAGGAGTGGCAGACCAATACATCCCATCCAATCACTAGCCACTCCTGTGTGGGGTCCTGTTACTAATAAAAACCCTAATATGCCTACAGTACTGATTCTGGAAGTTCAAGTGAGCCAGTGACAGACAACTTTGTGATCACTGATTTTACAATTGTTTTAACCCCCTATTCATGTCAGATAAGCTTACTGGTAACAGCAGGTGTGTTATATTAAAACAGTTAGGTGGTTACATTTGTAAAATGTTGTAATTAAGTGTAATGTCACATGGATATAACACAGATAAGTAATAATAACTGATACTGGTACATTGATATAGCACTCTAGTTAAGTATTGTAGGCTACTACACAGATCCCAATAAATACCTTAAAGGGGAACAGGACACAATAAACACATTCCGTTTCTTTTCATTTTAGCTAGCATTTGATGTAATCAGCCCAGCGGTGCGCTGAAGGAGGTTGTACCAGACTGTACTCTATCTGAGTTACTTACTCTGTTTCGCAATCGGTCTGTATCGGGGCTGTGTGTGTTGTAGCAGGCTCCATTGGTTAACTACATTCAGTTACATCAAGTTAACAGGTTGGCAACACGGTTCTCTGTATCTGCTTTGAAATGTACACCTCTGTGCCTGTCAGCTAGTTTCTGATGTTTTATAAGTCGTTTAGAGATCAGCTGACCGAATACAAAGATGGTCTATTATGAAGACGCGTCAACGGTCAGCTAAAAGCATAACTCTATTTTTAACTTTTTTTACAGTCATTAGTCAATCATCTTCCATCTAATACAAAGTCTGACGGGCCGTTCACAGTAAAAAAATAAATAAAAACGAATATTCGCACTGCGTGAATTTGGCAATGGGAGAACTATTAGCCAATTGGACGGGCAAGTACACGTATTATTTTAGTGTAATGGTATTGCTGTTGTGTGTGTTCTTTGTGTAAATTAATAATTGTTGAGATTCAAAACTGCAAAAGCTTAACTTGTGGATGACTGTGACTCAAACATTAGGCATTCGGATCCAATAATATTGGTGAGAATCGAGAATGTAGTTAACACAGCCGCACCTAGAAATACTGGCAGAGTAGATCATCTTTCCAAATTTTACACCTCTCTGTCGTACGGTGGGCGGCGCTAAGGATTATTTCCTTCAACAACGGGCCCTTTGCTCTTCTTTCCGAGCGACTGAATCGGAACATATTCTTTGTAACACCAAGGCCGCTTCCGGTTGACGAGGACACGTCACTCATTCGCTTGAGGAAGTGGACCTGTGCAGAACTCGCTCATTGACCTCATTTGTACAAATAAGACGGCAAAATCATGTCGAATTCAGTCATATCGGTTATTTCTCGGTTTCTAGAGGAGTACACCACCACGACGCCCAACAAGCTGAAAGTGGTGGATGCATATTTGCTGTACATCTTGTTGACAGGAGCGCTGCAGTTCCTCTACTGTCTGCTCGTTGGCACCTTCCCCTTCAATAGCTTTCTGTCGGGCTTCATCTCATGTGTGGGCGCTTTCATTCTCGCAGGTAAATACTAATTCAGTTAAATATTGTTATGCTTTGTTAATGAATTATACAATGCGTCAGTTTCGAGGGTTTCAGTCAATCACTGGACGTCTGGCCCATTAGTGAACCTGTGTGCAGACACAAGTTAGCTAACCATGCTAACATCCCATGGCTGCTGTTGTAAATTATACAGCATACGTACAATAAGTATGGAAATGTTCACATACTCAATTAGAATTAGTTGTTAGTTATCTAGTCTACTAACGTAACAAAAGCCCTGCAATAAACCATTCATGAACGTTATGCTGTTCAGTTTTGTTTAAACGTTTGTAGAAAGGTGTTGATCATCTTTGTAGTTTTAGTTTGTGGTTTTACTAAATTGTGTGACGTTATAATTAGAGGTGTTTTATCCACCCAGTCTCATCAGACTAAATAATAACACCTTAGTGTCATAAAATGTATAATATATAATGCAATAAAACAAAAGCATCACAAACTATACAGCCTCCAAAGTGACTAGCTAGGGTTGGGCATCGTTTGGATTTTAACAATTCTGATTCTGATTCTTCCTTTCGATTCCGGTTCTTTTCGATTCTCGATTCCGATTCTTTGAGGGGTGGAGTTGAAATGTGTCACATGCCTATTTCACAAATAAGAGGAACGTTTTATTTTGATTCAATGGCGGTTTGCATTTTTACAGGGCTTTTTCAATGTAAAATAAAGCCACACTAGAGCGCTGCTTACTGTGCTGCAACACAACAAATGCCTGGCCACTTCGGAAACCAAAACTTGCGCATATTAAATTGGGAAGCGATGATTGGATTTGAAACCAAATCCTCTAAACGATTCCAATATAAAAACGATTCCACTGGAATCATAAATTTTTAACCGATTCCAAGTAGGAATCGGTACTTTCAGAATCAATTGTATTCCCATAGTGGAAAATTGACACCGCAGTAAAGGGGAACTATGCCGTTTTTTGTTGTTGTTTCATTTACCTCAAGTGAACAGCTTTGGAGTCACTGGAATGGTTATATGACTTTTTTTGGGGTTGAATGGTGGTCGTCTCATTCCCCCCTAGCGCCTGTGAGCAGAAAAACCACCCTTGCAACTTTCGGCCGGCGAGCCGGCGGCCTCAGCGCCAGGAAGTATCTCAGGTCTCGCGATGTAACGAATTGCTTCACAGCACTGCACGCATTCAGGAACCGACTAGCTATAAGAATAAGGTAGCGATGGAGTGTTTCACACTATTGTCGTGGCTGAGCCAGCAAAAAAGAAGCAGAAAGCTAGGAAAGCATTGTCGGAGGAACAGAGAAAGAGGAAACGGCAGACTGACCGAGCGAGGAGTCAGACACAAGTAAACATAGGAGCTGCCAAATATCTATTCTGAAGAGAATAGGGCTGGGCGATAGGGAGAAAATCAGATATCACGATCTTCTTGACCAAATACCTCGATATTGATATTGTGGCTATATTCTAGGGTTGACAATTGGTGCTTTAACAAAATATCTTCACACTTAGATTTTCCATAAATAATCATCAGTAATGTGGACATAATGTCTAAGTGGGGAAAAGGCAAATAATAATAGAACAGCTAGAACAGTCTGGTAAGTTCAGAAAAGTACATCACTTTACTGTAATGCGGCCTTTAAAACCAGTAAAAGACAACACTTATGTCAAATCACGATATTACGATATCCAAAATCTAAGACGATATCTAGTCTCATATCATGATATCGATATAATATTGATATATTGCCCAGCCCTAATAGAGAAACCTGCGAGCAAAAAGCAAGATAACAGCGAAGAAATTGCCAAAACTGCATAGCGCCCCTTTAACGTTGTGAGATAGGGCATGTCTTGGCGGAGGTCTGTACTCTGAGTGCCCTTCGAATTCCATTGTTTCAGGTTTTTTTTCATGTTCAGACATACAGATGCACCATGAATCTTGACTTCAGATCACCGATCTGTGAAAATGTAACCAGAGGAACAATGGCAGAGCTTTATTTTCAGTTCAAAAATCTCACTTTGTCTGTATAAGCGCTGAAGTTGATAGATTTCTAAATTGAACAATTAATAAATGAAAACATTTTTTTTTTTTTTTTTTTTTTTTTACCAATAATGAAAATATTTGTTCATAATGTTATTTATGGGTCTAAAGTGTGTAAAAACAACAACTGAAGCCTCTGTCTTTTTTCTTTTTTCTTAGTGTGTCTTCGTATCCAGATCAACCCACAGAACAAAGGAGACTTCCTGTCCATCTCCCCAGAGAGAGCCTTCGCTGACTTCCTATTCGCTCACACCGTCCTCCATCTGGTTGTGATGAACTTCATTGGTTGAAACCGACATGAATCTGACTCGCAGTGTCCCCCTCTTAGAAGGTGCATATTTCACACATGCATTTCTTATTTTAGGAGTTAGGGCTGCTCGATTATGGAAAAAAAAGTCATAATGACGATTATTTTGGTCAATATTGAAGTTATGATTATTTAATACAATTACTCACTGACTTTTTGGAAAGATGTTGCAATTATTGAATTATTAAAAACAACAGTGACAACACCTTGAACTCTGAAACTTCCCTTAAAACTTTTCCCGTTTTAGCTTTGTTTTTCATTCAGAAGATAAGACAAGAGTGTACATGCAAAAGGTAACGTGCAAAATAATAGTTTTTCTCGATTACTCTGTTGTTGTGATCGTTAGCAGCCGAAATCGTAATCCCGATTTAAAATTAGATTTATTGCACAGCCATTTTTTATAGTTAGATTCAAAAATGCAATTCACAGTCTAGTTCAGAATGTGTTTACTTTTTTTTCACCTTTATTTTTACAGGCAAGTCATTAAGAACAGGTTCTTATTTACAATGACGGCCTGACAAGTGGCATAGCCACTTAAGGGAAGGGAAGAATAATTTGTCTATAATCTATTTTATAAGACGAGTAGGTCAAAAGTTGAAAATAACCCTCTGCACACTGCTAACTTGGAAAAATAAATGTATTTAAGCCGTTTAGGTGCTAGACCTTGAGTTTGTTTGCAATATTCTGTTTATTGAAATGGTTTAAAACGGGACTGGCTAAGGTCATAAACACCACATAGTTAAAAGAATGAGTTTTTTTTATGGGTTTTAGAACGTTGGTATCTTTTGAAAAAATCTCTCGAAGTTGATGTGTGTGGGATACACATTAATGTTCATAGTGTAGAGTCTCTATAGGCAGTAAATGCTAGATTTTATTAACTCCAATGATGTTTATGTGGGCTTTTACACAGATGTATGCTTTATTATTATTATTATTATTATTATTATTATTGGTTTATGCTTGGAAAACAAGAAATATATTGTTGTCCTTTGGGTGCTCTATGGGGAGCTCAATGGCACATAGTATTACATAATATTGCTTTTGCTCTGCTAGAAAACCATGTTATTGAATTTTTAGACTTAGTAAGGGCATACAGCTCTTGCTTGTCTTTTTTTTAAATAGCTACTCCCATAACCTCAATGTCACTGACCCAACCACCTTTCTTCTTTTTTTCATAGATAAGGACCAGAGAAGATTCCCTTCAAGACATGATGCTCTACTATGATCTACTTTTGTGCCACTGAGTCACATCCCACCATCAACCCTGAATTAGTTGCATCATTTTCTTACAGATAATGATTGAGTTCTTGCATTTTTTTTATATTAAAAATTTGTAAAGCAAAATAAAAGCAGCTCAAATGGTGACCTGGAGAATAATGAAGCCGTTCTTGAACGAAACACATTTTGTTTTTGACAAAAGACTTGTTTTAAATAATCTAAATATCTACATATTTTGATTGCATGATATTCTCTAAATGAGTATGGACAGGTAATGTACAAATGTATTAGTACATTACAGGAAACATTAGACAATGTACCCATTGTTATTAGGGAGATATCAATATATTACAGCTTAAAATATATTACTTTTTACATCAGTTTGGAGAAGCTGCATGCTACATACATTTGGAGTTGGCTACAGAGAAAAAAATATCTGTTTAAACAAGAAATATAGCGAACATTGCTAGGAATGGGCTCCATCCCTTATAGAATGCTTTTTGAACACCACATTTTATCTTTTTTTTTTTAACTTGATGAACTCATGAGAATAAGAGTGAGTGTGTGCAGCAGGTTAGTCTATATCGACGTTTCATTTCCGGGATTGTTCCGGTGCTGCCAGGTGTTCTGCTGGATGTCCCTCATCTTCGGCCGAATGTCCCTCACCATTTGCTTTCTCTGTATTGGCATCTGGTCGATTCTGGAAACATCCTCCAAGCTAGAACAGACAAATTATATTTATCTTTTTTTTGTAAAATTCTCATCACACACTCGACAGCCATTTTAATTCCAGAGCTTCCTACGTGCACTTGTTCCACCTAAACAAGTTCCTTCCTGAGGCTTTTTTGCAGAGGTCCGGAACGCTGCCCAAGACAATTGTGATTGGTTCAAAGAAATGCCAATAAACCAGAGCACGTTATTCTGCCATCCCGGAATGTTGTATGGACTAGCCCGACCCTTCTTCGCAGCGCTGTGGAGGAAGGTCTGGCAGTGCGAGACTAGCAGCGGGTCTACTGCCAATCATGTAAGAGAGGGGAAAGCAAGAGCATTGCACCCCAGAGCAATGAGAGGGTTTGCTTCAAATACTTGCTCAGGAATAACTGATGTAAACTCATTCCAACTCAGTTGCTTGTGACTGTGCAGATCCACTTATATTTCTCAAAGAATATACTGACTGAGGGTACATTTTAGCTGTGTGGGCCAGTTTGAACTGGATGTGGAACTGCCTTGCATACAGAGATGAAAAACAGACTTAATCAAGCTGGCATCCCAGGTTTCTCCTGTAAAGGCCAGATCTACATCCCTTCCTATGCTGATTTAAAAGCAGACAGAGAGGTAGTCCATCAACCTACCTCTACATATTGAATGGATGACATTATTGGAGTATTTGATTCAAAGAAGCGTTTCAGACCGAGGGTGAATACAGGTATTTTCAGACAGAATAGAATGAAAATATGTTCTAGTAGAAACCCAAAATACAGGTATAAAGCTGAATATGAGCATAATTTTGAACATTTAAAGGTGCTGTAGGTAGCATTGCGAAGACCTTCCCCCCTTTCCGCTAAAGCCCAAAACGGTCTCCTAAGCCCCTCCCCCCACAAGGGAGAATGAATGCACGTGCATGAGCAGTGATTGACACTCTGTTAGACACCCCCCCCCCCCTGGCCCTGATTGGTGCATCTGAACAGGGAGCTGTGGATTTTGGCAAATCGCACTACAGGCTGTAGGTGATGCCAGAGGAGCCATTTTTAAATTACCTGCTTCCTATAGTTCTACTGGAACATAGGATCAGTTTCAGCAAATATGACAGAAAGTTAGTTTATAAGGCTTACCTACTGCACCTTAAAGTAAACGTACCTAAGTAGTATCAGCAATTTACTTGAAGTTTAAAAGTACCCATTATTCAGGCAAAATGGTCACAGCGAAAGTTATTTTGTATAATATTGCATACTATTATTGCATTATTACATGTAAGCCACATTTTAGTGTCATGATTGGTCAAGGTAGAGCTGATTCTAGCAATTCCATTGACTGTTTGGTATATGAAATGTATCACATTGTCATTATAGGTTTTTAAAATCTTAATTTGCAAAGTAACTAAAGTTGTCAAGTAACTATGAAGAAGTAAAAAGAAAAATATATTTTCTCTGAAGTGTAGTGGAGTGGAAGTATAAAATACCTTCAAATTAAAGTGCTGAAGTTGAGTACATTCAAACCACTAGGTAATGTATATTACCACCCTCTAGGAGGCATAATGTGGCACCATTTATCGGTGAAGACAAAGACATTTCAGCTTTCCTAAAAAGAATGATGGCAGAGAGACTAATAGAAGACCTTTTTCCTCTGACATTTTAATTTACATGCTCTGTGAGGCGGAGGACAGTTCTATCTACTGTAGCTAATAGCTTAGTTTGATGAAGCAATTCACCAAAATTAAATATATATATATATATATATATATATATATATATATATATATATATATATATATATATATATATAATATTATATATTATTTTTTTTTTCACAACACTGAAAGGAATATCAGGATATTGGGATATGTACGGTTGCCTTGATGTGGAATGAAGCTTGGATACCACCAATTAGTTTCGTGAAAGTTAAGTTTCTATTCTCAAATCTGATATCAGTTTCAATTCTCCCTACATTTTTCCAGGAAATGGCTGACCATATAAGGCTTTGCAGCCAAAGGAAAAAAGCACGAGACTTTAGGGACATCTTTGACACCCTTCACAGAGCAAATTGAGAGGCTTTGAATAATTGTTTGTTAATTCAGTGGCTGAGGGGGCTGTGGGTTGAAGCCTAATCCGACAAATGAAGACTGGACTAAATCCAAAGTTTTCAGGCACCAAAATCAAATCATTTCTTTGTAGTCTGCCAAATGAATCCTCTGCAACCATGGAGGGAAAGCACTCTGCATTTGGTTGCTTGGAAGAATAAGTTATTAAAAAGATGGCTAACATTGAAATGAACTAAAAGCAGGCGAAATGAGAAGAAAGATGACATGTTTAAACTTACAGGCCCAAACCGTAGTTAAAAGAATAGTTCAGCATTTTCGGAAATAAGCACTGTTGCTTTATTGTTCAGAGTTAGAGGAGTAGATTGGTATGGTATATTTAAGTCTTAATGTCTTTAATATTGTGGAATTTGGGAGGTTTTGTCCAGACAGGGACTGTCTGAGAAGGTAAATACTTAAATCCTCTTGGGATGTCGAAGAATACAAAAGATTATAGCAAATGGGTCAATTTACATAAATACAACAATTTGTATTGCATTTTTGTGTGTGCAATTGTTCACACATTTTGCCCCCCACCCCTTCACAATGTATTATGAGCTGAGAAAGGAAAGTACTTTTTAGGTCATGGAAACAAGCTGACTTATTCATTGAAAATGTTGTGGTGTTTTACATCAGTGCCACAGTGAGCACAGCTAGTCGTTTCCTAATATAATTCATTACTATTCAAATCTAACTGGCACCTACATGGTTAACATCTGGAACATCTGGAGCCAACTTATGGTCACATGACCAAGGGGAAATTGGCATTGCGGAACCTGGAGTCTATGTTTACAAAAGGGACAGAGTTCACTTGGTAAAACTCAAACTGACGGTGAAACATGCTGCAACCCTTTATAATCACCCTCAGCCTGTTACCATGGTTCCCAGGTAATAATTACTGAAATGATTGAGATCATAGGCTTGTACAAAAGCTGTACAATATGTTGTTGTATTTGTATTTGTTTTTTTCTGCAGATAGGATGCAGCCCTCTCACTTTAACATTGTGCTTTTGGCAAATGCTGGTGCTACTATGTAAAATGGTTGTTATGCTTCACTTCTCTTTAGTATTTTATTACTTTTCTGTGTTATAGTATTTCTTGAAGACAGACTAGAAAGGTCTTTAATATTTTTTTCTGCGGGACCCGGAGAAGGCTTTTGTATGTTTTGTTTTTTTAATCCTCCAAGCTTCTGTATTGTTTGCCCTTTTGCAAGAGTTTGTTTGATGTTTATTTTGTCAAGTCTCCAAAAGCTGTTGTATTTGTCCCCACATTACTCTACTATAGAGGGATAATCCAATTTTGGAAACAGGCGTATGAAGAAGGAAGTTTTAAGTGGGAATAGTGTTTTTTAACAAAGGAAACTGAAACCATAAATGTAATAACAAGTATTGCTCAAGGCCACTTTCCCCGTTCCTCAATCATAGATTAGAAATGTCCACTGTGAGTCACACTTGCCAGCGTTATGGAAAATTTAAGTTCAAAGCTATAGTGTTCAACACTGAATCATCTCTTCCATCAGCCTTCCTCTGCAGGGTAACCACCGAGGGGGAGCATGCAGTCATGGAAGGTCAACCTCTCACAGTCCCGTGTCATTATGGGCCTCAGTATGCTGGCTATGTAAAATACTGGTGTCAGGGGAAGATGAGGGAGTTCTGCACCAGTTTAGCTCGAACAGATGAGCCCCGTTCGGCCAATCCAGCTGAGGAGAAAGTAAGCATCTTTGACGACCCTGTCCAGCTGGTGTTCGCTGTGACCATGAGCAACCTGAAGGAGGGGGACTCTGGGTGGTACATGTGTGGCGTGGAGATAGGTGGTGCATGGAGCGCTGATGATGTTGCTTACACTAAAATTAAGGTCATTCATGGTGAGTACTTGAGTGATTTTGAACTATTGTTGATCCCCATTGAAACAAAATGGTATTTGCATGCGTTTCAAATGCTTAGATTACAAATGTAAGGCTGTATTTATGAGTTGATTCCTTTCCTGCAGGTATGTCAGTGGTGAACAGCCGCCTGATTGGGGAAGAAGGGAGTAGTATCACAGTTGAATGCCACTACAGTGAGAGATACAGGTAGCCTATTTTATTGTCCCATTCATCATGTTACAATTGTGTCAGTTTCATTTACCGCGAGACCAAGTAGAATCCTCACTTTTATAACAACATTTCTAAAGCATCAGCGAAACTTAGACACATGGTTTTTTCTTTTCCAAATCTTCAATTCAAGCCAAACTTTGATGGACAGTCAGCCTTCACTGACTCCCCTGTGACTGCTTGCCAACAGAGAAAGCGAGAAGAAGTGGTGTCGGAGCGGAGACTGGAGCTCCTGTCTGCTGACAGGTTCTGACGGGCGCTACGAAGACACTTCCGTGGCCATCAGTGATGACAGAATTAGGACTCTCACTATAACCTTAAAGAAGCTGCAGATGAGAGATACCGGCTGGTACTGGTGTTCTGCAGGACAGCAGCAGATAGCTGTGCACGTGCTGGTCACACCCCGACCCACGACCGGTAGGTTTACAAAAAAAAGACATAAAACGAAAATTTTATATAACAACTGATCCTTTCATATCAAAACCTTGCATTTAATTGGAATCTAGACAAGTCAGTGATCCATTCCTATTTGATTCATTGTAGAAGCTGCACTAGGCTATTCTTCTGTTTTTTGGCACTTGAGGGGAAGCAGAACAAGCAAACACAAACAGTTACATATTCTGATCTTAAGAGGTTGAAATGTGTTTCTGACCCCTTGGTGAATACAAGTCCAATAGCCACTCTCCTTTTAGCTTTGTTTTGGTTTCAGACAACTCTGAGAAAACTGAGAAAAATATCCAGCTCATTATCTGAAAACAGCTTTGGCTGGAAAACTGGCTTTGAAACCAAAACAATGAGCTGAAAGACTCTAAAATGATATCATTAAAAAACACTTTCACATTAGGCATACTCATTTGACTCACCATTTGTATAAAAGTATTGATTAGTCCAGGTTTAAAAATACTATGCTGTCAATCATCCTAAACCATGAGCCCTGCAAAGCCAGCCTAAATCTCACAAGCTCAGTTTTCACTATGAGATTTCAGTCTGGGAAACATCTATTCAAACTCTGATGAGTTTAGCGGGTGGAAACCCAACAAATCAGTGTACTATGGGGAGTTGTTTAGATAGTGATCTGACTTGCCAATTGAAACTCCCAAATGTTATTGACAACTATTTAAAGCAGGCATTGTGGGTGTGAAAGAGGCACAATTCTGCGACTGCGTGCCCTTTTCCACACATCACTCTGCAGCTGCTGAAATGACAAGTAGCCAAGAGCAGCTTTGAAGATCAATATGTGTTTGTGACAGATGGCAGGGGCTCCTAGATCTCCAGTTGTACAAGGTATCGATTATCACTCAATATTCTTGATAGGTGACCACCTATCAAGAATATTGATGTCATGAACTCTGCGGGCGCTGCTACAAACACTCTTCTGCTTATAATAGAACATACTTTTTCTGTTATAATGTCTTTATCTTCAGCAGCAGTATCTGTGACATCCACACCTACAAGTCAGTCTTTTGCATACCTGCCTCCACCCAAACCCATCACTAAGGAGTCCTGGAACAGTCACAGGTAAGAGTAAAGCAATACTTTATGCGTGTGCTTTTAACTGCTATTTATGACAAATCTGTCATCGTCATGTGACTATGTAAGAACAGATGGAGTATATGCCTGAGCTACTCTTGAAGCTGGACTATCTGCTCAGACGGCTGTGTGCTTGTGTCTGTGTTTTAGCCACATCTTGGAGTCGTTGCTGGTGTGTGCTTCTATAATGCTCCTTGTGGGCATGGCCATATTGGCGAGAAAGTTGTGGAAACAGCACAGTAAGGCAACTTCTCATTTCTTTGAATATTAAATCTGGAAAAAGCCTGCCACCAACCTCCTCTATAGGTCTATGAAGTATTGCACATGCTTAAATATATCTGAGATATTTGCATTATCATTTATGGCTTAAATATCCTCAATATCCATTTCTAGAGCAGGATCCTGTGCTGAGACAAGTTAAGGAGATACAAGCAAGGCACAATGTAAGCCCCCATTACAATATCTGTCATAATATTACACTCTGTTTAAAGATAAACACCATTATCAAGGATATGCTTTAGCGATTATTGTACTCATTCTTCTTTCTGTTTCTGACAGGAGTACTCAGGTGACCTGCAAAACTCTGCTGTCATTTTCCTTAACAGGGACTCCCAGGATGTACATATGTACTGAGCTTTATCAGTGCAGGGTTTATTTTTACTCTTTATAACTGAATTTAATTTAGTGTCAGTTCACTGCACACAGCACATGCTTCATTTCCAATGTCCTTTGTATATAGCATACCAGCACAACATGTTTTCTGCTTGCTGCTTTACATAATGCAACTGCTATATGCTGGAGATCATATGTGTGATATTATGTAATCATCGTAGTATATTGTATTTTTGTTGAAATTTGGGGATTTTAGCAAATTGGTGGAGTTTACATTCTGCAGTTAAACATGTACTTTTTGCTGAATCCAGTATGCTTAAATTAGATTTTTATTTCATAAATACAAAAAAATGGGGGTGTAAAGATAAGATGAGGACCTTGTATGTTCCTTGACTCCCATAATGAATAGTACATTGTTTTGCCTCCTCCCTGGTGAATATATAACTGAACTGTTGCAGAGAAAAAAGTCCAATGTGAATGAGTAATAAGTGCTAAGATGGTCAATCTTGTCTGCACAGAAACCCAATGGGACTGGCAGTACATTTTCAGTTTTGGTTACTATTTTGTTTTTAAAACTAGACTGCTGTGTTATTGCATAAAATGAGAATGAAATGGCTAATTAACACATCTAGGCTTGGATACATGGTCTGTTTGACAGAAGCAAATTCAGACACTATTTACATTGTTATGAGACTTACTTATTTTAAGAAAGAAGTGAGCAGTGAAGACAGAAACCATTATAGGGAGTTCACAAATTAACTCTGCAAGAGAACAGCTCTACATTTTATGCTTGAACTGTCTGTTCTCAAACTGAACCTCAAACAACGTGTTGGAATTGTAAATTGAACAAGCTAATGAGATGGCAAAACCGCTGTGGAACCAACTAGAGCTTCGAACTCTTAGTAATAGGTTTGCCTTCCCTTCATATGAGGAAAGCCATTTAGTTGTCTGTTATACAGAAAAAATGGAAAAGTAAAATTACATTCACTGTTGCTTTGTGGTGCCATGTATGCTTAGAATGCTTGCACCCATGTCCACCTCGTGGACTCATTTCACGCTTTTCAAGACCTTTCATCTCTTATGGTCAGTGCTGCTGCAAGAAGTGTGAATTTCACTAGCTTTTATTTGATGTTTGGTTTGAATCACAAGAAACCGAATCGTTTTAACCCTCTGTTGCGACCACAATGAATCTGCATTCAGTTACTTCCTGTTGATTAAGTCGACTGAGTCATCTGTATACATTTATTCATAACGCCATTCTGGGCAAATCAAATCAAACATTATCTCAGATCACAAGCCATGTATCTACTTCCTCTTCCTATGGTATGGACAATGGGAAAGAAAAGTGTCATGTTATCTGACAGAATGCAAGACTATTTTAAATGCCATGGTAAATTACTCATTTGTATATTACCTCTGTTCGTTGCTCTCTTTAGCTTTGTGTTAATACCTTTACATGTCTTTAGTATTGTATAGTATACAACCCAAATCAGAAAAAGTTGGGACAGTATGGAAAACACAAATAAAAAAAGAAAGTAGTGATTTCTAAATGTACTTTGACTTGTATTTCATTGCAGACAATACAACAGCACATCATGTAATGTGTTCCTCATGATTTTTATTGTTTTTCTTTCAAAAAAACAAAATTCCTATTTTGGTTCTTGCAACACATTTCAAAAAAAGGTGGAACAGTAAAGCATTTACCACTTTGTAATGTTGCCATTCCTTTTCACAACACTTAAAAGACATTTAGGTACTGAAGACACCAAGTGATGAAGTGTTTCAGGTGTAATTTTGTTCCATTCTTGCTGCAAACAAGTCTTAAGGTGGGCAACAGTACGGGGTCTTCGTTGTCGCATTTTGCGCTTCAAAATGCGCCACACATTCTCTATTGGAGACAGGTCGGGACTGCAGGCAGGCCAGTCAAGTACCCGTATCCTCTTCCTCCGCAGCCAGGACTTTGTAATGTGTGCAGAATGTGGTTTTGCATTATCTTGTTGAAATATGCATGGACGTCCCTGGAAAAGATGTCTTCTTGAAGGCAGCATATTGTGCTCCAAAATCTCTATGTACTTTTCAGCATTAATGGTGCCATCACAGAAGTGCAAGTTACCTTTGCCAAGGGCACCGACACAACCCCATACCATGACAGACCCTGGCTTTTGGACTTGTTGCTGGTAACAGTCTGGATGATCCTTTTCTTCTTTGGTCCGGAGCACACGGCGTCCATTTCTCCCAAAAAATACCTGAAATACTGATTCATCTGACCACAGTACACGTTTCCACTGTGTGATGGTCCATCCCAGATGCCTCCAAGCCCAGAGAAGTCGACGGCGCTTCTGGACACTGTTAACATAGGGCTTCCTTTTGGCACAGTACAGTTTTAACTGGCATTTGTGGCTGTAACTACGTATTGGGGTACTTGACAAAGGTTTGCCAAAGTAGTCCTGAGCCCATGTGGTGATATCGCTTATAGATGAATGACGATTCTTGATGCAGTGCCACCTGAGGGATCGGAATCACGGTTGTTCAGTTTAGGCTTGCGCCCTTGTCCTTTATGCACTGAAATTCCTCCTCATTCCTTGAATCTTTTAATTATGTTATGCGCTGTTGAAGATGAAATAAGCAAATGTCTTCCTATCTTTCTTTGAGGAACATTGTTTTTAAACATTTCAATAATTTTCTCACATATTTGTTGGAAAACTGGCGATCCTTGGCCCATCTTTGCTCCTAAAGGACTAGACCTTTCTTGGATGCTGCTTTTGTACCAAATCATAATTACAATCACCTGTTGACATCACCTGTTTCAAATCACATCATTATTTAACCAATTTACCTGATTACTAGCCCTAAATTGCTCCTGTCCCAACCTTTTTTGGAATGTGTTGCAGGTCTGAATGACAGGAAAGGATGTATATTTACAAATGAAATTAAGTTGACCAGACAAAACATGAAATATTTTGTGTTCACATTGTCTGAAATGAAATACAAGTCAAAGTACATTTAGAAATCACTACTTTCTTTTTTTATTTGTGTTTTTCATACTGTCCCAACTTTTTCTGATTTTGGGTTGTAGTATTGGTTACCTGGTTTTGGTTGGTTGCCATTTTGCAGGGCTCCCTTTCAAAAGAGGTTTCCAACTTCAATGGGACTTAAATTAAAATTAGACCAACAAGATACAACTACATCATGATTCATGATATATAAATAAAGATTTTTCTTTCATATCATCCTATTATAATGAAACGTTTCTTTGTATGTAATAACTGTTATGTCTGTAATTGCTATTTACATTGTCCACTTGGAAATGATTGCATTTGAAATGTCATGGCTTTTACGCATCCATCCTCCATCCTAATTAAATACCTGTAATTCACTGGGAGATTTGTAATTGTTTTATTGAATTAGCATTTATCATTTATTTTAAATAGTTGCAGTAATACATGGAGGACTATGTGGTAACACTTTTAATCCGTTTCATTATGTAGAATGCTAAATAAAGGTGAAATTGAAAAAGGTTCTTTAGATTTTTTGAATGACACTATTCTAGTCTATTCTAGAATTTGGGTGCGGTGTTACCTCAGTCCATGGGGACTTGGCCTGGGAACCGCTGGTCCAAGTCCCTGTACGGACCAAGTATGGAGTGTGGACTGGCAGCTGGAGAGCTGCCAGTTTGCCTTAGGCACTGCTGAGTAGCCCTCTAGCAAGGTACCGAACCCCAAACTGCTCTTGGGGCACTGTACCATGGTTGTGTTTATAATGAGTGGTTTGCGTAAGAAACATTTCAATTACCAAATGCCTACATTGTGGATTGGCATAATAATAAGTAAATAATTATCTTAAGTAATTATGTCCCATTGTATTTTATTCTATTATGCTTTGTTCAATTATGTTGTATTCTATTCTATTTAGTTCTGTTCTATTCTATTCTGCTCTGCTCTATTATGTTATATTCTATTCTATTCCATTCTATGTTGTAGCGTATTACATTCTGTGTTCCATGTTCTATTCTTTTATGTTCCATTCTATTCTATTTAGTTATATTTTATTCTATTCTATTCTATTCTGCTAATATGTTCTACGCTATTTTATTATGTTGTATTGTATTCTATTTTGTTCTGTTCTATCTTCTTCTGTTCTACTATATTATGTTCTAAATATTTTTAAATTGTATTCTACTCTATTCAGTTCTATTCTATTTATTGTGTTCTATTCTATCTACTCTCTTTAGCCCACTTTAGTCCAGTTGAGTTTCACCACTGTGTCAATGTTACAGGGATTCAGTCATTAATCTTAATGTGTTTCAAGTGGAATCAGTTCTGCCACTAGATGGAGGTCAACCCTGTATGAAATATGTTCTTTTTGTATATATATATATATATATATATATATATATATATATTGCTGTTGTGTGTGTGAGAGAGAGAGAGAGAGAGAGAGAGAGAGAGAGAGAGAGTCTATTCAAGCACATAAAATGGTTCTTTTTCCTGACCAAACACCACAGACATTCTGTAGGAAAAAAGTGATGAAAAGGCAGAGGTTGTTTGTCACTACAGAGCTCTATACAGTAAAATACAGGATTTAAACATCTTAACATTAGGAATTACATTTCTAACAGTTCCCTTGACTCTTCCCATTTGAGGGCATCAACAATCAATCAATCAATCAATCAATCAATCAGTCAATCAATGCATTTGCACTCTCCTTGCGCATGGCCGATGCAGATAATAAGGCATCAGTGGGAAACATGGAGGGCCAGCATGAAGCATAATTGGCTCTTCTATGCTCTGTCACAATCGATATGAAGGGAAAGCTTTGTACAAGCATGCATAGTCTTCATTAAATACTGCACCATTCTTGATCACCCAGACCCAAGTAGACGGAAGGACTGTATTGTGGTTTTATGATACTGAAAGCTGTATTTCAATTAGACTCTGTACATGTAAAAGCCCAACTAGGGACGAGTTGAAAATTAGGAATAGTTATAAACTCTCTGTGCAGCACCACGGTTGGAACTATGTTAAATTGCTGTGTCCCTATCAAATAAAATAAAATTCATATTCAACTATGACAAAAATAACTTCATATACATAGACTATAAGCTACCTTTTAGTCTACAGGTAGGGGGTATACCGCTACCAATGTAAAACCTTAGTAGGTATTGTTCACAGGTGTTATATTGTTTTCTTTCTAATTCACGTTTTCACATTTTTAGCTGGTTGTAAAGCACGATTTCAACATTTTATACTGTGTCTTGACTATTACAGGTCCACCGCTACATGTCGAAAGAGGCATCATTTTCTTTAGTGTTTCTATAGCAACGGTAAATTAAAAACAAAACTTACCAGGCTTACCAGAGTGCCTCTTACCGACTAAGAGAGCATGACAAGACTGACAATGAAGAACACAGGCTGGTCCCCTGTATACAGTGTACTCTGTGTACATTACTGTTAAAAGTACATCTACAAAACCAGACCTCACATCAAACCCAGTGTAGAAATATTTTCTGTACTCCTAAACAATTATCATTTCATTTATTTTCACTCTGAACATTAGAAAAGTTACCTCAGTATGATTGTAAACAACAGCTAAAAAATGAATGAATGAATAAATAAATGAATTTTGAAATTCCCTTTTGTTTATGTGGATGCTCCTAGTGAGGACAAATATGTAATGGAGCTCAGCGTAAATTCTTTCAGGAAGACTTCAAACTCATGTTTACATCACTCCTAGTTGATCAGCTGTTCCTAGGCTGTCGATCGTCAGTGGCAATCAGGTTCAGCTGTTTCAGTTAAACCAATCAGAGACAGCCATGTATTGCAAGCCAATCACAGCATGACATCCTGTTTTAAATCTCCTCTCTCCTTTCCGGTTGTCAATTGTTGTTTCAGGATTAGAGTGCGTCCCGCCTCCTCCCCTTTCAACCACCGGTAGTATCGGCTGGTACTTCAGGTTTCGACGACTGACTTCCTCTTGGCACTCTTGATTGGTTCCTGTCCACTTTATCACCACCACCAGTGTCTAGACTCCATCGGGGGATATCGATTGGTTACACCCCCCCCCCCTTGCATTCATGGATTTGATGGAGTCTAATCTCCAGAGACTTTGCACGTTGCATAATTTGTCTTGTACAATAAATGTTTTTCACTTTATCAAGGAAGTCTCTCCTGATTGAATTACAGTTGTTTGAATTACAGTTGTTTACCTGTCTTGACTTCAACAGGACCCAATGTAAAACCTTTCATTCTGTTTCACCATTTAGACAGAGATGAGCTGCTTTATAAAGGACAAAAGCACTGTATACTGTACATGTATACTGAAAACACTATAAGCTAAATATTTCCTGTCTGAAGAAGAACATGTTCATCTTAAATATGCTACAGAATATGCTACAGAATAAAACAAATGGTGGAGTGCAACCTCATCAATGGATGGCTGGAGTTGCTGTAGGCTTTACATGTCTTATTACATAACGTCTAGTTGTATCCCTGACATGATTATTTAGATAGATTTATTTTCTAAAGTAAGTGTTTTCTTCTGCTTTGCACCAATTGTCTGTATTCCTAAATGGTTGTTTTTTCAGGGGAAACGCCGTGGATCCTGGGGTGATTGTGTATAGCGTTATTGATGGTTTGAATTAAAATGAATTAAAGTGCTCATATTATGCTTTTTGGCTTTTCCCCTTTCCTTTATTGTGTTATATATCTTTTTGTGCATGTTATAGGTTTACAAAGTGAAAAGCCCAAAGTCCCCCCCCAAAGAGACTTACCATCTCCAACAGAAAACACTGTTCACAAACTGCTCCAAACAGCTCTGTTGTAGTCCAGCCTTTACTTCCGTAACACACGTTATAATGCCCGCATAGCTGCTAGCGTGGCACGCCCTCATGCTCTGCAACTGACAAGCTAGCAGTACTTACTGTGCATGCAACAAGGATGGTACAGAAGAGAGACACCTCACTCTATAGCTAAAACAGAGAGCTCAACACACAGGTTGAAAAGAGGAGCTTGTAGCAATGTGTAATATTTTCCTGACATTTAATTGAGGTTAAGATGGATTTAATGTGAGCAGAATAGCTGCTTCCTATTGAAACAGTCATGGAAAATGTGAGAGGAAACAGACTGTTTTGACCATTTGCTGATGGGGCTGCATAAGGGTTCAGCAGCTCCTTCAACAATGAGGATTGGGATTTTAAATGTCATTGCCAGCGTGAAGCAGCATTCCGGCAAAGTGGTCCAAGTAGGTCAAGAAGCATTGTATTCTCATCATCTGCAGGAAATGCATAGTGATAACAAAGGGCACCGAGCGTAGGCAGAAGCCTGTCCTGCATTTGACATTGACTATCTCTACTTTCACCGAAAAAGAAGAAAGAGACTGAAACATTCACAATCTATAGCCTATAATTTATCAGCAAATCTGACCATCAAATAATAGTTTCTGAAATGTTCAGGCCTATTTTTCATTTAACAATGCATAAAATGGAACTGCTCAACTTTTCAAATGAGCTGCCGTGCAATGCAAAAAATAACGACTGCTGAATTACTTTCAAAAGTGAAAAACACTGGACAAACAGTCTTCCATATTTAGAGACATACAAACATCAGAAGCACAATTCTGTTGACAGAGCAGTGCCCTTGAACAACATAAATCCATTATGTGTAAAACGTTTATTGACCTTTAAAAATGTTGAGAGATCACTGTTATTTCTGCCAGCCTTTGACTTTGACAAGTCTGATGTGAGTCCTAACAATGCACTCGATGATAATGTCAGATTTCAGAATTCTATCAAATATATATAAATCCTTGATATTGCGATGTCAGATATTGGTTATTTGCATATAAAAACATTTCTGCTCCAGAGAAAAGATTGCTGCGGGATGCTGCATCTACAAAAAACATATTAAATTATAATGAAAAGAGTTAATTATTCAGAACATTTTTGCAAACTAACCTTATAAGTCTTCAAAACATAAAAATAGGTATCATTTAACATGTGAAAGTGTACTTGTACTTTTACCATAAAGTGCAATTGTAATAAAATCAGAGAAAATATAAGTGGAGTTTTGTGAGGTAATTACCCTGGCTATGGTATATGCCGAAGATCTACAACCCTTGCTAGAGAGAAGATGCTGAAGAAAATAGAGGCACACAACGGGATCAATATCTATTTCATGCTTCTGTAGAACAATTGGCATTGTTAAATTTATTGGTGCAACAACTCAATTTTGACCTGCTCTGTGTGTATACATTGGTATTAAGGTGAATTTGGTCATATAAAGCCTAATGATGCCCGTGAGTTTTATGTTACAGTCAAATAAAATAACAGAGTCATTTTTACTATTGGTACAGCTCCAGCTCAGCAGGGCCCTTCTGTTTTTCTGGGACAATGCACTTTCTGTGCAGCCATGTTTCCTACAAACACAAACACCACAACACATTTGTTTTAATGTATCACAAATACGTTTCTAATCTGAATACACTTTCAAAGTCTGTGTTGGGTCGGGGGTGGACAGATGGGTCAAACAAACACGATACTTTCACCTAGTTGTATGGTAACATACAGACAGGGTTGTTCTGTGGGGCTCTTGTTTCACTTTCTCATTACAGAGCTACAGTGTAGCACACTTAGAAACATTTTGTATGATTATATAAAAATGAATTATGAAACATTGTTTCCTATTTACACATCCAGCAGACATGGACCAATAGCATAATTAATTTGGAGTCGTTTTACTGGACACCTAACGTATAAATTCAAAATCCACTAATCTCCTTTTACCTTGTTTTTGTCTCCACCACCTCCTGAGGGAAATACCAGGCTCTTTAGCAGCTCTGTCCACTACCATGAGGTGCTAGGCAGGTATTGTAAAGTGTGTTTTAAGGACTTATTTGATGAAATCAGCTTCTTTCACATACACGTAGCAAAATTCATTCTCTGCATTTAACCCATCTCAAAGGAGCAGTAGGCAGCCATTTACAGCACCAGGGCCCGGTTTTTCAAAAGGTTTAATCCGGATAAAATTGATCCGGATTTAGTAATCCTTTTTTTTGCGATCCGTGATCACGTAATCCATCTTACTTTTGAGCCAGTTTTTCAAAGCAACATCGGATTGGATCAATCTGATCCGGATAGGAACTTTTCAGGATCACCAAATCTGGATAACCAGTGCTCAAACAGGATAGGAAATCACTATGTAGAACTATAGATATTTAAAGAGCAACAAGTAGAATAGCCAGTGTGGGGTCAATATAAGTTTATTTTTATTTGAAATGAAAACACACACATTTAAAAGAAAAACAAGAAAAACCCCACCCCATCCTCTTCCAGCAATCCGCTCATCTGAGACCTACAACACAAACACTGATTTGGATTTGTTTTGGATTTCAAAAATCAGTGATTGCCATTCTTTGCATGTTTTTGGTTATTCTGTAATCATGGCATGCATCACTAATAAATATTCTAAAAACAAAAATACTTTCGATTGAGGTATATATATATATATATATATATATATATATATACATACATATATATATATATATATACATATACATACATACATATATATATATATATATATATATAGTTCTACATTGTGCCTATACTGAAAGGCTGAATACGTTAAAGCCTACCTAATCACTGTAGCCTGACGGATGAACAAATAAAATTAAAACCTTATGAATAAATAGGATATCTTGTAAGATACTGCATGATCCAAATATAGTATTATTTGATACATTTTTAAAGTTTTCATTACATTTTGGGCATGAAATCCACACTGAATCCACCCTTCTGATGGGATCAGTTTAATCCAGATTTTTTGGATCAAAGTGATCCAAATCCTACAAAAAAGTTCTGAAAAACCCAAACTAAAGGTTTGATCCGGATCAAAGCCAAGATTGGATTACGTGATCTAATCCGATTATGTAATCCGTTTTTCTTTTGAAAAACCCATTTTCAAGATTTGATCCAATCCGTTCTCCAAAATCCTAGTGGATTACTTTTGAAAAACCGGGCCCAGGGACTAACTCCAGATCTGAGCCAGTGCCTTGATGAAGGGCACTGGAGAACCTAGCACATGTTTTTTGAGCACCAGGAGGAAACCTACGCAAACATGGGGAGAACATACAAACTCCACACAGAAAGGCCTGGAACAACCTGGATTCAAACCCCTAACCTTCTTGCTGTGCGGCCACAGTGCTAACCATTGGGCCACCATGCTGCCATACTGAAGCTGGAAACAACAGACTAAACTGAAACTGTAAAGTAAGTGGGTATTAACCCAAAACAATGAGCTGAACGGATAATTTCCTGTGGGTTTGTCACCATCAGCAACCCCTTTAACATTCCACAAAGTCATTTCATCCATTGTTAATATAAAATATGGGGATATAGTACAGCTTTAAAATTAGAGTCTCCCTACCTTTAAAGCAGTCTACAGTCCAACAATGTAATACATCCTTGAAATCGGTATGTCCAAATTGATTGCAAGGGTCTAACAATCAAAAATAGTCCATCTGTTCAGGGCAACCACCACCCGTTGAGTGGGTGTTAAAGGGTTAAATATATAGAGGAATTATGACATTTGCCATTTATATTCAAGGGATTTGTTGTTCCTTGTTCTGTCGACACGCTGTTTGTTATTTTAATGCTAATGCCTCGATTGAGGGATTACATGGTACTCTGCAGAATGAGACAATTCTTTTATCAAACCTTTTCAAATCCCATTAGAATTAGATACATTTTAAAATGTGTAAGATACAACAACATGTATATGGTATGGTTATAAGTGGGGGCAGAGGAAGGCAACATAACTGTTCAGTGTTTAGTGGCTCGATACTTAGCAGCTATCAGAAGTGCTTTCAAGGTCTGCAATCCTGCAGGGCCGTTCACATTTCACAATGTGACATTCGCCTGCTGAGGGATGATGGGAAGGAAGCAGACACCGTGACAGGGAGGGATGAAGGACACACCCTGGTGCTGGAATATCAGTTACATCAGTGTCACAAAGACAACTAAAGGTTTTACACTTTATTTACTGTCTGAAGTGGGATAGGAAATAATTTAATTGCATCCGGTTTTACTTTATACCACCAAATGCGATACTAGTACATACACTGCATTACAGTGATTCCCACGTCTGACATACCTACATAACCTTGTCAGATGAACTCAAGTCAATTTTTATCACTTTTTATAAACATACTATACTATGGCTTTTTTCAACATGCTGTACAATAGCTTCTTTTGACATACTATACTATGGCTTTCTTTATCACATTTTTCAACGTACTATACTATGGCTCTTTTATCACTTTTTTCGACATACTATACTATGGCTCTTTTATCACTTTTTTCGACGTACTATACTATGGCTTTTTGACATACTTTTTATCACCTTTTTAGACATACTATACTGTAGCAGCTTTCAACATACTATACTATAGCTTTTTATCATTTGTTTACTATACTACGGCTTTTCATCACTTTTTATCAACATACTATAGTATTGCTTTTTTCGACATACTATACTATGGCTTTTAATCACTTTTTTTACATACTATACTATGGCTTTTTTTATCATTTTTTCGACATACTATACTATGGCTTTTTTATAATTTTTTCGACGTACTATACTATGGCTTTTTTATCACTTTTTTCGACATACTATACTATGGCTTTTTGACATACTTTTTATCACCTTTTTAGACATACTATACTGTAGCAGCTTTCAACATACTATACTATGGCTTTTTATCATTTTTTTCGACATACTATACTATGGCTTTTTTCAACATACTATACTATGGCTTTTTATCACTTTTTATCGACATACTATACTATGGCTTTTTATAATTTTTTTGACATACTATACTATGGCTTTTTATCACTTTTTTGACATACTATACTATGGCTTTTTTCGACATACTACACTATAGCTTCTTTTGACATACTATACTATTGCTTTTTATCACTTTTTTCGATGGCTTTTTCAAACACTTTTTTCGACATACTATACTATGGCTTTTTATCACTTTTTTGACATACTATGCTATAGCTTCTTTGGACATACTATACTATGGCGTTTTCATAACTTTTTTGACATACTATACTATGAGTTTTTTCAACATACTCTACTATAGCTTCTTTTGGCAAACTATACTATGGCTTTTTATCACTTTTTCAACATACTATACTGTATCAGCTTTCAACATACTATACTATTGCTTTTTATCACTTTTTTTGACATACTATACTATGCCTTTTTTATCACTTTTTTCGACATACTATAGTATTGCTTTGTTATCACTTTTTTTTTACATACTATACTCAGGCTTCTTTTGACATACTTCTTATCACTTTTTTCGACATGCTATACTATGGCTTTTTATGACATACTTTTTAATCACTTTTTCGACATACTATACTGTAGCAGCTTTCAACATACTATACCATGGCTTTTTTATCACTTTTTTCTGACATACTATACTTTCAATGTTTATGACATAATATACTACCTACTTTTATACTACTATTTTTAATGCAAACCTGCAAAGGCAAACCTGTTCTTCACAGGTAACCAATTATTATGATGTTGGTGTTGTGCAGGACTCGGGTCCATTTGAAAAGAGAAAGCACAACTGAAGAATTATATCAAGCAAGACACTCAAGTGCAGTGTGATTCATTGATGTTTTTTCTCTCCACAGGACTCTGCCAGCCCTGTAGGCTTTCTTTTAGATTTTCATATCTGTTGTCTGTTTGACAGGTCTGCTGTTAGTTAAACAAAAATATAGTTTTGACCTGAATTGATTTCTTCGGCTGTCAATCATGTATTCCTTAGTGAGAAATCATGTGCTTTTCACTCATGCCCTGAATGAAGATTACCATTCAGGCAAAACTATACTATTGGAAATTGTAATTAAAAAGTATGCATATTATTAACAACTTAAATCAATGCACAAGAAGGTTGTTTGCTGTTTGAGTCTTCTTTTGCTACACATTCTTTGCATGTGCACACAGGTATTGAATCTTTATGATGATATATATTTGTTATTAATGAAAGTGTTAAATATATATACAGTATGTATATGTACTGACCTCACAGTGCCTAACATAATTTCAACATCATTTAACATAGCATCAAAGCTGCATTAATCCACAACAAAAATGCAAGACAACATCCTAGTGACAGAAATGTATACAAACCCTTCTGGGAATAGCCATTGTCAAGGCAAGGTAGAAATTCATCAATACTTCAGCCCCACATATCTCATATTTGACCTCATTTGAAAATCCATTCCCTTATGTTGAACCAAGTTCCAGGAGAGATGAGAACAGATACATGAAAGAAGTTGGATTGGTAAAAAGAAAGAACTGCATTAGTGTGAGAACCATCCTCACTCAAAGTGTTGATTGATGGGATCACAGGCAACCTTTGCTATGAAAAGGGAAAGCAAAATGTGATTGGTACAGAATCCCAGCAATACAGATTGGCATGCATCCACTTTCTATGTTGTGTGAATGTGTATTATGATTATACTGAACTGTTAGAGAATGTGCTATCTCTTTGTTGATAAAAAAAAAAAACGAAGAAGTATTGTAACATTGGACAGCTGTATGAATTGAATACCAAAAACCAAACCTGTAAACTCCCCCACAAGCATATAAAAAATGTTCAGATTCGGAGACAGCTCTAAAACGAGCTTTCCAGAATCTGGAATATTAAATCTTTAGCCATAGATCTCTTTCACCATCATACAATGTTGAAATAATCCCCTTACTCATCCCACATATGTGAATTTTGGAAAATGAAAGGCCTATAAGTGGGGTGTTTTTAACAGTAGCAGTGCATTAAAACCTTGATTTCCACTCTACTATTTTCCACACTTTCTGCATAATTGTCTGGTTGTTAAATCAATTATGGAGGTCTCTAATCAACAGCACAGCCTGCAGGTACACTGAGGACAATGTGCAATGATTAGAGGAGGTGCACGCTGTATAAAAATTAAACAACAGTTTACCATACTCAGTGTGTATTCAATGATAGAGGGGGTTGTATAATACAACAGACACACCTCAAAATGCCAATCACATTGGACATTTTGAGCATTTGCCATTGTGTCCATGGCAACCATTGTAAGCAAGGCTTTGTTGGACATTAAATGACACAGCCTGAGACTTTGAACACATAGGCACAAAGGAAATCCATTTGCTTCCTACAACAACTAAAATAATAGCATTTCACATTTCATCGTTTGAGATAGGCTGCATAATACGTCTTCAGCTGTGATAAGGAGCTATTATGATATGCTTCGATCAGGTCTGGTTTTTGTGTGTGTTTTTTTTCAGCGTTTGGAAAATGTTGTACTTTTGATATTAGCTCAGCTGTCTGCTGTGAGGCTGCTCTAGTTGAGTCTGTACATACAGTGTCATCTGAAGTTCACTGCCGAGTTTTTATAGAAATGTCATTAAAAAACATCACTCTGTGATCGGCCCATCAAGCTAAACTCTAGTAGGCACTACAGGATGCCTCTGGCTAAAAAAATATATGTAAGAGTTCATTTATTTCACAGACAATTCCAAGGAGTTGTACTGTCAGTGTTGCTGTCATGGGTTGTGTGTGTGTATGTTTGAATGAAATGCCAGATGGACCAAAATAATTTTCTACCTTTGTTGACAAGTATCGTATTCTATTCTGATGTGCAATTGTTGCTAATACCTACCGATATTCAAAGCAATAGTTCAACCATTTAGGTAACATGCTTTTTCACTTTATTTCCAAGAGATGAGAAGATTGATGCTTTCTGATTATGTCTGTGTGTTAAATGGGAACTATGCAGTTTTTTAGCTTAATTTACCTTAACTGAACAGTTTCGGAGTCATTGGAATGGTTACATGACTTTTTTGAGTTGAATGGTGGTCGTCTCGCTTCCCCCTAGCGCCTGTGAGCAGAAAAAACACCCGGGGAGTCGCCGGCCTCAGCATCAGGAAGTATCGCGTGATATCATGTCTTGCGATGTAACGAATTGCTTCACAGCACTGCACACATACGCCCATTCAGGAACCGGCTAACAAGGTAGCGATGGAATTTTTCACACTATCGTCATGGCTGAGCCGGCAAAAAAGAAGCAGAAAGCTAGGAAAGCATTGTCGGAGGAACAGAGAAAGAGGAAACGGCAGACTGACCGAGTGAGGAGTCAGACACAAGTAAACATAGGAGCTGCCAAATATCTATTCTAAAGCTGTAGGGAGAGCTCTATAGAGAAACCTGCCAGCAAAAAGCGAGAAAACAGCGAAGAAATGGCCAAAACTGCATAGCACCCCTTTAAGTAAAAAGCTGGAGCCAGAAGGCGATTAGATTAGCTTAGAATAAAGACTGAAAGCAGGGGGACACAGCTTGCTTGGCTCTCAATAATATTTATTTTTAATACACTTTTTGTTTTTGTTTAAACAAATATGTAAAAAATAAAGAAAGTTTGGTCTTGATTAACAACAGTTTATCTATTGCTGCGATCAGGCGCAGAGCGTCTGCGCCGGCCCGCTACAGCAATGGTTTCGGCGCCTCTATTTCTTGCAAGCGAATGTGTCAAGCCAGGTACAGGAAGGCCACAGTGCAGCTAGATACTTTACAAAATAAACCAAATTTCAAAATAAAACACCCAGGTTCATGATGATTTTAGCTGTCTTGACTTTGATTAGGCACACAGAGACAGAGACTGATGGACGGACAGACAGTGACACACACACGCACGCACGCACGCACGCACGCACGCACACGAGAGAGAGAGAGAGAGAGATTTTGTAAAGTGGAGAGGAGAAGGATCGCTTGCGCTTGATTGCCTTCAGTTGTGTTTCTTCTTGGGTTTCTTGTGAAATAACCGAGGCATTTAATACAGTTGTTAGAATAAAACCACACCAACTGAAATAGCAGTAATTAAAAAAGAATATTTACATGTTTCTGAATGAGAATCAATAAGGCTCAAGGTGTTGGTATGAAGCACAGATCTGGCGTTAAAAAAACACATTTCCAAAAAGCCTTCTCCTACTTTAGTCCACGGGTAGCTCTGAAAGCACACCTGAAACTACAGTGCTGAGCATCAGAGGAAAATAATTAAAACTTTATGAACCATGGACCTCTCACAGACTGACCTCTACACAGTTACTGTAAGCCACAGTCTCTATAAAAAACATCTTTCACTTACCACGTAATGGGTTGAAGGGTTTTCTTTGTAAGAAAAGAAGCAGTGAATCTTTTAAAATACATTTTATTACGTAGAAGACAAAATGTACAATATTCACATTGGAGTGGTTGTTACAGACTGATGTTAATATAATTAATTCCACCAAAGATTCCATTTCAGACAATAGAAATGTTAATTCCTTGTTCTAGTGTTGCAACAAACAAAGTAGAAAAACACAACAGAAATACAATGCTATGGTAGAAATGTAAAAAAACAGACTTTGCTGCATTCAAAATTAACATCTTTAAACAAAACCACCCACCCACGCCCACACACATATGAGTAATGACAATGTAGTTTCAGTAAGAGGAGCGGTTTAGGTCTACTTCTAATGGGATCTGCAACAAGGTCCACAAAACATCTGCACTTCACAGTGAAAATTAGCTTCATTATATTTACACAAAACACTGACAAAACACACAAAACAAAATCTAAAGAAGAGTACAAAATATCACTCACTGGTTAAATCCATATTCGTTAGTTGCCACTATGTGCTGCACAGTCTAAGCCTGACAGGTATGGTTCAGTTTTTACTTTACCTATTTATTAATGTTCATCCCTCTGATCCAGCTTAATGTCATACAATCAATTAGATGAGGATCTCTGAGAGGCTGATTGTGATCCAGGTTTTCCCCAGCCACAACTAACTCTCCCCTATTTTGGAGTCCCACAAAATAATCTGATGCTTCAAATCATTGCACCAAGGTGATTTCCTTTAATGTCTTTAATTAAGTCCATCAACATATTGTGTTTGTATTAGCACATAATTCAAACCCCTTAGCAGTGGATCTCGTAGGCAACCTGTGATCCGAAGAGCAGACTCTGACTGAGGAAGAGCTCCTCTGGGTCTGTTGTTAAGGGTCCCTCGCCTCCATCAGCTGGGTTTCTGCGAAGCCCCATTCCCCCTGATCTGGTCAGTGTCTGCACCATTTCGTGGTCCAGGAGAGCCTCCTTCATACCCTTCTGCTGGACAAACCCGCTCATCATGGGACACCTGGATGAAGTGGAGCCCAGGACAGGCTGTGTTCTGTTGAGTACGTACATCTCGTGGCCGTGGTCATCGCGGTACTCCTCCAGCTGCGCAAAGGTGGTGGGTCCGTCTGAGTAGTCATTCACATAGAGGATGCTCTCTTCCTTGCTGGTACAGTAGGAGCCACCTTCTTCTTTACGGTACTGCTGGTGACGAGTGTAGATCATAATCAAGAGAAGAATGGCAGTGAGTGCCAGCAAGGAGATGCCAACAGCAATGGCGGTCTGTGTAGCAGGGCCAAGGGCATAGAAGTCCATGCTGTCTTGTTCATAGAGCAGCTCCTGGCTAACATCCAGAACCTCTGGCTGATAGAAGGAGTTAGATGAAGAGGAAACAAAGGAGTGCATGTTTAAATGAGGCCAGAACTGGGATGAATATGAAGAAGACACGTTGACAGCCAGATGAAAGGTAACTCTGGCAATACCACCAGGGTTCCAGGCTTCACACTCATAGCGCCCAGCATGCGCTACAGTCACATTGCTGAGGAACAGCATGCCACTGCCCATGTCTGGATCAAAGCTGTCCCTCTCGCCACCCTCCTCAGTCCCACGCACAAGTCCCTGGATTCCTCCAACACCCCCAACCTTGATCTCTCCACTGCTGGGCAGGGCTGTCACCATTCCTCCAGCTCCAGGCCTGAAGAGCTCACCATTGGGTCCCAGCTCTTGAACCAAGCCTCGAGGTGATAACTGGGCCTTGCCATGCAAGGCTTTCTTCCAGGTCACCTGAGGCTGAGGGTATCCCGAAGCCTGGCAGGAGACTCTGAGGCTCTCCCCTAGTCGCACAGTCAGGTGGCTGGGCTCGAGCTGCACCACAGGGGGGATGCAGACCAGGCTGTTGGGAGCCACCTCCACCAGGCTGAGGTGGGAGAGGCGAGGCGGTTCAGAGCACATCAGCCGACGCTGTTCGGCAGAACTCAACAGACGCTGTCCGTCTTCACTGATCCAGGTTCTCAGCCAGCCCAGAGCACAATCACAGCGCCATGGGTTCTCTGGAGGTTAGGAATGGAAGAACACAAGGTAAACCAAAGTGTATGGTTTTGTCAACTGCTGTTTCCAAGACCAAGAACGCACTTTAAAAGCCCAACTTTTAAGCCAATATGGCAGAGAATCCCTTAAAGTGTTCAGAACAAATCTACAATTCCATGAAAACTGAGCAAACTCCATTGGCTGATTGTGATTGGTTAGTATTAACTTTAAACCCCAACGTTTTAGCCAACATGGATGAGCTATTCCTAGAGTGCTCAGAAGAAATTTGAAGATCTACAATTCCATGACAGCTGAACAAACTCCAACTGCTGAAGATCATGTGATAGGGGTGAAAGCTCCAGAAGAGCTGCTGAATTGACCTTGAGGTGATATTGTTTGGTAAATACATTGTTTGTTTGGTTATTTTGCTTGTAATAATTTGAACTTAGTTTGAGCTCCTCTGGTGCCCATTGCAGGACTAATTGCCCTGGATAAGAGGTCCCTTTTGTAGACAGTATTCCTTTGATTTATTATTTAAAATTGTGTCTTTGAGTTTTTTTCTCATTTAGGTTTAGTTTTATAGTTGGATGAAACCCTTTGATATGCAAAACGTGTTGAAATGAACGAAATGTTCATTGACATAAGCCTGCAGGTCGTGGCTATAGCAGTCCGTTCTCGAGCAGTGCCACTTCTTCAATATTGTGGTATGAAAGCATTTTTCAAGACATTTTGAATAAAATGTAATCTTTGAGGATTATATCATGTAACAGTGAGACACAATGTGGTATTTTGTATCCACTCTGCCTACCTGTGACACGGAGCACCTGCAGGCTCACGAGCGGTTTGAGGGACGAGGCTCCCAGGGTGCGGAGGTGATTTCTGCTGAGGTCTAGCAGAGCCAGAGATGACAAGCCAGACAGAGCTTGCTCCGCTAGCAGCTCTATGCTGTTTTCCTGCAGGTGGAGTTCCTGCAGACGCTGCAGACAGCAAAAAGACATTACAAGAAATTCGACCTGACTCAGTCTGTACGGTATTACTGTAATGGCAGGAATTAGTCAGACATGTTGTCATGAATTGGATTTACAGTTGCAGAAGTCATTCTATTTAAAAGGCATCCCATACTGGAATAGCTTTAGTTTTCCTGGCAAAACTGAAGCATTTTTTATTTTACCAAAAAGGATTAGGGTTAATGTTTTTTAATGCTTAAAACAAAATTAGCATTACACATTGCTGTCAGTCCATCCATCCATCCATCCATCCATCCATCCATCCATCCATCCATCCATCCATCCATCCATCCATCCATCCATCCATCCATCCATCCATCCATCCATCCATCCATCCATCTATCCATCCCTTTATCTCAGCTCTCCAACCTGCAGTCCCCTGAAAGTATAGTCCTGCACTCTAGTGATCTGGTTCCCGGCGAGGTACAGGATCCGGAGGTGCTCCAGACCCCGAAACATGTCTGGGGTGACCAGGTGGATGAGGTTGCCATTGAGGGCCAGCTCCAGCAGCTGCCCCTGGCTGAGAAACGCCCCGGGCTCCAGAGCTGAGATGCTATTATTCTGAAGGTAGAGGTAATGGAGGCTGCCAAGGCGAGTCAGGTCCTGAAGACGAATCTGCACTATAGCGTTGTCCTGAAGGAATATGGTCTGAGACAGGGTAAATCAAATTAGTAGAGTGATCACACATTGATTACATTAGAGACACAGAAGAGGGGATGTGATGTTTGAATTGGTGTTCTGTATGTACAAGAGAGTAAGCATGGCCTGTTGCTGTGCTCACTAAGTAGAAACATGTATTAACCATGAGGAGAGAGATTACATTAGCAGAGCCTCCATTAGATCTATCGGCATGGGGCTGTGCAGAGCTTTGGACATATGTTAATGTAGGCAACACAAACAATGTGGAATGAGCTAGTTCAGGATTGTGATAATAATGACTTTGATAATGTGGGTTGTGCAGCATTCTTCGTGGCTCAGTTATTTTGCCAAATGCTGCAGAACACAGACCTTGTCAGCAAACAAAGAATGTTTGAGTGATTGGAGCTACACACAAGTGTGTGCTTAACCCACAATGCATGGCTGTCTTGATTTCCAATGTGCATTCGTTGGTGATGTTTTCAAAGAAGCAAACACGGGCCATGAGGTGAAGTATGATCGACGAGACAGACCTGCTGATTGAGGTTAATGAATCAATTTAAGCGGGACATGCTTTTCATTAATATTCATGAGCTGCAATAATGTTGGGGGGCCTGAACCCAAGAGGAAAAGACAGTGTAATGTTAAACATCTTCTCAACAGATGATCAGAGGGTGTGCAAGAGTCACTTTCCGAGCAAGAATGAATAATTACACAGCCAACAGCGCAGCCCCTCCCTCAGGCTTACATCAAAGAGGGTCACAGCGAATTGATTAAGCACAATCATTTTAGGGTAATAAGAATGGATCAGAGAGGGAGTCAACTGATGCAAAACCACTGATGCGGGAGAGGGGGGGGAGAGGGGGGGCAGCTGCAATGCACTGACAGCTAATGCTCTAACTTATTGTCAATTTGCCAACTGACCTCGGTGACAGCGGGGACATCCTGTGGGATTTCTTTGGTACCAAGAGATCCGCACTCCACTGTGAGGCTGTAGCAGCGACAGCCAGAGGGGCATCCCACAGACGGTCGAGGGATGAGGGCCACGATGATTAGGATGAGTCTGGAGAACCGCAAGAGGACCATGGCGGTTTTACGTTAGATCTTCAGAAACAAAACCTGGAGAGAGAAGGCGGAGGAAGAGACGAGAATAAATCAATAAACTCAGTTACAACAACAAATCTTTTTTTGCATTTTTGTATTTCATCCACAAAGCAAAGATTGACAGTAGCTGCAGATAGTGTTGTATATGCAGATGGCTGTGAAATGGCAAGGGAGGATTGATTAAAGAAAAAGAAAAAAAATGCATGGGAACATTAAAGTACCTCCTTATCCCCTCCTGTTTTCCTTTCAACTGTGTCTATTCAGTGGAATTGCAGCAACTTCTATTATGGGCTTCAATTAATTAAAGATGTGATAAAAGATGTGCAGGTTGCCTCAAGGACCTCTCTCTTGTCTTTTTTAATGCATGCACAAACACACTCACACTCCCTCTATTTCTGTCTCTCTCTCTTTGTCTTAAAAAGACAGAAACACACACACACACACACACACACACACACACACACACACACACACACACACACACACACACACACACACACACACACACACACACACACAAATGTGCATTAACAAGACAGAGGCTCCATTTTGACGCTTATAATCTCAGATACCACATTTACTTTCTCAGTTGCAAAAGTGGCAACAAGCTCTAATCATCTGATCAAAAAATCAGCCCTGGTTGCTTGCTGCACCTTGCAGCAATATCTTCCTTTGATATAAACCCAACACTGAGCAACTGATCTGTACACGTTTTTATATTTCTATACAGCCCAGAAGGGATTTATTGTTCCGTTCCACAGTTTCTCGTTGGACAGCCAATATCATGTAGCCCAGCAGTGTTCATAATAGCTCATCCGCAGCAGATCGCATGAAGATACTGCAGGGTTGGAGATAAAATACACGTTGAAATGTCACACTGAGCCTGTCATTCTGCTCCAGTGACAGTAGGCAGACGTATTGTGCTAGCTGAGGCACCTTCCTCGTTCTAGAGAATCTTCATCCAGTAGAGAAGCAGACATCTCATTGATCCAATCTAAAGTCCCACATTGTTATAAAACATTCATGTGCAACCCGGCCCGTCTTTCCATATCCCATTAAGCCTGTCTGACTTTGAAATTTCTAGTTTACTTAAGATTGCAGAATCACCCAGACAGATAATTGATAGCATTTACATCTCGCTTGGAATGATTTGCAGATCATCTAGTTTATTAATTATTAGAATTAGAGTGCACACAGCTCTCATTACAGATAAGTGATGAAAGGGTCCTGTGCCTAAAATCCAATGTGACTGTTAAATATTCAGTTTGCAGGGTGTTTGAAATGTTATGTCAGATTGATATCATATTATATTATAATCGTTATAATCCAGACCAGTAATTTACTGCCTAAGTGCAAAAGCACTAGGATCACTGTTTCAGTGAATGAGAAGTCATTCTCAGTGCAGCCACGCTGCATTATTAAGCAAATGAATGAACTAGTTTGATTTAGAGCGCATTTACACGGATAGCCAGCAAGCTTAATACAATGTGACCCACATAAGCTGCTCAATCGTCTTCTTTCAGCAAAAACAGAGAGACACTTATTAATAAAAGCATGCCATTTCCTCTCCAGAGCTCTCCAAACGTGGAGAGAAATGATATACTTCTATTGTTGGGGAGAGAGAGCACACAAATTGAATTTTGAATAAGGCCTTGGTCTGTCATTGAGGTTTTGTTACTTCTCACAGTGAGATGACTTTAAAAAAAAGCTTTGACTTGCTTGAAAAGTGTCAGAAGAGGAAGACACTCGCCTGCCCTCGGCTAAGAATACACATAGAACAGGATGCACAGCCGGATATTTGTTGTTATAATATGAGCCCAACATCAATCCAAATGGCACCCTGCCAGGTAGGAAAAATAGCTTATGTATTTCTCTGCACAATGCAGTGTTACTGAGCGGCAATCATTCCACGCATTAGGTGTTAGGACAAGGCTGATGAAATACAAAGATAAGCATCACCTACGGAGTTATCAGGGTCTGCAAACAGAAAGAAGGCGACATCAAAAACAAAACATTCAGGGAGAGGTTTCTTTAAACAATGCTGCTGACTGCAACTTGTTTTACAGTATAAGTCCTCCAATAATCAGATTGAGTTTGCCCTTACTCTCATCTTTTGTCATGCTGATGTGGGATTTCAGTGGTAAGAGGTCAATTTGTTCATTTCAGTCTCAGCAATCCTGTGCGGAACATGCGTAATCTGCACAATCAGATGCTTGTTAGCTAAGCCGCTCTCAGCACTGTCAACATTTTCATAAAGGGGGCTGCTTTGTTTGGGCGTAAAAAAACGAGGTCAGCAATACATCTTTGATGACTGTTTAAAGATGTGTACATAGGATGATTTGAACGTAATGTTGTGTACATAGATTTGACTGTTAAATGAGAGCAGCTGGAAAGACCTGCCAGGCCAGACAACAGTCAACACAAGCCTGTTCAGCATTCGGTATCAGCATCAACCTCCGAACATGCATTCACACACTGTGCTCTGCAAACACTATTTTGCACTGGACCCCAGTGCAACTAGGAGTTTGTTTGTTTGGGCATTTCTGAAATTACAATTGTGGTCTTCTTGACATTGTGCTTTGTTTTCACATCCCAAACAAATTATCCTCTGTCAAACAATCACAGTCTGGCTGGCCAAACGTTAACAGCACAGAAGATTCACTGCATAGCGCTGTTATGATCTTCTCTTATTTTTGGAGGTGCAGCAGACAGTCAGAGGGCTAGAGGCAGAAGTAAAGTTCACATCCCTGTGCTGCCAATGGTGCAGGTTGGCCTCATCCGTTGTTATGGTTACTCTTGTGATGAGGTCTGCTCGCAGGCCCGAAGGCCAGACACAGTTCCTGTGAGCTGGTGTTAGGCAAACAACTCCACAGAAATAGAAGCTGTCATTTCCCGGAAAGGGAAAATTTCTCACAGGACCTTGAGCTATGTGATGACCCCGAGCTAAATCATAAATTCTCCTTTCGTCCAACTCTCTCTCTCCTGCTTGAACTTTTTCCTCTCCTTTCCCCTTTCCGCTCTTTTAATCTCTCCTTCCTTCTTGGTTTTTCTGAAAGCCTCCATCATTTTCCCTTTCCCCCATCTCTGACCTCTTTCTTTTCTCATCTCTCGTCCTTCTGCGCTGACTGACAGGTGCTAAATCATTTGTCTCAGAGCATCCTTTTGTCTACAAATAGACTGAGGCCAAGGCACGGGGAGAACACTGTGGCACTAACCCAAGAGTAACACACTGACTTTGAGCGATAGTCTCAACCCTGCACACAAAAACACACACACACACACACACACACACACACACACACACACACACACATACACGCTCATAAACATGCAGAGCACGCCTACAAAGTAGCACTTGTACACTAGCCACCAACATTCAGGGACACACATGCTTATGCACTTGCACATCCTGCCTACAACCAGCAGCCACCATCATCAATTCACATATAGTCGGATACAAACTGGCAGCCATATACGCACACACACACACACACACACACACACACACACACACACACACACACACACACACACACACACACACACACACACACACACACACACACACACACACACACACACACACACACACACACACACACACAGCGGTGTGTCAGTGGTAAGGGAAGCTCTGCTCTGTTAATAAGCCTGCATTGATTTCTTTATTTTGCCACTACTGCTCTGTCCAGCTGGGCTCCACAGCCATCGATTTTCACTATGAAAGCAGATGTTGTAGGGTGGAATTTGGGATTGCATTTGTGAATGTCTGTGTTGAAGAGAAACTAAGTAAATGATTGCATGTTGCTTTATGCTTAGATGCAATGTGTGTGTGTGTGTGTGTGTGTGTGTGTGTGTGTGTGTGTGTGTGTGTGTGTGTGTGTGTGGCTCACTGTCAGGCTACCTCAAGAAGAATCACCCTCTTGAGAAGCAGCAGCACTCTGCCACTTCTCACAGCGGAGCATTTGGTCTAAAAACCTCACTCCATCTCTCTGTACTTAGACAAACTTGAAAAATCGTTGCTTTTTAAGAGTTCACATGATAAACTGCCGTGACAGGTCAGTCTGCGATGCAGAGACTTGTTGGTAATGTAAGCTGGCCAGCTGAAAAGCTCAAAGGCTATTGATATAAACTGCACAAAGGTTCAAAGCAACCCAGAAACTCAGATTTTGTCTGGGGCAATATGATGCTTTACAGGCTATAGCTACCAGTCACACTTTCTACATCATACACAGTGAAAGGCAGCAGGGTTACTCCAAGTAGAATGATTAATAATGAACATATATTGTCTATTAAGGTTCAACACTTTTTTTGTGTTGGAATTATTGCAGTCTGATTTGTGACTGATAATTGAGAAGTAAAAGCACAATGGCAACTGCATGACTGCATAATCAATATCCATTTTCCACACAAGATTTACTTTTATGCTTTCACTGGAAGGGTAATTGTAACGTCACATCATCATTGCTCAAAGCCTAAAGAGAGATTGTAACACTCTTTTAGCCATATGACCTTCGTTTTTGTTATTCTGGGCTTTCTTTCCTTTAAAATCCGGAAAACGGAGGCAATGTTGCAAAAGATGTATACAAAATGTGTGTGACTTCAAAACAACCATTAAGTATTATGCACAAAAATCATATTTGCACAAGAATGTATTTATACAGATACAACTAATAACACAAAATAAGGTACCACTTACAGTTATGAGCCATTATTAAGGAAAGGTTTTGGGTTGCCATTTTATGAAAAATCCCTTTTGACTGATTGGACTGCATTTATTTTAGTTTATCCTTTGGAAACAGGCTGCAGAAGATGGGGACCACAATCTATTTATTAAGTCTTCCTAACTACATTATTAATACAGCTACAACCAGTTTCCAGTTAGCTTAGCAAAAGGTCGGACATGGTGAAACAGCTGGCCTGACTCCAGCCTACCAGCAACTCTAAAGCTAAGTAATTAACCCATTTGTCTTGTTTGTTTAATCTGTACAAAAAAAGTGTGTAAAAAAAAAAAGTTGTGGTTTTACAGGGGTTTATATTCCAGATTCTGTGCAGTAACTTCCTGGAGTCTTGTAAGGAATATTTCATAAATTATATATATATATATATATATATATATATATATATATATATATATATATATATATATATATATATATATATATATATATATATATATATATATATATATATATATATATATATATATATATATATATTCCTTGGAGTCAACCAGAGAGGAATCTTTGGAGGATTGTATTACCTTTGGACAGAGTCAGGCTAGCTGTTTGCCCCTGTTTCCAGTCTTTATGCTATGCTATGCTATGCTATGCTATGCTATGCTATGCTATGCTATGCTATGCTAAACTAAGCTAAGCTAAGCTAAGCTAACCGAGTGCTGGCTCTAGCTTCATATTAACCTTTAAGATATGAGAGCAGGATCACTGGCAAGGCGAATAAACGTATTTACTCAAAATGTCAAACTATTCCTTTAAAGTAATACATTTGGAAATCTTTGAGAAAACTAGGGATGCACCGAATCCAGGATTCAGCCGAATATTGGGCTTTTTGATGGGTTCGGTTTCTGCCGAACCTTAGAATTCTTTCCCACCGAACCGAACCCTAGGCTTGCACTACGCGACCTACACTACACGTAATGACGCCGCCGTTGATTACAGGAAGGTGTTTACGTAGGTGGACCGTTCAATGCAGTAGGCTGTGAGAAAGTGAAAATGGAACTCGTGAGCAGAAAAAGTGTTGTTTGACAGTACTTTCAGTCAAACGAAGGCCATTCAAGTTCAGCTACATGTTCAATTTGCAATGCTGATATGTGTCGTGGGGGCAAGGACCCTAAACAATACACAACATCGCCGCTGTTAAAACATTTACATATGAAACATCCAAAACAATACGAGTTGTGCATGAAGGAATCTACAGACTGCAGCAACTTCAGGTACAGCAAAGGAAGGACAGTCACAGCTAAAAACTTGTGTTAACCAGACAGTGCCTCTCCCGGGCTGTCAGCCGTTCTCTTGGCAAATGATTCTCCTACAGTGAGAGCGGAGCGACTGAATGGACGGCTGCTGCTCGTTATGTAACATCAGCTTTCTAATTTCACCCACCCAACATGGCTTCATCATAAACTGGTTAGCGAAAATTTGCCGAACAAAATTGTCTCTCATCTGCCGATAGCAATGTGCTTTCCTACAATGTGAAAAGAGCGTGTGAATTCAACATTAAGTTGTTACATTTAACTATTTTAGAGGCTGCGGACGTTGTTTACTTCATTAATGTGTTTACTGTGTTAACGGACTGAGGATGGGAATAGGATTCGGTATTCGGTTTCGGATTCAGCAGACTCTTAACCAGTGGATTCTTTATTCAGCCGAACGCCAATAATCTGCATTCGGTGCATCCCTAGAGAAAACCAATCAACCATGGTCTGTTTCTGTATGTGTGTCTATGTTACTCGTTTTATTCAGGCATTTAGTAAACACACTGGCAGCAAGTTCATAAATGATGTCGCCTTTTGAAATATAACTATCACTTTTTCCTGCTCTTCCCATTTCAATGACTCTCCGTATCAACCTCATCTGTCTGACACTTCCTGCTGTGTTTTCTCATGATTTCTTGTGTTGCTCCTTTTTAAATGCCAGTTTTCTGTAATCTCTATCTGTCTCTCACACATGCACACTGTCCATTCTAATTGTCAAGGTTGGTTGATGCTATCGATCAGGGCAATTTCACTCACAGCAGCTTCATCTGACAGGCTGCAGAATTTATGAGGCAGTAGATTATGCCAGAGCAGAATGAATGGTTTGATTTTTACATTTCCTTTCCTCAATTTTTATCAATCTGTTTGCATCCCCACTACCGTTCACCCATTTTTATGTCTCTGACTGGGGGAGTGGGAGTGTGTGGTGATGAGGGAAGCAAAAGTGGACAAGCACAGACACCCACCAATCACATTTGAATGTTGCTCAGAAGTTTTGTTTCACATTGTGATGGATGGATGAGATCAGACAGGTTGGAAGATGGATGGAGGGGAGTCACATCCTCTTCTATTGAGAAGCAGAACAATCCCTTACATCTTAATAGTATCTCCAATTCTGATAAGTATTCACGTGAATGAATTTGTATTTGATTTTGTTTTCTATTAAGATGTTGAATCATTGTGCTTCCCCCAATGTTCCAGATGGGTGAATATGAATTATAAATATTACTCCTTTTTGTGGCAGTTCGGTTGAAAGTGAAGGTATTACTCAACAGCAATAAAAGTGTGTGGGACTGTGTGTGCATCCAAAAAGGAAATGAATGCTTTGCAATGCTACAATAACGATTGCTTATCATCCCGCTATATTGCGTTTTAGTAATATTGGGTGTGCAGTAGCGTCTGCAGAAGGAGTCATTTAATCCTCATAAATTGCGTTTATTTGTTGCCATAGAAGTGACAGCATCTGCTGACTGCAAGTGATGGATGTCAGATGTTTGTCAAATAACACTCTGGCATGCCTATATTGTGTTATCTGTGAAGTCTGGCATATAGATGGGAAATAATGAAAATGTAAAAGTAATCTGCTTTTTTCTCTTGCATTTCTTATTTCAGCTGATCTTTGCCATCGCCCGTATCGTTTTTAACTCAGGCCATGATTGGGGGTGCTATGCAATTACAGCCAAGAGAGATTTCAGTCATCATTGTCTGGCAGACAGTAGCCAATGAAAAATAAAAGATCTCTAGAGGCGTAATAAGTCAACTTGTCTGTACGAATCTGTCCACACAAGAGAGATGCCCCACCCTCGGAGTTAAACAAACAAGGTCGTTATTTAGGGCCTCCCTGTTTGGCTCCACACTGCTTCATGTGTGGAATAGCAATTAACAAGGGGGACGTGCATTAAAACTCTGACATCAAGGAAGATACACTCAAAAGTCAGAATTAGAAAACATAACGGTCTTCCTGGGACAGACTGTATGTAACAATAAGCTTGTAGTGATGTTATCACACTGTATACTCTTCCTGGCATCTCCCTTAGTGTCACTGTAATATTCCTGCCAGATTCCTACAGGGTGTGTGCTGTGATCAGCAGTGATCTTATTATGCTTATTTTTTTTCCCCATCATAACACAGTGGCTCTGCAGTGAAATTGCTATAGTTAGTCTCTAAATTGTATTCTGGGATTAAGACAGCTGTTTTAGTCCTGTAGTACTGCGGTATGATGGGACAAACTATAGACAGTCTTAAGTAACAGATCCCTGCTGTGACACGTGTTATTAAATCTTTTTTTTATTAATCAGATTTTAAATTGTGTGTTTATGAGAGAATCAGCAAGACCAATGAACAACAGAACAGCATGGGTGGTTAGTTTGTATTATAGGATATAAAGTAAATCCCTCGCCAAAACAAATGCAGTCTTAAACAACAGCAATGCAATGAATCTAACAGTCCAGATGGTTATAATGTTGAGTTTTTGTTGTTTTAGAGATTCAACGTGATGCTAGTTTGTGATGCTGTTGAATTGTATACTAATGCACTCAGTGTCCACTTTATTAGGTACACCTGTAGAGTCAAATGCTGTCCAATGCAACTACTCTGCCTCAAAGCCCACTTTCATTAAGGTATTAGCCCAATTATGTTTTTGCATTGATGTTGTTATTATACTCTCATGTATGTAGTAAATGACGATAGAAAAACAGTACAACACCACCTTTGATTATGACCTCAGTAATAAACATATCATTGAATTTACACATTTCCGATAATGTCAATGGAACATTATGAGCTACGCAAAGCTAGATGTTATAGCAGGGCTGTTGTATTGGATTGCATGAGATTGTACTAGACTATTAACTATCAGCATGGCATAATACCATTAAGGGGATGTGCTAGTCTGCAGCAGTGACCCATAATTTGGGGTCCATAGTAGTGCTGTAGTTCTATTGTTTTGCATTATACTTGAGGGGTGTTTCTAATATTTGGTCCCCTCCATTCATGTTAATAAGGGTAGACTCAATTTTGGACCAATACTGGCAGTGTATTAACTATTAATATTAACATAAGGGAATGTGCTACTGGGGCAATGATGACTCAATTTGGGATTTGGGTGTCTTCAGGGCTCCCTCAGTGTCAAATAATATTTCATTTCACTTTAACTTCTTTCAACATGACATAATCCTTCATACAAAACACATCAGAATACAGATCTTTTGTTCCACTC
The DNA here is from genome assembly GCA_023631565.1 of Gymnocephalus cernua. Classification (NCBI taxonomy): domain Eukaryota; kingdom Metazoa; phylum Chordata; class Actinopteri; order Perciformes; family Percidae; genus Gymnocephalus; species Gymnocephalus cernua. The sequence goes on from CM042436.1 coordinate 30,665,113, forward strand.
TCATTCTATAATCTCCCAAAGTACACGGCAGACCGATCTACTTAAAAATACATAACAAAAACAATATTCCTTCATGTGGTTTTTGGGATTAAATTGTATCAAATGTGAGTCCCTGAACCTAAATTAAACATAACTGGGGTCCCTGACAAACATCATTTGAGAACCTCTGTGTAACTATAAACACAGCCTATAGCCCCCAGCACACAACTGCAACCTACCGTTTTCCCTGGACTTGATCTTGGCAGCGGTCTCCACACTTGCTCAGCGACTTGGAATAAAAACAATAAAATTAAATAAAAGATGAACCCCACTTCAAATCACTTCAAATAAATGAGACAGAGCATTGTTTGCTTCCCTCCGCTCGCTTTCTTCACTCGCTCCTGACTGGGCAGCGATTTAGAGACCGCACAGGCTGAGCTCGTCCATTGTAATTGGATGCCGAGAGCCGGAGCAAACTGCTCGCCAACGCTGGACGTCAGCGCTGATGGAGGTCGATTTAGACTCTTATCTCCCTCCTCTGATACTGTTATGCGGCTTTGATTCGTTTCCCCTTTTCCCTCAACGCGGATGTTATCTTCCAATAGTGACCGACTCCTTGAATATATTCTCTCTCTCTCTCTCTCTCTCTCTCTCTCTCTCTCTCTCTCTCTCTCTCTCTCTCTCTCTCTCTCTCTCTCTCTCTCTCTCTCTCTCTCTCTCTCTCTCTCTCTCTCTCTCTCTCTCTCTCTCTCTCTCTCTCTCTCTCTCTCTCTCTCTCTCTCTCTCTCTCTCAGAAAGGAGGTAGTGGGGGTGTTTTTATTCTCGTTCATTTACTTTCAAAGCTGGTCTCATCATTGCCTGGCACCGATGTTTGCACTTAACTTTAAGCGCAATTTCCGCCGCTAAATAAACCATAATAAACAGCGACACTTCCATGTGAAACAACACATTTGAAGAGAAGCACAAGGATTTCAGCACCACGGACAGCGGCCTTGTCTTTTATTATGAAAGGTCACGGACGTAAAGATTTGATCCTCCACGCTCTGCCACTGTGACGGCCGTCCTTACAGTGGCAATGGCAGGCAGAACAGAAGTGTGGAAAAGTGTGAAGGGACTGAATTGAAAAAGTGCCATTTCTGTCCAACCAAGGGCAAGTGAATTCAAGCTGAACCGTGGCCCTTCAATATCCGGCAAAACCATACTGCTCAGTCACAGCAAGACGCTACAATTCATTACTGGCTGTGGCAGAGAGGATGAATATGAGCAGAGGTTACAATCTATTTTACAGCACTTTTAGGGCATGTGTAACATCGAAATGCTTTGTTGAATACAATTGTAATATTTCTTACAGCGGTTTGTTCAAGTTTGCCCTCATACAAGAGTGGTACTGTAGAAGCTGGACATTTCAACCATTTATCCATACATGACTTTTAGCCAACTATTTTAACTGAATACTTTTAGCTAACCATTTACCAGCATTTTTACCAGCATGATAGCTAAAACCAGGGCCTTTCCAAAGAGGGAGATCGTGCAATCATGGCCCTTCCAGAAGTTTAGTAATCTGACCTGGAACTTCATTGACTTTTGGGAGACTATGCATAATAATTCCAGAACAATAAATAGTTGAATGAACGCTTATTTAGTTATCCTATCGTATAGTAGAGCAGATAAGCATAACAATAGGTGTAGGCAATACCGTGTTTCCTTACTTTCCAAAATCATGAACGTCACTGAAATTAGAAAGGCGCCAGACAACTCCTGATTGGTCAGATACCATGGGGTGAATGTATTTGAAGTAGCTTGATCTTTGCTGATTGGCTGTGAGAAATGTGTTTATACGACCTCACAGAGAGGCACGAGATCTCTAGTTTAAATGCTCGATGAAGTTACCAAATAGGGCTACGGTTCCTCGCCCTATGTTCAGGTACACATGACTCAACATGTGGATATTTCCTTCTAATCTAAAAGTAATTTCTATTTTAATAAGTTGAGTCTACCCCCTGGCGACTGCTGAAGTACTCCCTCGGGTACAAGTGGTTAAGAATCAAAGAAGTTATGTGCACGTGCCTCTGTGCGTGCCACCTCTGATGATGACTTGATCACACACTAATCAGACACCACAGTGGTTAAAACCGTGCTGACCCACATTTAGCATCACTTAATTAACGCCTGTGTGCGTGTGCACGAGCGTAGCTGCAAAGGTTCCAATGTCTGAGCAGGTACATTAGTTTGTGTCTAATTACATGTCTTTGTGATGCTGAGCGCGCAGTGTGTGCATGTGTGTTTGAGCTCGGATTTTAATGATCTCCTCCTACCCCCTCTAGGCCAGCATGAGCCTTTTTTGACCCACATCAGGAAAATTAACATCACACTCAAATGTCTGTTAGGGCAGAGGGCTCCTTTCACCATCTTTCCTCTCATCCTGCTGTTCTTAACTCCCCTTTTTAGCTGACAGGAAAAGCAACCAATATTGAATACATCACACAGGCTATTTGTATGCATGCAAAGTCCCATCTACAGTTTATTTGAACATAAATTGGTCCATAAACTTTGCTAACAAGTTGTGCTTTCTAGCCATAAAAAAAACCAAAAGCACCATATTAAAACAGCCAGACAAAGTTGGGCTTATATTGTCATGGTTGCCAGTTTGAATCCCCAGATCTGCAGGAATATCAGTCCCCTACACCCACGCTGTGCACTTGAACAAGTCACCGTTCCATTAGTACTGCCCTGGGGCCAAGCTTAGAAGACTGAGGTTCTCTGGGCTCTATCTATCTATCTATCTATCTATCTATCTATCTATCTATCTATCTATCTATCTATCTATCTATCTATCTATCTATCTATCTATCTATCTATCTATCTATCTATCTATCTATCTATCTATCTATCTGTGTGTGTGTAAAATGCCTTTGCAGCTACTCCCACAGGGATAATGTAATTAGGAATGTTCTCTTTCTCAACTTACCTTGTAAATTAAAACAGCTGTGTATCAAAAAGTGAACACATTGGATGCAGTCGTGCTACAGTATGGAGGATTGTACCACCTCTACCATTGAAATGGTGTGTCTCTTTGTTGCTGTGGTTTCTTTATTGTCCAGGCAGTAGAAAAACAAGATGTATTTCCTTGAATCATGGAATGTAAAATAAACTTGAATTTAGAGACACAAACCTCCTTGTCATTGTGAGAAATATAATGGTGACTGAATCATCCATCTCTTTGTAACTAAAATTGACTGGTTTGAGCCATTTCCAAAATGACAAGCAAAGATAAATTTTGACGACTTTATTCACAGACAGATGGAGATTGAGCGATATAGACTAAACCAAAGTACCAACAGGGAAGTATAATTCCTATTTACATACTTTATTGAGCAATATGAATGAACACAATTTCCATATAAATGTGAAAAAAAGAAAAACCCAGGTGAGGAAATCGCCTTTTTTGTTTGTGATGTGGTCTACATGGGTAAGAATCAATAACATGCACAGACAGATGCTGGGGAGATAACAGTGATTTAACGTTAACACACACACACACACACACACACACACACACACACACACACACACACACACACACACACACACACACACACACACACACACACACACAGTGTAATTAGATGATCTCCCAATGAAAAGCAAGCAGGACATGAAAGCTTTACAAATGGCCGCCAAAACAACAGCTGTAATGCGACAGGCAGACATTTGTTCCACTAATCACTGAGGGAGATTGTCAGATACAGCCGGATGGAGGCTTAGATAGATTTATATTATTAGGCCATACGCTCGCTTGCACGCACCACCCACACACACACACGAGTCTGCTGTCCATTATCCCTTGCCTTGGCCCTCACACCTTGACAGCTGTCAGGGATTTTGACATGCAAGATCACAGAATAAAGAGATTACACTGATCTGTGGAGAAAAGGCATGTTCCCAGCAGATATTTCCGAGGGCATTCACATCAAGTAAACAACAGTGGGTTATGGGAAAACACTCGCAGATCAAAAGCTTAGGTTAATTCAAATAACAAAAATACATGTTTTCTGATTTCTTATAATGTTATTTAACTACGCAGATAGTTTTGTCTCTGAAATTTCTGCTCCCAACCCAATACAATGACGAGATGAGATTAATGGAATTTTATCTGTGGTGCTCACAGGATTGAAAAATTACGTTTAAAAAAATTCAACCTCACTGTCAACAGTTTTCACTGGAACTACTTTCTACCAAAGAAATAGCATGAAACCATTGACAGTGTGTTCTATGGAATATCTACGCAACACTGGAGAGAGATGTTGCCTTTCTTTAAAGCTGCACAAATCAATATTGTTATATTAAAAAGGTATAGTGGAGGATTTTCTTTTTCCTGGTGGATCATCAAGACTACTGGTCCTCCTAGTTGTCAATCATTCTTGGATATGTTTACGTAAGGCTCGTACGTGCCGTGACAGGTCAGCGAGCAGATTATGGATTAACACAACTTTTCTGCCTTTCTGTCACATCTACTGCAGTCAGATTCACTGTGTTCCCTCGGAAGGAATAACTGCACATGGGTAGGACCTTGTAATGATATTTCGAGCATGTTTAGAGGCTAAAAACACGTTTAAAACTTGCCCGGTTTATGCCTGTTAGGTGCTAGAGCGAGTAGGGGGATAACACGGTGTAGGCAGCACCGATTGGTTTCGTTTTTTTCGCTACTGACAGCACTACAAATTTACAAACAACAGAGCTATGGGTTGAAATCGACCGGAATTCTCCTTTAAGGAGCATTTTAGCATCTTTCAGTTCATCATTTTAGTTTTCTAGCCTGCAACTTTGTTCTCATCAACCAATAAGTTAGTGACTAGTTGAACATAAACATTTTGCAGATACTTCCTCATGAGTTGGTGACCAAAACATAAAAGGGGAGTTTACAGGTGACCACACACCTGACTCCAAATGAATTACAATGCTGCTCTTAGCTATATGAACTTTATAAAGGTGTATGTCCAGTGTTGAGTTTTTAAACAAAATTCAAGATGTGGTGAACGGATCCTTTAATACTGTGTGCTTTGATTTTCTCTATTTGGACACACTAATAGTCAAAAGGTGCAGGCACATCCCAACACATAATATGGTGCTAACAACAATCAAGGCAATGGTGTCTCCCTCTTCCTGGATATCCCCTGATGCCTTTTCATCTGTGATTTCTCTGAAACTCCATTACTATTGCAGAAGGGTATCGTGCTTCTGCACCACAATCAATACTCTTCCATTAAGGTGATGAACGGTCTGTTTCCCCAACCTTCTGCAGTCAAGACAAATTCTCAGGACCCACTGATCCAAATCAGTCAATGTGGGCATGACAGCACTACACCCAGGCAATGTGAAGGGTAAAGAGAGTTGCTGACTGGGGAAGTCTGATCAACTCTTCCATCCCCACTGGTTCACATCTCCTGTGTAATGTACAGCAGACAACTTATACAGAGACATTCATTTCTCAAATGTAGAGTGAGAGATACATTTTTATCTGAGAGTAAGGTCTTGTCTTCAAGATCATTTCTAAAACTACATTTGATTTGATAAGTCTGGCAAATGAAGCAATTTAGTCTAATATTCAGTGTTTTTCTCCAAACTCAAGTTGATTTGTGTTGATGTACATGAAAGAAATACATAATTTTGGTTATAGAAGAAATGCAAAGTCACCCTTCAGGAAAAAGGAATTAGCTTGCAAATTGTTTTTTTACAGAGATAGACATGTTATGAAAACATTGGCAAAGGCAGCGCTGTATTAATTAAATAAAGTCAGTGTTGTTAGCTCGCTCCAGAAAGTATTTGCCTTCAATTTAACAGCTGACATCTTCTACTATCCTTTGGTAATCTGAAGAGAAATGCACAGTGGCAAAGCAATTGCTGGGTGACTGACATGAACATGTTGCTAAGCCAACAAAGCAAATTCTGCATTATGTTCAAACAAAGTCCACATTTTGTCTGTGGAATGGAAAGAATAGTGTGTCTGTGTTGGTGATGAACGGTGATGACTGCAAAAAGATCCACACGGCACCATTGAAAAGAATCAAAAATAAATGTACAATGATATTAAACAAAGTTATAAATGTAATAAAACAGAGAAAAGTAGCAAATCCTTACATTAAAGCTGGAACCAGAGAGTGTAAAGCACTTGACTTAAAAAGCTCATATTATGCTTTTTGGCTTTTCCCCTTTCCTTTATTATGTTATATATCTTTCTGTGCACGTTATAGGTTTACAAAGTGAAAAAGCTCAAAGTCCACCAAAAAGGGACTTACTATCTTCCAGAGAAAACACTGTTCACAAACTGCTCCAAACAGCTCTGTTGTAGTCCAGCCTTTACTTCAGAGACAAACGTGGTCACTTTGTAACACGTTATAATGCTCGCCAGCTGCTAGCATGGCACGCCCTCATACTCTGCAACTGACAAGCTAGCAGTACTTACTGCACATGTGCGACTCCCAACAATGATGGGATAGAAGTGAGAAGCCTCACTCTGTAGCTAAAACAGAGAACTCAACACACAGGGTGAAAAGAGGAGCTGCAGCAATGTGCAGTACAACAAATATATGGTGTTTTCTGAAAATTAAACCACATAAACCTATTCTGGTACAACCTCTAAATACAATTATGAACCTGAAAATTAGCATAATATAAGCACTTTAAAGCATTAATCGAAAGTGTTACAGATTAATAATCTGTTAATCAACCAACCGTTTTAGCACTAGATCAGTCTTTTTTACAGTAAATCTGACTTTTGCAAGTTCTCGAACTTTGTTAAAAAGTGCATTCCTAATGGTTGAAGTACTCCCTTAACCCCCCCCCCCCCCCCCCCCTTAAACGTTGTGGTGTCACACTGCAGATATGCAGTATATCATAGTCAACAGAAGCAACAGCTTGCTTGCTGTGACTCTGAGTGCTGACTGTTTAGTTCTGGAAACTAGAAATGTTGGGTTCCTACAACTGGAGTCACCTTTCAACCTAAATGCAACAATGCCCCCCCAGCAAGAAAATTGCTTTCTGTAATAAAAGAAAGCGAGTCCAGTCTAGGAAATGTCCTTCAGCCACCCCTGACAAACAGGCTATACCATTTCACCACAGTGTTGCTGTGAAGACAACATGGACTGCAAACAAGGATTATAATCAACAGTTACAACCTCCACAACTGCCCTCTGTCTGTTACTGTTTGCATCAGTACTTACATAATTCAACTGCTATACCATGAGGGGGTGATTATTCATGTCTTGTTGTTTCCTATTCCCCAAAACCTGTTCTAGCTGATTGTAACTGATTGCAGACTTTACGTAACTGGAAAAACAGCAAGCCAACCACGATAATAAGAAGTGTTGTGTAAACACTTAACAAGCCATTTACATTTATCTGTGTTCATTATGTAGCTTAATTCTGTAACCTGGTGGCACCCATGATGGATGTTATGGCCCAGTAATAAAATAGCTTGGCTGGAGTAGCTGTGGCTGTAAAAGAGTCTGGTGGTCCTTATATCCACAGTCATGCTGCCCTCTTCTGATTCCACTTGTTAATATATAAAAAGGACCATACTGTCATTTTTTTTGCCATGGAATTTAGCATCAATATTCATCAGCCACAATTAAAGATTCCTCAAGATTTTGATGATGGCCCTGATCCCCTCTCACCCCCGTCAGGTGGACATTTCTTCGTGACCTTCACTTTGGTTTATGACAAGGAATCTTGAAAACTAAATCAAGCCAGAATTGTATGAAATCTATTGTGAAGATTAATGGTTGGGTAAATGCTAATGTTTTTGGGGATACCCGGACCTTTCATCCAGTGCCACCCAAAACTTACTGTGCACATTCACGTGTGTGATAGTCAGCCCAGAAGTAAATGCACTGAATGACATTCAGATTTTGTTGTTTTACTTTGACAACTAAGTCACAGCTGCTACACTTGTACATTGTAATTTTTTATTCAGTGTAGACAGAAGGTTCTGATAACTCTTAATAACATCTTATGTCATATTCAATATCTCCAGATCAATACAGTGCAGAGACTTACTTTTTTTGTTTAGAAGCAGAGAAATGCACCGTTTCAAGGTCTTCCATGCGATTGTTGGCTTTTTAATCCAGCATGGAGTTTCAGTGTCTTTGTTAAATAAATCCATAAGTATGAATCCATAAATCAAGTTACACAATGGTTGATATCTCCGCAGTGCCAGAAGGTTTGCAATTCAGCCTGGAACTGCAGTGTATTTTCAAAAAGTTTGCAAAAAGTTTGCCCCAACCATCTTGAATCCCAGAATGTTGTCAGGTGAGTGTGTCAACCAATCAGAGGCTTTCTTCCTGACTATCTTCTTCTTCTTTGGTGTTTTCATCCACAATGTTGGAGATGTTGCCACTTTTCCTGACTGTGTTACTTCGCTGCTACAGATACTAAACATGGAATAAACATTCTCAGAGCAGAGCTTCAGGTCATTCAGGCAGCCCTGAATATGGAAATGAGTGTGATTTGGACTCCTGATGTCTCATAGCAGACAGGAAATGCATTGGAGATGGCACAACTAACTTTTTTGGATAAAAGCGTTACACATTTCTGTAAGATCCACTTTCCGCTTAGGTTTTCTTTTGTATTTGTAGTCATGTAACAATTTACACATCTATGTGACATCCCTGCAGCATACATATCCTGATAGCCCAGGTTGACCTGAAAACAATGGCTTGATTGTGCATCACAGGGTTGATGTTATAAAAGCATTATTACACAAGGAAACCCGGCGAAGATTGGAAACTAAATCATCATGTTTCCCCAACACTGTTGTATTGTAGGTTGCAATAAACATTTACCTTCTCCACAAACATTATTTTGTGACAGATATATGTATTTATATTAGCGTTATGGCTTAAGTTGTGGGAGAAAAACATGGTATTTGTTTAGCTGCTTTCTGAATGGTCAAATAAGGTTGTACAAAAATCACTTTATATTATATTACCTATGTTATAGACTGTAGTAGTAGTAACCTTGTAGGTATAGTATTGGATTTGAACCTGGAGTATTGGTTCAAATCCATTATCCAGTGCTGATGCAATAGACGATTTATTTTTTTCCAGATATTTTGTTTCACTTAATTGTTTAGCTGGTTGTTGTAATTCTTCATATTACAGCCAGAGTTTTCAATGTTCTGGGTATGATAAGTCAGCAACAGGTGCTACTTATCAAACTGTTTATCTTAGTTATTCAGAGTTTAGTGTTCTGTGTGGACTTAATGTTTCAGTAACATTTCCACACTGACAGAAATACTGAATATTTGTATTTGTGTGGCATGCACAGATATTGATTATTGGCACAGATTACTGATTATCAGTGAAAGCATCTTATAAACTATGAAAGCCTATTTGTATCAGTTTAACCCTGAAAGACAGGATTACCATAAACCTGCACAAGAAACCGGCTCATGGATTTTTCATTTCAGGTAATTCCTCTCCAGCCCCATCTAGTGGGAGAGTCATAACATGACATGGTAGCTGCCTTGTGTTGTCTAGTTCAGCATTGACTTACATACAATATATACTGTAGGGCAAGTTAATAATAAAAGTTAATAATGTACATTACAAATGTACACGTGTAGTTGTCTGTCATATTGTTTAGAGTAGTGGTTCCAAACCTGTCAGGATGCCTCCAGTGGGTCACGCATTTCACCACACACACACACACACACACACACACACACACACACACACACACACACACACACACACACACACACACACACACACACACACACACGTTTCTAGGCAGTAATAAAAAGTACTCAAGTAGCCTAAAAGTATATATTTATATCAAATGTATTATATAACATGTTCAGAATTATGCATTGTGAGTGGTATGAATGCATAAAGAACATCACGAAACACGTTAACACTGCAGCGCACTGATCTTTAAAATAGATTTTATTTACCATTTTGTAATTCAACAGTTTACGATATACAGCTGACAGGACTAAGACATTGCAATGGATTTTGGCCCTAAAGGTTGAAGAACAAGAAGAACAGACATGGTTAGATAGATAAACAGATAGATATGATAGAGGATACCAGAAGAACTGTGCTCTCTCTTTTCTCACTTGTGCTTTTTCTCTCTACTCCTCCCATGAAACAATTTACATTGGCATAGCAACAACACAGCATACTGTATGTCCACTGACACTTGGACAGTTTCTTTCAACGTGTTTTCTTTTTTCAAAATGAAAGTGTGAATCCTTATTCTAAGTTTTTTTTACCTGTTGCTTTTACAAAAAAAACAAATTATGTCTTTAAAGTGCTGAAACATAAGATTATGCTTACATGAGCAAGGTGTAAGAAATTCAAGAGGTAATGTTCTGCAATTTACAGAGAACCACAGAAACAAGGTTAAATCACAGTTTTGTTTTTTAGTACAGTAGAGCATTTGTGCTGTGAATTTTGTGTACAAAAATGGTCTGAAACTTCACGTAGTTCACGTTCTTCAACATCAGTGACTTTCTCCACAGCCACTTCGGTGATAGTAGGCAATATCATATTAGTATATGAAGACATGGGCCAATTATTAACTATTCTCAATCTTGTTTTTTTAGGTTTTCTGGAAGACTAAATTGGTCTTGGTCTTTTGGTAGCCACATAATTGAGGGTTTACTTTAGCAACAAGAGAAATAAATCAAAACATAAATGGTAACTGGACCCTTGCTGGATACATATATGTGATATAATTGTCTAAATTGTCCATGAAACAATGTTATGTTCCAATTTAATTCATCAGAGCAGCACAAGAATGAAAATGTGAGTTGATGGGTCCTGATGCTAATTGAATCTTGGTGGCGGTGTACTTTTGGTGTTTTGATTTTGCTAATTCTTTTTAAAAAACATTTTGTAACAATTAGATAGAAAAAGCCAAACTGTTTGTGCCACAGGATATTAAAAGTAAACAGCGATGTACGACTGTTGGCACTGTACTGTGTAAAATATAGCTTTAGGTTCATGTGTTACTGTCACACTGTTATCTGTCATTCTGTCATGTAACTGTAGCCGCCATCTACACCAGAGCTCACCGGAAAAAAAGTAGTTCAAGTTTCGATCCAAAGCTTTTTGTTTGGAAATGCTTTTTAAACCTAACTGGCATTATCTCAATTTTTCAATGAATACAACTTTAAAAACAAACCAAAAAAAGTAGTGTCATTTAACATTGGATAAACAATGAGCAAAATCTGATAATACTATAAGTAGTTTTCTTTCTCTTTTAGTACAAAATGTTTTTTTTTCTCTCTTAAAAGATAGACTATATTATTAGCAGAGTAAGACTTGGCTAGTTCTGATAGGTTAGAGGTACATGATTGACATCAATACTGACACTACGCCTGCTCTACATGCAGGCTCAGCAGTAAGAGCTAATCCACTACACACACAGTACACAATACACCTGACGTTGTCTACATTACACTACAAGAAAAATGACAAATCAAAAACAAAGTGAAATAATACCCGCCCTCCCCTGACCCGCAAAAACACACTTTCCCACCCTCGAAATAAAAGCAAAGATCAACGCACACATACACACAGTCCGATTATATATTTTTTTTACAATACTGTACAACGGGAGGAAGAGTTGTGGGGAGATGGCGTGGGTTGGGATATATAGAGAAATAGCATGGTAACATGGTGACTAAGCTTCACTTACTACAGCATGAACTCACAAGACAGGCAACCACAAACAGGAAATGGTCTGAGCTACAAGCTGTCCCAATATAGAGAATAACAACTTTATATTCACCCTTTTCAGCAAACAAAACCTCATTTAGAAAGTGTAACGTTCCTTGGATCAGAGTTTCTACTCAAAAGAAGCAATGCAATTTATTTAGATTAGTAGACAGAGATAATGTATTGCTTCTTGAGCACCTGGTTTTGCAGTAATTTAATTAAAAATAAACACTTTTACAAAATACATTGGTATTAGGAATGATACTATAAAAAATATTTAGGATTCAACCTAAACCAGAAGGTAAAAACAGACCACCAACTACCAACCAAAGCCACAATTCTCTTCTGTAGAACCTTACTGTAAAAAAAGCCTGTTAGAAACCTGGGTAAAAATGTGTGCTTGTTTTAGAACACTCACTGTGCTTATCATGATTATGTTCACTATATTTTAGCTTCTGTGCTTAGCATTGACCTCTATGATGTTGCTTGTTTTGACATTTAACATTGTGTAGTGTCTGTTGGGCTTTTTGTATTTAATTCACAGTTACACCTCTGTTGTGCCTTTACTAACCTGAGTGTCAGCATCACCCCGTCTTAGTGGAGCAACTGCACTGTCCTGTTAAAATCACTCTCCTCTTCTAAGGACATGCGTTTTGGGGGATCAGTGGTGAAAAAATGTGCAGTTGTGCTTCAACACAGAAAATTGTTGGAAAGCTAATCAAAGAAACAAGATAAAAACACGTTAATTTGTGAACGTCAGAGATGCTGAAGGCAAATTTTGTTACCTTAGAAATGCCAGGCTAGCCGTTTCCCCCGTCTCTAGTTTTCATGCTAAACTAAGCTAACCAGGTGCCATCTCCAGCTTCATATTTATCGTACATACAGTACATGCGAGTGGTATCAATCTTCTCAGTTAATCTTCTAGCGCATAAGAGTATTTCACAAAATATTAAACTATTCCTTTAAGGTTCTCCACATATGCTGTATGCAATTTTGTATATTATCTGAATATGTTCCATGCTCATACGAGTATCACGGCCTTCTAGTTCTCCAAACGTCTTTGATATAATTGATGATTTGACAGCTAACAAACGCAGAAAAAGAAGAAACATTACAGTCAGACCAGATGCAATCCCAAAAAATTCCTTCCTGCCCGTGAAGCTAAAAGCATCTCGCTTCCTCCTGAACATGTGTCCAACAAAGCATCTTAGAATGAAAATACAAAGGAACACGTGATCTTCACACAGTTGTCTAGATGGCAAAAAACAAAACTCTTTTTGTATATTTGTTCTGTATTAAGACCTCCATAAACCTCTGCGACCACACTATTACAAATTGTCCTGGATGCTTTCCAATCAGACACTTTAAGGAAGCCCAACCCTGCATGCTAAAGAGAACCCTCTCTGTCCTATCCCATACGCTCCAACGAACAACAACAACAACAACAACAAATCAAGTCACAGATGAGGAATGGTAAACATGGTTAATTATGATTCAGTAGTTTTTATTTTTTTGTACAAAATAAACATATGCTGTCTTTTATATTTATTTACTAAGTTACTTTACAATAATGAGAGGTAAAAAGGAGAATTCTACAGAGAGAACTATACTATACAGCTACATTTAAATCTACATAATTCATTTAAGATTTGTATTCTGTATTCTTCTGGAAACAAGCTGCATCTCCTTTGCTTTCTGTCTCTCCACCAGTCATAGCACAGCTTGGCTCAGAGCTTTTAAAATAAATGCCTGTAAATACATTAAAGGTCCCACTGACTGTAAGAGACTGACACCATACCAGTCTTTCTGAGATATACAGTATATATGTTACCAAAAACATGTGCAGGACTCAGGTAACTCAGGTAATGTTTTTGGTAACATGGCTTAATTAATGGGGCAGATTGCTACGACCCACGGGAGACACAGACTACGACACAATACGATCCTCTCACTAGCTACGTCCTCTAGCCCGGATCCTCCTTCATAGACTACATCCCAACATTTCACTCAAAAAAGAATGCCTGGAAGACTTAAGGAGAGATGGCACTTCAATATACAGAGTTGCATCCACCTGTTTTGTGTGTACAGGTATGTGTAGGTGTCGACAGCGGGGAAAGTTAGGTGGTTTCGGTCCCTATAATCTAACGGGCCACCTTTAGTCAAGACAAGGTTTCCACAGGCAAGGAAACCACAGAGTTTAATTTCGCTTGGACCCTGAGAAATGGATCTCTTCAGTCAAAGAACCGGAAGCAAATGCTTTTGTGTGTGTGTGTGTGTGTCCATGTGTGTGTGTGGGAATACAAGAGTATGTGTGAGGCAGAGAGCATAGAACGGTTTAAGTTCTGATATTTCTCTGCTGAGTTTTCAAAGTTTAAGCAGCTTTAGTGGAAAAAAAAGTTAAAAATGGAAAGAATTTCCACCGAAAATCAGCCCTAAGTGTCAGTCGCCATGTCAGGTGTTAAATATTTGTGCTCTGTAGAACTTTTTTTAAAAGAAGCAGCATAAAATAACAACAGGCTTAGTCTTAAGCTGAGATCAACTATAGTTGAGGTCACTGTGTGCTGTAAAATGTACAATAATGTGAGTGTATGGGTGTGAATGAGCGTGTCCGCCTCTTTCAGCATCATCAAACTGTAAATGGCCAGCTCAGGCACAGTTCACCCTGCTCCTCTTTATTACAGCACCACTGTGTATCGCATCACGAGTCTCCAGCTGTCAAATCACTGCTGCTAGAAAGTCACCAATCCCTAACCGACCCAGCTAACAGAATAAAGGAGAACAGTGTGTGTCTCAATGTTGTTGCATGCAGAAAACAAACACATGCAGCTTCAAAATCTACTGTATCTCTAACTGCATATGAAGATGACATATACAAGTTTTACAAAAAATGAAAGGATAAACAAACTGCATTATTAAATTATCTGTAACAAATTAACAACACACACACACACACACACACGCACACGCACACGCACACACACACACACATCTTTTGGATGATGACCCAATTTTTTTCTTCCTTTTGTTTTTTTCTTCGTTGTTTTATCGAGAGACAACACACAGATTGATAGAAGAGGTTAGGAGAGATATAATAAGCCCTTACAATATGTAAAGGTCTCCAGCGAATGGGATCTCCCCCACAGAGGACTGTGGGAAAGTGGGGTGAGGATGGAGGAGAAGGGAGGAAGAGAAGAAAAAGATGATGGGGCACCGAGGGTCGCGCCCCGTAGCGCTGACAGAGCGGGGTGCCGTCTATGCGCTGGGGTTGGGGTTGTTGTGTGTGTTGGTAGAGCCGTTGCTTCCCTGGATGGTGAGGCTGATCTCATCCTTCCTCTCCTTCTCCTCGTCCTTCAGCTCGTCCTTCAGCTCCTCCTTCTCCTTGAGTGGACGGGCCTCCACAGTGTCTTCGGAGGCCATAGGGGCGTAGCGGCCTGTCCGGTGCTCCTGCAGGGCGGGGCCCCACTTTGGATCTGCCATGCAAGCGAACTTCAACCGCTGAGATGGGAAGAGAAAGAGACATGCCATTTAGAGCAGCCTCAATATGATGGGAAACTTTAGGGGTGAGTCCAAAGAGATTTATGAGCGGGTCTGAATCAAATCAACTCAGGACTACGCTGGAAGTACAATGTTAAAAATACCAGTTCACGCATTCATGATATAAATTGAACTACAAATAGCAGCTCCAAAAACACTTAATGAAAAATCGCAATAGTTAAAGCTTTCCACCTCTCAACATCAACTGACACTTTAGCTATTTTCACCTCTTACTCATCAACAGACATTTTGATTGCTTTCAGCTCTTACTTGTCAACTGTTCAACTATGTTGAGCGTTCATATATATATATATATATATATATATATATATATATATATATATATATATATTAGGGCTGTCAATCGATTACAAAATGTAATCACATTAATTAAAGACTCTGTGATTAATTAATCTAAATTAATTGCATATATAATTTTTGCTGTGAAAGTATTTTAAATATTTCAATTCAAATGAATCAATGAATAATCAGCATTAGTCACATTAAAGTTAAAAAACTCAACAATATGACCTAATATGCTGAGGAAATAAATTCAAAAGGGTATTTTACAATAACTATGAATGCACCACAAGGCTGTAGGTTACCAGTTTCATTAAACGCACCGTCTCTGTCTGTGTTTTTCCGACAACGGCAGAAACACAGTCAAACCATTTAGCGTTAGCTGTCAGCATTTTACCTGTGTTTAATCCAGCTACTAGCTAGCGGTAGGCTAACATTACCTGCTGTTGAGTGTAGTGTTAACTAGCGTTTCTGTTGCCTGTCCCTCCTTCATTTTACAGTTGAATGGTGGGTAGAACGGCTCCGGGTTATTTCTTTTAGCGTGTTATTTTTTCTCAGATTAATTAATCAAAATGAACACGTTATTTTGACAGCCCTAAACGTTTTTGACTTGAAATATATTTTTCATATTATTTTAACAAACTTGCTTTTGGCTCTTACACTTCAGACACTTCCAACCTTTTCAGTATGCACCCAATTTTCAGCTTAAGTGAGCACACTTTTTCTAGTTAATAATGAACATAATAATTAACATTGTGATGGTATGTATTCTATTTATGTGTGTTCCCAATTCAAGGCCAAATTATTTGGGAACTCTCTCTTTATGTGTGCGATGAAACTTGATTGGTCAGGAATTTCAAACTCCTGTTTTCTAGCTGAATTCAGCCATACATGTGAAATCCTTTCCTACTATCAGCTGATGGTGTTTAGCTAGACTACATGTTATGCAACAAACAGGACTTCTTCAATACAGGAAATATACATATAATGACAAAAATGTAAAGATGAGTTAAATAAGTAAATTAACAACTGATGTTTTGATTACATAGTTTGCTGACATGTAGCCATGGCTCAACACCGACAAGACTGAGCTGCTCTTCCTTTCAGGGAAGGCCGCTCCCATCCGTGACCTCTTCATCACTATTGAGAACTCTGCAGTGTCCCTGACTCGGACGGCAAGGAACCTGGGTGTGGTACTGGATGACCAGCTGTTTTTCGCACATCTCTGTGTAGCAGAGATGTTAGCTGCTCCTGTAGATTTATTCTCCATAACATCAGGAGGATACATCCATTCCTCACCCAGGAGGAGGTGCAGGTTCTGGTCCAAACTCTTGTCATTTGGCTCCTGGCTGGTGTGCCTGCATGTGCCATCCAACCTCTGCAGCTCATCCTGAATGCAGCAGCCCAACTGGTGTTCAATCTACCCAAGTTCACTCACACCACTCTGCACCGGCTAAACCACACACATGGCCCGTGCACTACACTATGCTACTGCCAATCGCCTTGCTACTTCCTCATTACGAAGGGGGTCCAGCTACCACTCAACAAAGCCATGACTGTTTGCTGTCCTGGCTCCACAAGGAGCTCCCCACTGACATCAGGAAAGCAGAAACCCAGACAGACTATACTCACAGACTAAAAACTAAAATGAATACATAAAATACCCTCTTTTTCATCTCGTATTGCCTCTAAATGTATCACTTGAAGTAGATCAGCACTCAGCACAGGGTTGTACCCACATGGTTGAATGCACTTACAGTATTATAAGTCCCTTTGGATAAAAGCATCAGCTAAATTAATGCAATGTAATGGTACAAGCACAGTGGACATTCCACACATTGCAAGAGATGCCATGGAGGCTCAGTCTATCAGGAGAAACAGAGGCGGGGGGTTGTACCTCTCTGAAGGTGGCTCCTGGGGACCTTGAGATCTTGTAGAGGGCATAGATGGGTATGCAGACCACTGAGGACAGAGCCATGGAGAAGCCGATAGCCAGAGACCAGCCCGGATACACGTAGTTATTGTACTTGATGGGCTTGTACTGGATCACTGTGAAGATCAGGATGAACTACACGGATAGAAGAGAGACGGTGAATGAGTAAGGACTTTATCATTTAGAGCAGGTGATAAAAAAAAGCTAATGAAAATTAAACTTCAATTAAAAACACAAAGAGGGAAATAGAGATATATGTTGAATATGTTGTTCTTCAATATGTGTTATTCACATCCAATATACTATGGAAATATATAGCCATGAAGACAAAAAATGAACATAATGTTGCACTCTATTTTATAACATTTATAATATTTTAACAGTATTCGTTAAAAAAAAACATTAAGATATAGCACAATAATTAGTGTTAAATCATTAAGGTTTCCCCATCCTAGTTTACCTTGCACAGTAGCTTGATTCTCGCTATATCACGAGATCAAGCAAGAATAGCGGCAGTGCTGCATGATATGAGGAAAATGGTTTGACACATGCCATTAACAAATATTGCGTCCCCCTACGATTTGGATATTGCATTAGTCCATATGGCGATTTCGATGTAATTGCAATTAATTGTGCAGCCCTAAATAGTGGGATCACATATCACATGAAAATCCATCTTGCCAGGCTTCGATTAATGCATTTGTGTCTGAACTACCAGCTTACTAAACCAATCAGTGTCCGGTGAGGAGCTGCTGGCAGCTACGGGCGTAGTTTAGGTGTGACGGCTGCAACTTTTCATTTAAAACAACAATGGTGGACGTGATAGACAGACGGTTCATTCAATCATCTGCCAGTTGGAAACAGAAACAGTTTCCAATGATGGCTTCTCAGATGGTTCTGTGTAACAAACCATCTGGCTCATCAGGTTACATCCTGGTTACAATTAGTCCAAACAAATGGCTGCTGTTGCTATGGTCAAAGTAAAAAACATGACTTCATGTACAGCAGATCAGTTTTCCACAAGAAACCTGCATTAACGCAGTACAGGTGAAATCACTATAGACATCAGCACAACACGTGTTTGTTTTTATTTAAAAGTTGCAGATAATTATGATTATAAATCATGACTGTTGCCAACAGCAGTGAGTTTAGTCGCAGTTCTAACCGAGGCAGGGCATAGAGCAGGGCATTCATCTGTGTAGTGAAGAACAAAAGTGCCTGAAATCTGACCAGTAATCCACAACAATGAATTTCTTGGTTGGCCCAGCAGCTTAGTGGACTAATACGCCTGCTTGGGAAATACCATTGATAGCAGCTGCATGTGTCCATTTCCCAGTCAGAAAGATTTGCTTTTAGAGGTTTGTATTGGAAACAAAGCCAAACAGTAGCCAAACAGATTAGGGTTGATGGCAGCTCCAATGTAGGTCAGGCCCCTCACAATGTGTCAGAACCACAGGAAAGTTTTGGAACCTTACACTGAACACCTCTACATCCACATCTTCTTTTTTCGCGTTAATGTTTCAGGAGGTGAGAAGATTTATGTGCCATTGTTACATTTTGATTACAAGTTCAATCACTTATGACACAGATCAGCCGGTGCGTTTGCATGTGTGTTTGCGTGTTTGTTGGTTTGTTTGTTTGTTTGTGTGTGTGTGTGTGTGTGTGTGTGTGTGTCACTTACAGAGATAATGAGGGGGGAGATGAATCTCCAGCAGACTTTGAAGAAGAGAGGAGGGGGGAAGCCCAGCATCATCTCTACGTCTTTAAAGTAGTTCCTGTAGCCTGCAATCAACACAAACAGTTATCCAGGAAACTCCAAAGTGTTGCATCAAAGTTCAAAGTCTGATAGTTTATTTTGCATTTTAATAAAAACATACAGTCCTCATCAGTCTGTGATTTTAATGTATCCTGGGAGAGATTTTTGTGACCATGTTTATTTCTACTTAAGTTTTTTACCTAGGATGCAGCTGAGGAGCCCAACATATACATGGGCCCCAGTTTGGCTAGATTTAAAAAGAAAAAAGGTTACTCACATTTGACAGATTGATTTGTGCAAAACTAAGTCTCCCTTATCCAATGATGTTATGGGAGAACCCCTCAGTTAGTACCAAAGCCATTTTTAATTTAAAGATTGATTCATCTAACAGCTGGAAGGCAAGAAACCATGTGTGTGCTCAGAAGTGTCTGCCAGATGTGTGGCTGCCTGTTGGTTAAGGTGACGGGGAAAATTCTTACTACTTTCCACATAGGGCATGCAATCTTTATGGCCATCAGAATTTACAAAAAAGTGTTATTTTATGAAGCCTTGCCACTCTGGCATTCTTTTTATCTTGGTCACCTCAGTGCTGATATCAGATTGTTGCCAACTTGTTCGGATTTGAATTCACTCCTGACTGAACTGAAGAGAAACTGACGCAGAGCTTGTGTTATAACAAAGCTAAAAAAAAAGCCTATTTTAACAATTGTATCATGTGAGCACTTTGTGACTCTGTCTGTGAAAGGTGCTATATCAAATAAACGTATTATTGTTATTATGTGTGCTGGCCTGTTTAGCATGCCTTTGGTGAACAATCAGTATTTCACTGTAACATTTTCTTTTTGTAATTTTTTTAATTTGGGTATATAATGGTGAGTTTACGATGAACCTCAAATTCTTTTGATTCAAAAAAGCTAAAAGCTATTTTAAAATTCAAGTACTGACAAGGTGTGGAGGACTCTTAATTAACTTTCTTCTTCATGCACCTGTCTCCATCTTTTCATTCTTGCTTGACAAAGACAAAACATTTACCACTGACGTTCTGGTGACAGAATATGTTTCTGCTTCCAGACTCGATTATAGCTGGGCTGAAACTATCTCTTTGTGGAATCATTATGTCTAGGTATGGCAAAACATCTACAGAGATAAGAAAAATACACTGCCAAACCAGAAATAAAACCTAAGTTGCAAAGCACAAAGTCAATGTGTTTTCACAGCAATGATAATGTGCCATAGCACTTTTTTTACCTTTAAATAAATGTGAGGTTCATATCATAAATCCACATGAGAGCAAACAAAAACAACATATTTAGTCTATTTTTTCTCCTTACCATAAACATACATAACGCAGATGCACATTATGCAGGAGATGATGACCAGAGAGAAACTAGCAGCATAGTTGTCCATCAGTAACAACCAATAGATTCCAGCCTGCACACATTAAACAGAGAATAAGTCACCACCATGAGAAAAAAACCAAATTGCTTTCAAAGACATGATCTGCATGTGTCTGGGACTTACCTGTGTCGTTAGTGGAACTCCAAGTAAGAATCCAACTACGGCCACTGACAATGTGACAACCGTCTTGTTCCTGATGATCCAGTCAGTACCGATCTCATCGACGACGGCCGTCACCAGGGTCTCCAGCAGACAGAACTACGAAAACAGAGGCGAAGGGTTTGGGAATTTAATGAAATGAAAGATAAGATTGAACAGTTGCAAAAATGTCTTCATATATGATGAAAACAAGGGTACCAGGAGTCTTCACAGATTATTGGAGAGGTTTTTAAAAACATTTTACACACTAGGGGAGTAATAACATCATTTAAAGTAGAAAGTATGAAGTCTTAAAGGGAAATTTTCCAGTTCCACATAAAATGTCCAGTAGATTTATCCTTTCTATATGAACTTTAACTGAAATGCTTTTCTGCTTATTTCCTGTGAGCAGCTACATATTTATCGTCTACACAGTAAGTTCCATCACTTTTTTATGCGTATGCATTCCACCAAATATTTTAAAGAGGAAAAATATGCATTAATCTGTGGGTAGGGTGTAGCAAAATGATTCCAATTCCAGGCATATAAGGTTGGTCATTGGTCAAGAATAAAAGGCCTTTAGATATACTGGCTAATACATTATAACAACAATCTACAGCCATGCTAAAAGCCCTGCAAGGCACAGTGGTGCTTTGGGCTAAATGCTAATGGCAGCATGCTGCCAAGTTCACCAGACAATGCAAACATGTTTATGTTTAGAAGGGATACTATGTTCACCATCTCATTTAGAATGTTAGCATGCTTACATTTACTAGCACTAAACACAAAGTACAGGTGAGGCTGAGTGTCATTTGTTTTGTAGGTATTTGACCTTAAACCAAAGTATTTGACAAAATACAAGTTTGACCTGATGATGGCACTAGATGAAAAGTCAGAGGGTCTACAAAGTGATTACAATTCAAGCTGAGGAAGAATATTATTACCAGATTTCATAGCAATCCATCCAGTAGTTGAAGAAGAAAAATGAATCACTAAGTCAATAAGGTTTATCCTTTGTGACCATGAAACTGGATAAGTGAAAACTTTGACCTATTGGTAGAGCTAGATGAACAGTCAAGGGATCCCCAATTTAATATAAATCATCATCTGGGGACCATGAATGTCTATACCCATTTCCATGTCAGTCCATCTAGTAGTTATTGAGATCATTCAGTCTAGGTCAAAAAAGTGGACGACCAAGAGACACTGCCATCCTTAAGGTGCTTACACACCAACCAGACGAGCCAACCGTTGGCAGAAAAGGCAGTTGGACTGATTAGTTGGCTCCCCGAGGTCCAAAAAATGCCTCGGAACACACCGAAGTGACGCTGTTATGGAGACAGCAGGCGGCGCTACTCTGTATTGTTGGCGAAAAAATTTAAACCAGCAGCTGACTGGATGAACGCGTCACGTGGGTCCGGCTACTCCTTCCGGATTTTGGATTTTTCAATGGCAGCTAATTCAGAATACAATCTCAAATTTTACTGAAACAGTTCACCGAAACGTGTTTCTGAAAACATTTTAAGCGAGAAATAGGCTGTGCAGTTGCTGAATCTGTCTTCATTTCAGATCAACAAAGGTCAGTTTAAAAGATTTTCGTCAGATTTTGAGAGGCTGCCCACTCGCCATTCCCGGCTTAGTCCGAACGGCCTTGTCTTGAACTGAACATGTCGGGTTGGCCAAAATGAAGGCCGACAGCTCGGAACACACCAAACAGACTTGAGTCACTGACCTCGCCAGACTGTCCCACGGCCGATAATCTGCCCAGTGTGTCAGCAGGGGCTTCTTCTGGGCTGTTTTTACTTGACTCAACATAGTCTATGTAAAATATCTGCGAGAACCATGGATGTGTTGTTGATGTAAACCGATGATGACAATACATAAAAAGCAACAAGCCAACATTGGGAAAATATTGCATACCATTTGAAACATTTGGTCTATGTGAAACCAAGAAATATTTAAAAAAGAGTCACCAAGAACCAGTGATAAATAGTACCTAGCCTACAGATTGACTTGAGCTGCATGGAATCCGCTACCACTGACCATACATTCTCAAACTATAAACTATAAACACATCTGCAGATCTAGATCAGGTCTAATCCTGAGTTCCTGAACCGTGCAACTGCTGTCAGCTCCAATGAGTTCACATGGCCCATTTACAGCATCAACATGCAGGACAACTACAGACTGAAGATAACATCTGTGCATCCTTTTTAAGATAGACATCTATCAATCTTTACAGTGTGGCATGAAAACTGGAAATCAAGTGAATTTTACAAAGTCCCAGTTACAATCAATATAAGACACAATCTATAAATTGGGTCTACAGTCTATACGTATACACAGATGGTGAATGACACAGATGAGCATGAACACCACAAATACGTACAAAAAGTAAACAATCTCACACTCATCATCATATTTACCCCAAACATGAATCACAATATCACACAAGTAATTAATTAGTATGGTATTTTAGATTTGGATGGAGGCACAGCCTGTATGTAGAGTACAGTTGTCCAGCCTCACCTGAGTCCCCAGTCCCAGGAGGATGAGCATGAAGAAGAAGAGCAGTGACCAGAGTGGTGAGATGGGGAGCAGAGTGAGGGCTTCTGGGTAGGCCACAAAGGCCAGGCCTGGGCCATGGTCAGCCACCTCTGACACAGGGACATTCAGGTTGTGTGCCATGAAGCCCAGGATGGAGAAAATGACAAAGCCGGCATACACGCTGGTCGCACAGTTGGTTATACTGATGATGATGCTGTCTCTGTAGGTAGAAGAGAGAAGAAAAGAACATGTTGGTGAAATAATTCAACTGCTGCAGTTGCATCATTCAAAAGCTACTTCTGAGTACATTTTCATCATTATCAAATAATTACCAAACATAAAGCAAGCTTTTTACTATCCTTAAATAATCAATTGTATGCAGGTTAAAAGAGAAACAATTCTTAATGGCAACAACAATAGTATTTATATGTGAAATCCATAAACCACAGATCCATAGAAAATAAGGTGAAATCTATGAACTAACGCTGTGATTGCTGAACAAAACAGCAGCAGAGAAGTGAGAAGAGAGTGCACAAAGTACAGTTAAAAGAGTGTTGATGTCCCCAGAATGTGATCTGACAGAGACTTAGTGTCACTATTGATAGGATTTTGATAAAAAGAATGTATAGACTCATACAAAAGTATTCCATCTCAATCATCACTTATGACCCACTAGAAGTGTATGGCGGTATCTGTATCTGCAGAGACCCTGTCCTCTGCCTGGATTTTCTTACGTTGCTGTGTTCGGGACGTTTCTAATTGCCAAAATTTCATAAAATCAAAAGAGAAATGTACAAATGTAGAACATGGGTTTGTTAGTTCAAGAGTTTATGATTTAATTCACATTTAGATTACCATAATAGCAGAGAAAGCTCAGATTAAGTCATCTCTAACCCTTAACAGATCTGTGCTGAGCTGACTTTACTCCCTCTGAGTCAAGCTGATTTTGACTCCGATGAAGAACGCAGTAGTGTCGAAACGTGAGTCTCTTTGTGCTATAAAAGGATGCAAAACAGTGTGCTCCGGTTCCTTTCTTCCCTTAACGTTTGCTGTCCTTGATTGAGCTGCATGCTGCTGGAGGATGCGAGGAGAACACCTTTTTATCTTTACTCTCCCTGACTCAGAAACATGGGCTTTGTTCAGATTCAACAAGGAAATTATGTGATCGCACAGTGCTTTGTTTTCACATTTCCTGTTAAGAGTTATCACAGAGGACCAGTCCCTTTCTCCTCACAAACCACCAGCAAGGCTTGCTCAGTCCTACACTCTGTGCACTTCTGCATGTGCACCAATCGGTGGTGTTGCAGGAGTGCAGAGAGCGACTCCGCAGGGACGGAGCTGCAGAACACAAGCTGATTAGGCCGCCGTACAGCTGTGTGAGCAGATAGCACAACCTCAAGCTCCTGACAGAGGGACAAATTATAAATTATATCTTCAGCCCACTGACGCACTTACTGTCAGCATGTGTGGACAAGCTCAGGAGAGTAAATTATATATTTTCCTCTCCTTATCACCTCCTCTGTCCCCTTTCCTTCATCTTAACCTTCTCCTTGGACTCTCGCTTGCTCTCTTGGCGTTAAAGCACAGTGCAATCAACTCTTAACATAAGTCCAAAAAATCATTATCTCTGTCCCTCCTCCTGTCCTACCTTATCTCACCTTCCCCCTTCTCTTTTTAGACCTGTAGCCTTGAAGTTGGCTCCTGACTATTTTACCCTCCTCCTCATCCTACTTTCTCCATCACTCTCCAGTCCTGACTCATTACAGGAGTTGTAGTCTATATCCACGTCGTTCCACTTGGTGAACTATGGTTAACTGCTCCTCAGATCTCTGCAGGGTAAATCCAGACAGCTAGCTAGACTATCTGTCAAATCCAATTTTCTGTTGCACGACTAAAACAACTTTTGAACATACGCATGTTCCATCAAAACAAGTTTGCCCGATGCTTAGCGCCGCCCATGACGACTGTGATTGTTTTAAAGACATGCCAATAAACCAGAGCACGTTTTTATCCCATCCCAGAATGCTGTGTGGACTAGCCAGACCCTCCTCTGCAGCGCTATGGCGGAAGGTCTGGATAGGCGAGACTACAGGAGGGGTATAATACAGCCCAAAGAACCTAAAGACAACTTCTCCTCTCGATGGCGGTCTCTTCCCTCTGTACTGAAGCCTTCTGTAGCATGTGGTTTATTCTCTACATTCTGTCAACTCCCCTTCCGCTCCCTCTACTTCATCTCTCCTCTTCTCCTACGCCTCCTCATCTTCTCACTTCCTCTGCCAAGTGTCTCTGATCAGTGCAAATAATAAGATGCTGGTTGTGTTGCTGAAACACTGCAGCAGCATAGCCTGATCTAAAATGAGCATGGTCATGTTCACTCAGGCAGGCACACAAGCTGTCACTGCTGCTTTAATTACAGTGCAAGTGTAGAAGCTTCACATCCGTTCATGCTTTGAAAAATCCGGCAACAGCATAACTTCATACATGCATAGTCATCAAGCTGTCTACGTTTCTGGAAAGCCTACATGTTAAGTATACATTTTAACTTGAGAATAGCATTAGTGTGCGCACAATTTGAAGGACCTTTACCACATTATCCGCAATTAGAAAAACTCTACCAGGCTTTTTTTTCAAGTCTGATGTGTTGTGTTTGTTACTTGTTGTTGTGCATTGTGCCTGCCTGAATGTTGGTCTGTATATGTTTCTTTTATGTGCTGACTGTATTAAGTGATTTAATTGTATTTTATTTTTTGAGGTTGCTATTTGAAAACTGGCCAACTGGATGAAAATTAGCCTGTTGAGCTAAATCTGGCTCATTTACAGTTACTTTACTGTTGATTAATGAGCACAAATGAAATAAAAGTAAAATGTGTTTTTCCCTTATTGTAAGTAATCTGATCTCCTAACGGAGTAGTTTCACATTTTCTGAAAAATACATATGCACTTTTGAGAGTTAGATGTCTGTAACATATGAAGCTACAGACAGCAGCCCATTGGTTTAACTTTACCCTTGTTTCACTAGAATAAGCGCGTAAATACAGTTTTTTGGGGGGGAAACCTGCTAAAAATAGGCCATAGACTCGTTTGCCATTGCATTTACCTGTTTTTTCTGGTGTGTCACATTAAGAATCACAAACACACAGGATAACGCAGCATGGAGGACAGTGAAAATGTTACGGCGGTTACTTCTTTTTTTAATGTCTGCTACTTATTCTGGCTCTCTTTCAAACTCGGTGTCGACTAATTTGGAACAATGTTTGAGCGCTGATTGCATGGAGTATGATGGAATTTGCACGTCATAGCATCGCATTGGAAAAGGGCCGAAAATTAGCGCTACTACCTGGGTGTCGTGTTTCCATCACTGCCGATCGGAGCTGGAGCCGTTAAATACCTGCGACGACTGCAGAGTAATATGTCCTGATAATAAAGGCTGATTGTAACCTATCCCACTAAAGACAAAAGCCAGATGGGTGTGAGTGGGGTTTTTGTCCAGTGGGAAAAAGGGGCTTTAGCTCAAATACTGGAAGCAGAGGAGAAACAGCAAGCTTAGGTTTGTCCAAAGGTAAAGGGAAATCTGCCTACTAGCACTTAAAGCTCGCTAACTAACATGTTACTTTTCATTTGTTTGATCTGTACAAAAACCAAAGTGTAAAAATGACACTGATTTTTTATGGGGGTTATGATCTGGACTATTTCTTGGTTGGGATCAGCAATTTCCTGAAGTCTTCTTCGGTTGCCTGGCAAACTCACTGCCCCTGGGCAAGAAATAGTCCAGCACATAACCACATAAAACCACAACTTGTTGTTCTCACACTTCTGTATGTGTAGGTATTAAACAAACAAATATACCATTTTAATCAATGAGCTTTAGAGGTGCTGGTAGGCAGATTACGTCACTTATGGACAGAGACAGGCTAGATTTCTTCATGCTAAGCTAGGCTAACTGCATTCTGGCTACAGCTACATATTTGCCGTACAGATATGAGAGTGGTATCGAGCTTCTCATTTAACTCTCTGCGAGAAAGCAAATAAGTGTATCTCCCAACACGTTGAAATATGTTAATCCATAGTTTGGAGTACCAACCTGAAACAGTTGTTGTGGAACTTGTTATAGGAAGCCATGGTAATGAGACCACCCCATGCACAGCCCAGGGAGTAGAAGATCTGTGATGCAGCATCTCCCCACACCTACAAAAGCAAATCCACATACAGTCAGGAGTAGTCCAAAGTAGGAACAAATATATATATTTCTTTCTCCAGTTCATATTTCCATCTGCCTGTTTGTGTGTTTGAGTGAATACCTTTGCATCAAGGACCTTCTGCCACTGTGGAGTCAGGTAGAACTTGATGCCGTTGATGGCTCCGTCCAGGGTGATGCCACGGATAAACAGGATGGTCAAAACAAGATAGGGGAATGTGGCTGTAAAGTACACCACCTGCACACAAGCACACACAGATAATACATAATGTGGTGAAATCAGTTGGACGTAGTCACTTTCCTGCCAAAGTGACAAGAGAGTCAAGAATGCCTGTGTGTATGAAATGTTTATTGCCATGTAAATAGACACACTGCAGATACAGTTGGAATATTATGTCTGTTTTTGCATGTGGTCAAGCCTTCATGTCTGTCTGTCTGTCTGTGTGTGTGTGTGTGTGTGTGTGTGTGTGTGTGTGTGAGGCTGACCTTTCCAGAGGATTTAACGCCCTTGATGAGACAGAGAAATACGACAAACCAGGACACCGCCAGGCAGCCCAGGATAGGAAGACGGACCTCTCCAAAATTCCCAATATCATCCGAGATGTTCAACACATAGTGTCTGAAAGAGAGAGAGGCAAAATAAGTAGAGAATTGTATATATTATTATTATTCTTTTTTTGTGTGTGTTTTTTTTATATTATTGTTTCAACATACCCCTTGAGGGACATGCACAACATGTGTTTATTATCTGCAATTGATTAATTAATTTTTATTATTATTATATCAGATGTATTTACTCCTTGCTGTTGCTGTTGTTGTTTGTTTGTTCTTATGCTTTGGCAACACAGATGTATTGATTTTGTCATGCCATTAAAGCAAATTGAAATTGAAAAATTGAGAGAGAGAGAGAGAGAGAGAGAGAGAGAGAGAGAGAGAGAGAGAGAGAGAGAGAGAGAGAGAGAGAGAGAGAGAGAGAGAATGGGTAACTGACATTTATGAGTCTTTGTTTTAGAAAAAACCCACATCAGCCCTAAAAATCAGCAAACATTACTTTCTTCAGCTTGCAACTTGCTCCATTACTAATATGAATTAAAGATAGAAGCAATGAGTAAGTGGAATATGTCAATTCTGGAAATGGGGTCCAATATGTAACAACAACGAGGCTCTTGATTCCCCAAACATTGTTTGCTCTGAAATCCCATTTAATGGTGTTTTTTATGAAAGGAAAAGTATAATAAATGACAGTATCTATATGAATGCAACACTAAAGATAATTATTTTACCTTCATGATCATACAACCTACACATCTTCTCATCTGCCCGACGAATGATTACAGTATTGTCAGAATAAACAGAGAAAGATAGATGAATGCACGCCTCAACAATGTGGCTAATTATCATAGATCTAGTGGTTTTTATAGGGGTTTGCTGTAATCAAGATTAAAGTTTATAACATGGGCATTTTTAACTGTGATGATTTCAATGTTATATATGGACTAAAACAGTTATATCAGGCCTGCCAATGTTAAGTGAACTATAGTCTGTGTTATGTGCCACACACACACACACACACACACACACACACACACACACACACACACACACACACACACACACACACACACACACACACACACACACACACACACACACACACACACACACACCTGAGAAAAAAAAAACTAAATACAAGGCAATTAAAAAAGCTGAATTGTTGTGTGTACTTACTGGAGAACTGATTATGTGCTTGCGCTTGATAGTAAAGTGAAACAGCAACAGCTCACATGTGATTTTGTGATTTTATCATCAATATAAATGGCCTTTATGAGAGCAGTATGATGGCATTAATTGTGTCCTGACCTTAAAATGTGCTTCGCCCATCCCTTTGCTGTTTTCATTACCCAGTGCATCACACAAGTTACAAAGGTGGAAGGACAGGTGCAATAAGATATGACAGCATAAGGTAAAGTCATGGTATTTAAGTGAAGACTGGACTTTCACCCAGGAGACTGGGGATTGTGTCCCGTGTGTGCTGTTTGTTAACCGTCGTTTTTTTGTTTTACTAAAGCCTTCCCCGATGTTGTTTCCCTAAACCCAACCGTTTTTTACTCACATGTGACGTTCTCGCAATAACACGCCGCGTTGTTCTCGCGACAACACGCCACGTGGCATGTATGTTTACATCCGCTGTATACAGCGTAGACATACATGCGGATAGGTGAAAATGTGTACAGATAACACGCCACTTGGCTTCAGGAAAGTGGCGTGTATGTTTACGCAAAGTCATGATGTCACGATGCAGAGGCTCTTTGACAGAATAGAAATGTGAAGCAGGCGACCGTCACATAATACTGAAAGTTGTTTTAATTAAACACTCTCCAAACCTATACACATTTAGATTTAAAAGAAAATACAAGTCTAATGAAAATAAACTAGTGAGAGCCGTTTGTACTGAGCTGGAGATTTAAGGTAAATTCAGAACAATATCAACAGCTGCTGGATTAAATTCTTACAAGCAACTGGAGGGTAGACATGGGTTTTATATCTAAAATGGAGAGCCATTACACATGATGATACACTGTGGGAACCTTAAAACTTGTGTACTTCTGGTACATTAAATTGGTTGGTTAAACAGTAGCTCTGTACTCTCCTGGTTTAGGTGCAACCACCTAAAACAAGACAACTAAGGTTCTCTCTCTCTCTCTCTCTCATCCAGATGTATTATGTGACTGAGAGGATAACTGATCACCAAACACCCACTGATTTATATTTTACTTCACCAAACCCTTGTCATCAGCAGCTGCTCCTACTGTATAGGAACATAATTAGCCGGTGCACTTGAATACACCCTCATTGACCTTACACACATGACCTGGCACTTAACGCAGATTTGTTAAGAGCTTTGCTGTTGCACCATTAAAACAGAGCCCTTAGAGCTGTCCCAAAGACTGAACAATGCCAGTATGGGATACCTCCTGCTTGCCCCTTGTGTACGATAGGCCTACAAAACTATGCCCAGAGTGCAAATCTTAACAAAACTAAATGTACGGTCATACTAAAAAATCCCGCACAATGGTGATTACTTGTACTCACTTTATTAATGACTGATATATCATTGATGTACTTCAGAGACTTACTTCCAGTACTCCTCACTGGGGCTGGTCCTCTTGGTACGGTTGACTACCTCGGACGCCGCTGCTACCAGGCTTGAGGTAGCATTAGCCAGGCTGGCGTTGAACCGGGGGCTGCTGCCCAGCACCCCGCTGCAGTCCGGTGTGTTCCACGGGTTGTTGCAGTAGGTCCATGGAAGCAAGTTTGTCATGGACATGAAGAAGTAGTAGAAGGCAATGCAAATGACCACATTGTAATAGATCCCAATGTAGGTAGACACCACCATCATGCCATAGCCCACACCTGAAGGGAGAAGAAGACAGGATGGGAGAACATTAGAACTTGAATGTGAAGCACATGGCAGCTTTGTACATGATGGGTCACCAACATTGCTAATGGCTGCATCCTTAGGATAGAAGTACCAACTTACTTTCCGTTTTAAACCTGACATCTTTAATATGTTCAATAAATCTGTTATATCTGTCAAAAAGATGTAAGTTTGTCAACACACAAGCATTGCGTAATTGGGTAAACCATCACTGTCCTGTTTCCAACACATCTACTTTGGACATAAGTGCATCTAGTTTTAGTTTCCGTTTTCATTCACTTCATGGCAACAATTGTTAAAAATGGATCTTTTATAATGAACTCAAGTCTCACCTCACACTTGACGTTTTTATCACGTACTGAATTCTTACATAACAACTCTTACAGCTAGGTGACGGCAAATATTCTTACACATTTGAACTAGGGTTGGGCAGCATGGCCTAAAATCTTTATCATGGTATAATTTGAAGCACAGACGGTAACATTATATATCACAGTATATTTGCTTTTCCTAAAACGTCAATATAATTGCTTCTGAAAGAGTAAATCACTGGTATGGCAGCTGCATGGAATCTATTACTGTACTGTATGAGTAGGACATATTTCACATAGTACAGAGTTGGTCTGGACAGTTTGTTGGTTTCTGTCCTCACCTCACACACACCCGCGACCAGCAGAGACAGTGCAGTGACGACTTGTCGGCAGTCCACATTAACAATGTTGAATGCAGTTATGTTAAAAAAATGTGCATGCAGGCTGAAATTCACCGTGCTGTTCTGTCAGATGATGAGCAGATCTGCTAGCTGCTAGGCTAATTCATACAGTATATACATTGAAACAATGCAGCGCTATAACTTTCTCTGCACTTTGTTTTTATCTCTTTAACTCTACAAGTCGATAGTTATTTGCTACTCTGTCTCACAATAGGACACCGCAGGCTCTATTTTTCTGAACCCAGTAGCACGGCCAGATAACAGTCAATTTCGCCCTGCCAACTACGTTGGGAGCGTGCCAAACACACTCTTTGGTAATTTTGTGGTCAGGCTTCCTTGGGGCACCTGTGGCATACTTGGGCATGAAAAAACTGTCCTGAGGGAGTTATACACGGAGCCACATGTTTTAAGTCTTTTGCATTGTTTTCATGGATCTGTGTGAACTGTTTTCAATGTGTCAGTCTCAAGAAACGGTGTAGAATGATTTAAAAGGGCATATGGTTTGATGCGCACATAAGCACAGTACTGATTTATCATTGACAATGATTATTTGTCTATATATGCTTTAAAATTGAGAATTTTGATACTGAACCTTTTAAACAATATTCCTGTTGGTTAAGGAGTGATGACACAGAAGGCCTACTCATAAAATACACAGACTTCATCCATACGAATCTCCTCACTATAAACTAAAGTGAAAAGTTGGCAGCCCTGCCGCATCTTACACAAAACCACACACACACACACACACACACACACACACACACACACACACACACACACACACACACACACACACACACACACACAACACTAACCAAATAATTTAAATAAAAGATGATTTTTTAGCAAAATAATTATTTTGTCCCGAAAAATTTATGTTTGTATGGGATTTATGCAAGCACACAAACACCTTGACACTAACCTTTGAACATAGGGCTGATCTTCCATACACCCAGACACCCCTGGCTGGCAAACTGACCGAAGGACAGCTCGAGGAAGAAGAGAGGAATGCCGCAGAACACCAGCATGATGAAGTATGGTAACATGAAGGCACCTGGAGGGCAGAGGCAATATGACAGGCACTTGGTCACTGTGTGGTCTATGCTAGGAGGACTGGAAGTTGCATATGAAGAGCGTGAAGACATACAGTGAGCCATAGAAAGGGAAAGAAAATGACATTCTAGCCCAATTTGTGTAAGTTCAATGCTTTATTACTGTTGATGTGTGGATGCTTTTGTGTTGGTCCAGACAAAAGCATAAACACCTAGCAGACAAATACATTACATGTCATTTAGCTGACACTTTTATCCAAAGCAACTTCCAATTGCTATATATGTCAGAAGTCACACGCCACTGGAGCAACTATGGGTTAAGTGTCTTGCTCAGGGACACAGTGGTCGATGTATCGCAGTAGGAGATCGAACCCAGATCTCCCACACCAAAGGCATGTGTCATATCCACTGCGCCATCACCACCCAGCAACAGTTACCTTAGATGAGAATGATAATGTTGTGGAATGTGGAGGGGAGCTGTTCCATAGGCACAAAGAAAAACAGACATATTATCTAACATGTAGTGGTTGACTTAACTCTCTGGGAATTATGAAATACTATGTACAGATATTAGGTCTATATCCAAGATACATGGGTGAAATCCAATGAAGGCCGGATGAATACAACACAGTATCATCAAAAACATTGGTGCAATTAGAAACGCAAAAAAAATGTATACATATAGTAATGAGGTATAATCATAGACTGTAAAAAGAATGGACGGAGCTTCCAGGTCTGAAAAGTGAAGCCAATGCAGAAGTGTCTTAAATATGCATTTCATCTAATTTCCAGCAGGGGCGAATCCACTGGTCGCAAAAATAGGTTTTTATCGAAGTCTACAAGAAAATTACCCTACTTCTCACTTGATTTATTACCTCAGTAAAGAGAGTTTATAAAGAGTTTATGGTCTCAATCTCTAGTTTCAAGTCTTCTTCAATACAGCACAATGCTCATTTTGTAAATTATGGTCCCATTTATTTTAGAATTGACAATAAAGCAGGGGATGCTTTAGGGCGTGGCTACAAGCCAAACTGTCAATTATGATGTTCGCCTAACACTGTCTTGTTAAGTGTTCTGCTTACCAAGCTAGCTACTGCTTGTGTTGATGGTAACTTAAGGGAACGTTTGCTGATTTTCTGTGTGCTACCGTGCATATAGTCTGGATCAACAAAAGTACATTTCAAGGAAAAAGCCTGACATTCAGAGGTCCTCGTTTACCCGCCGGTAAATCTGCTGGATGAATGGCTTCATAAGGGTTGAAAATTGACAACTCTCCCCCTTTAGCATTTAGCTTAGCGCAGCGCCATTGCAACCATAAACCACACTGGCTTGGGCGCGTCATCCTACCCAGCTAAAAAACCTAGAAGGCGACGCCAGTATCGCCAAACTCAAGGCTTCAAAACGGCAGTCCACAAACCAATGGGTGATGTCACTGCTGCAACGTCCACTATTTTTAGTCTATGGGTATAATACAAAATTGAATGATAGGCTATATACTATATATACATATCACATAAAGAACAAAAGGAAAGAAAACATAAACCTCATCTGTCATAACAACTTCCCCTGAGTGAGTAGAGAGGTTGCTGCATGTGCAGCTGAGTCTGTTCAATGCATAGTGCAGCAACTCTCTGGTGGTTCAGACTGGACCAGAAACCAGACAGTCACCTATAGGGAACGTCTGTGTGTGTGTGTGTGTGTGTATGTGAGTGTGAGTGTGTGTGTGTGCGTGCGCGTGTGTGCGTGCGTGTGTGCAAGTGTGTGTGCGCGCGCTTTCGTATGAGTGTCCGTATGCGAATTTGGTCGGTGCAACCAGCTGATACTGTACCAAAACCTTATTGTGAGCTCCTGGTAATGCTAAGCTCTCCTGTCCTCTGTGCATTATTTGCAGCTGTGTGTGAGCCAATGTATGACCTACATGTACAGAGTACTTGTGCAGGAATGCAGTTCTTCAATATGCAT
Organism: Gymnocephalus cernua; assembly: GCA_023631565.1. Lineage (NCBI taxonomy): Eukaryota > Metazoa > Chordata > Actinopteri > Perciformes > Percidae > Gymnocephalus > Gymnocephalus cernua. Next base: position 30,699,784 of record CM042436.1, read on the forward strand.
ATACTGTACATTCAAATATTTGCACTGTAAACATATGAACTGGAGTGTTGGATAGATGCCAAGAAAAAAAAAAGTCACTGAGTTATGGGACATTGGCCAAACTCACCACCTTTTACTATCTTTTGGTACATTTTCTAGTACTATTTAGAACATATTTTAGTCTATTTCATCCAGAGTTTTTAGGATGCATTTAACTAGAGGGCAGAAAGACTTCATGGGCTTGATGTAGTTTGTTCTCATCATATTCTTATGTTCCGAATGCAGTGGATCCATTCTGTGCACTCAGACACATTATGACAGCATTGACACCCCAATAAACAATAATGTAGTTAAGCACAACTATAATTAATGCTTAAAAAGATGCTTTGAATTACAGTTCATTGAAGTACATTGAGTGTGAGCCGTAACGCAACTGGTGAAGACACCTGCATTCATTAAAATACTGTAGAAGGTACAATCAGACAGATGTGAGATGATCAACTGTGATAGTAAAAGAGATGCTCTAATATGGAATATGGTTGATACATCTGACCTGTTTAATGATGTAAACCGGGAAGATTGTATATTATATTTCCCAAAAATAAACCATACACCTCAAATAACAAATTGGGGATGGGGGGTGGCAGTAGTACAAAGTACTTGCGAGATTAATACAAGCATCTCTTAATCTTAAACCAATAACATCACAATTAATGACCAAATAAAGTCAGTTAGGTTTCATAATCACATTGTCCCCTCATTCTACACTCATGAATATAACTAACACTGAAACAGTCATTTATCAAGTCATAATGTCATTTACAAAACATTGACAATTAAGTTTTAATGTATTGTTTCCCCCTAAAACATTAACGAAGTTACGTTACAGCTGCTAATGCTACTGTGACTTCCAGTTTACATAGTAGTTGATTTCACAGGGCCACAGATGTTTCCTAGATACCGTTTCACAAGTCTTTACTTACAGAGACATTCCTTAAAGCTTTAGTGCATGGGTTTTTGATATGAATGAATGTCCGTTACATTCAAGCCATTGTCAAATGAGTTGCTACAAATCTAATTAAGACTATCTCTACACAACTTTCTCTGTATTTCTCCGTATGGCTATGTTCAGAAGATTGTGTCGTCCGGTGACTTTACCGTGCAAAAACTCGAGTGAAGATAATTACCTCTTCTGAAGTATCCATCATGTTTTTTAATCCTCCGTGTCCTCCTTGGCTACTAGCAACTGCGTGGAGGAGGGGGCGCAATCACATAAGGCTTGTATCATGTGGACGCGCAGACAGTTTTGTTGTCACTACTTAGAATTCTTCATGGGGGCGACAGAAACTACTACGCTCTATAGCTTTAAGTATTAATGGAGTAACCCGATTAAATAAATCACTCATTTGAAATCAGATAGTAGCTGTAAAGAATCTAGCATATTTCACACAAACTTAGCAATGGATTTACACAATCATGCTTCATGGAGCTTTAAATTCCTTCCTTACAGATTCCTATGGATTCATCTGCATCATCACCTTGGAGAACTTCTTGTTCAAGGCAAGTGTGTATATACAGTAAATAATTATGTATGTATCATGTACTGTATGTTTAAATGGACTTAAATTGTACTTTACTCCATTCATGCGGTGTGTCATTGGCCAATATAAATGAGCTAGGCTCTACATCATAATGCATACCTCCTCCATTTCTGTAGCAGAGGTAGGGAAACCTCCAGACATTGCCCAGGCCCACAGCATAGCCCACGCTAGTGAGGACAAACTCTATCTGGTTGCCCCAGTTCCCTCTCCGGGAGTTTTCATCCTTCTTCACTGGCTCGCCTGGAACTGCTCCGTTCTACAACAAAGACAAGGTGAGAGACAGAGGTGACTTCAGGAGGCAGGAAAGTGAATGTGTTTCTGAGATAGTGCTGCTGCATCGGGTCAAACGACGGCACTCAAAGGATTAAAAACACACCTCTCTTACAGACATAAATCAGAAGGGAATGCTGTGGAAGTGTGGAGCATCCTGGAAGGCCTTATTTTCCGTATTTGGCCAAAATGGTGAATTTAAAGTATTATTTTCATTAGTATCATGCAGTGTTGTAGTACTCAAGTCTTGGTCTCGGATAAAGAGGACTCTGGATTTTATTTCAAGACCGGTCAAGACCACAACTGCAGGGATATCACTAAATTGCCTCTGCATTGGCAAATTTTATGTGTTAACATCATTACTGGGATCGGATGTAAAACATCCTGCTTCAAATGCAACCAATAACTTGACTGATATCTAATTTGAAATTCGTAACTGTTAACCCCCTCTCCCCATCCCCTTAACAAGCACTCCCAAGAATGAGGAAGACAGGAGAAGCTCTGGCTGTCTGGCAAGGTCTGGTCTTGACTCGGTCTTGCCCTGTCTTGGTCTCGGCTTGCTCTAGGTCTAGGACTAAAACACTGGTATCATGCAACATTATTCATGTGCTTAAAGATATTGAATAGTTCCTGTAACATACTATCTCCTCTACCCCAAAGTCTGGCAGAAGGTGGGCTCGCTGGAGCAGACAGGATGTAAAGTGAAATCAGCGCCTTAAGAACAGCCGATAAGCATTTGGTCTTGTCGTCCTGATTTCGAGCTTCTCCTCTCCTCTCTCCCCCCCCCCTTCCTCCCTCCCTCCATCACTCCATCTGCTGGCATCATATGGTCCCTCTCTCCTGACCTCCTTCTTAACCTCAGCTGTGTCTGTCTGTGTTTTGTGGGCGCACATGGACACTCATGCTCTAAATACTGCTAATTTTGAAACACTCTTTTGGTAAAAGGTACATGTACATATGAGTATGAGTAGTAAGGTCATTGACTTAACAGATTAGTCATTAACATTCCGAAATGATGTAATGATCTTGGTAACTTTACATAATAAGTATGTGAAGTAAACCAGTTTTCAATGGGCAACAGGAGAGTGAGTCCCATTTTCTTTTGTACTCTACAAACTATGATGATTTAAGAGTTATTTTTTCCATGAAAGAAAACCTTTAAACATTCTGGAGTACAGATGATTGAAATATCGAAATGGTTGTTGTTGTTTTATGTCTTTACATTTGAAAGCTTTGCCTCAAAAGCCTGTAAAAGAAGGCAACAAGGCCTATTTAACTGGTACTTGCTCTGATTTTTCCAGTATTATACAATACATGTTTTTTAAGATCTGATTGTGAACGTTTTTATTTTATTATTTTTTTACTTTTAATGTTTGAAAATGTAGACACAGCACTCTGGTTCTGGCTTATATGAATTGATGGTGTCTATGCAGGCTCGGCACAGTTGTATGCATGGCACTATAATAAAAACTTCATTCACTCATTCATGCTGCTCGTGTTATCTGTGTATAGCAGAGCCTTATTTTCAGAGGCTCAATGAATGAACAGCCTGACAAAAATGTAAATGTAAATACTGGTCATAAAAACACCCTTCTTATTTGCTGCAAAAGGTTCATTTTGCTGCCAACAATTCTTTCAAATCACTAAATTCTAACCCTAACCCTGTCATTAGGCAATACACTAAATGCAATGCCATACTTTGTCAGCTATGCTAAATTAATATATATGTTAACCAATTAATAAGTATTACAGTACAACTGTCCTTAATGGGGTTAGTTAACAGCTTTGTTTGTGAACAAGATGTTGCAGTAAAGTTTATATAAAAGCAATAAAGTGACATGTATGTTTGGTTCTAATTCTATAAAACGGCTGCAGGACACCAAGTCCTGGAGATAGCATGTTGCTCAGACACACACCTCTCACAGATAAACACACTGCCTCCGATACACAGCGAGATCTTGTTCATCAGCAAAACATTTCAGCAGAAACAACCACAACAACCTTCACATTTTGCCCCCATGGTGCTGTAGTTCAACTTTGAGGCAGCGGCAAGTGGGACTGATGAAAGAGAGAGAGAAAGAAAAAAAAAATATTGGACAGCAAAACAGCAACAACCACATAAAACAAAAAGCCGCCATATTTTCCCCAAAGCTCTGTTGTTTGTCTTTGAGTCTGGCTGTGCTTGCATGTCAGGAGGGCAAAACAAAGAGCATTTTCTCCAGCATCCTTGACCTTTCTTTGTGCAGGAGTGGAGGCTGCAGGTGGGACAGACAGGAAGATCAGCAAACACAAGTGTTGTTGGCGAGGAGATGCTCAGAGTGAAGCCACGGTCACAGCAGTGTGCAAGTAGAAACCCACAGCAGTGGGCCCCGCTGTCACAGCGGGTCGCACATTACGAAGTCTCCGTCTGAAGTTGACTTTGGAAGGAAAAGGAGCGTCAGAAACACAGTGTGCAGCTGTGTGTGTTCTCTGTGCACCCGGCACTCGTGCATAAGCACACAGGTTGACAGCTTGGCTCAGGTCTACAGCCCGAACAAACAGAAAGGAGAGAAAACACTGGGAATAGCAATGACCCATTCATCTTTGGTGCACACTCTCTAAAACTCAACCTGACATACTCCAGACAGGCACTGGCACACAGTGTCAAACTAGTTTAAATTCAGTGGCAAAGTGAGTGAGTACAGAAGAAGTACAGGACATGTGCAGTGGATGTTCTTTTACCATGAAAACAGGCACTGTGTTGTTGCAGTGTACCCAATTTAGTTGCTATATTTAAACATTATAAAGTAGGGTTGCCCTGATTGATTGATATTCAGTAAAAATACTTGATAGGGAGATCAGCATCATGACTTTTTAGTCGCTGATTTCGCATTTTTTATTTTGTATGTAGATTGATGCACATAATGTGGAACCAAAGTTTCCAAGCGAGAGTTCCGCCCAGACACTTATATTAGCTGTACGCCCTTAGCAACATGCACTGAGGTTAGCACAACAAGCAGTCACACTAAGGCGAACGCAAATGAATGAAACAGTAGCCCAGAATGGACAAACCAAACAGTGCTTCTAGAGAGGGCCTTTTGCATTTTACCATTACTTGAAGGCCACCGTAGGTTCTACTACACGCTTGAAAAGGGAGGGAAGAGCGGAGGGGTATTTAGTTGGTTGCAATCTGCAACCTCACCGCTAGATGCTACTGAATCCTACACAATGCCCCTTTAAGTGGCAAATCTAAAAATCTAAAACCAAAACACCTTTAAAAAACAAAGTACACATACACATACAGTACATAACTATTTTTCCACTAACAACGGCCCTAAGTGGAACAGAGAGAAAGCAGCACAGCTATCTTGCATCTTGAAAAGCTGTTGTGTTATTACTGATGACCCATCCGGCTACAGGTAGTGTATGACCCACCAGTTCGCACGATCTCTGTAGGTTGTAGACTGGTTTTATGGGAAACAAATTTTAGCCACAGACTGAAGCTATTTAAAAGGTGCATCAGAGGATTTAGGGTTTGATCTTGAATCCACTGAAGATTAACACGATCCAGTAAAAATCAGAGCAGCATCAAACACCATATAATGGCTGAATTCTCTGGACAAGAGATAAAATGTTTTTCATGAAATCCCTATCTCCCTTGATTGACCCCGATGTCTTCGCCCAGGTGTCATAGCCTGCGGTGTTGGCTCCCAGGAGCCCCCTGGCCAGTCAGTCAGTCAGTCAGTCAGACAGACACTGATCTCTACATTTCCCTCCAATTCTATTTCACATGCTTCTCTGGGACCATCTGGACTTTATGTAAGACCATACATGCACCCACCCCCGTCTCTCCTTCGATTTAATTTGCAACGTTTTTTCTCTTTCCAGGGTCTCTTTCGAGTCACAGCGTTGACTTTGCTGTTGTTGCATCAGGACAATGATGAAATGAACAAAAGAAGCAGCCTAGTACACATATTTAGAGCAACACGTTGATTTTGGTGACAGATTTGTGAGTTAAGAGGACTTAGTGATCTGGGACAATGTTTCACAGCAGTCTATGCAGATCTTAAAAGTCATTTTTCATAGATAATTGTTGCTCACAAGTTCAACAGGGCTCCTAAATGTTCATTCATGGTTTGTAAACATGCCAAGGTGATCGTGAGGAAATGACCATGAATATGCACTTGGAAAAACCACCCCAGCCAATCAAAGCTTTGAGGTTGAGTTAATAAATGGGGACACCATGCTATAGCCAGAACAATGGTGACAGAAAAAGTGCCACGTAATTACTGAACTAACTAACTAACTAACTAACTAACTAACTAACTAACTAACTAACTAACTAACTAACTAACTAACTAACTAACTAACTAACATGAGATGAAGTTAAGTTGTTGCAAGATGACTTACAGAGACAGCAACTCCTATGTTGGCATATTTCTTAGACCAACATAAAAAAGTGATCTGCTCCTTGCAACTGCGTCCCTGTCAACTACGGGACTGATATGTTAGTCCCATCAAGGAAAACTAGGCTCTCTGAAATATACAGAAAGTAGCTAACATGAAAACAACGTCATACTAATGTCACAATAACAAAGTGAAACCAAATGACAATTCAGTCTGATTATCAGGCCCTTTGAGGTTTCAATCAGTCTTTTGTGTGACAGTCAAGCACAGACATAGTGATCATGCAAATGCATGCGTGGAAGCGAAGAGCTGTTAAGTGTAGTTCAAACAAAGATATCAAATATTTAAAATTACATTTTATGTCAGGTTGTGTGCATAATGTGTGCTCCAAACCACATAATAGCCTGACACCTGCCAGTCACTGATTCTGTTTGCATTGTTCCTCCCTGAAATATTTCAAACTGCAGAATATGTCAATTGTAGAGTGGTGTCTAGACTTGCTCTATATGAAAAGTTTCCTAAGATCACTTCTGTTTTGATTTGACACTATGAAAAATAATCTGAATTGAATATTTTAACATTTTAATGAAGAATAGCACTGCTAAGCTCCGCTAACTTGGTGACAAGCATATTGCATTTCCTATCGATTCTTCATAATAAAAACATCCAGATGGTTCGACAATTGACAGCTTTTAATATGAAGCAGCAATAGCAGGAATGGTTCAGTTTGTATTTTTAGCAACTTAACACTTTAAAAACTTCATCAACACAACAGCAATCACTGAACAATAAGGTAAAGCTGATATCTGAAAGTACAAACAGGAATACAGGAGTGAAACTAAACTCCAAATTGCAGAGATTCAGGTAGAAGCCACAAAAGTTCTGAGAGCTGAATAAAACTCAGGTGTCCAGGAAAGACAGACATGAGGTTCCAAAGACACAGATTTTTCTCATTAGAGCTTGGTGCTATTGTGTATTTAGCACAAACCATCCTTGCAATGTGCAGAAGTGATTCACTATTCTGTAATCATAATCTCACAGGTTTGAGACCAACAATGTGTCAAACAGCTGTAGACAAAATACAAAGTCCCTCATCTCCCTGCTAAGCTGACCTGGTAGAGACTGCCAGCTCAGTGCCTAGAATGTGAATTCACAGAGAAACGCTGATCTGTGTTGTGCAGGCTCAGACTGAGAGTGACAAGTGGGATTAATGTGATTCACCCAAAACCATGTCATTCTACAAAGGTCTGCAGGTGTAATATGAAGGGAATAAATGCTTTAAAAAACTACAGCTGAGTTTCCCCAAAGAGAGCACTTCAGCTTTGCAGACAGACAGCGTAGAGCTTGCACTTACACACACCAATGGTGAACGAACACACAATTTCACATGTGCGTTTACACACATGCACAGGACCAATATGACAGACGCCAGCACTAACCCTTCAAACCGACTTCTTTTGACAACTGCAGACATGTCTGTAAAAGACACAGTTCACTGGAGTGTAGCAAGAACTACAAACTTACTTTCAGCTTATGGCAACACACGCACTTTAGGTTACTTTCCCCTTCCTTTCCTCTCCTTTAATGATGCTCTTTGAACTTTAGTTAAAAAATACAAAAGTGGTTTGGACAGTATAAAAACAATGGGAGTAGACATTTGAAGGATGAAAGTACAACATATTTATTATTAGCACTCTTATTTTGCAAATTCACTGCATTATTTGCATGTCTCCTCATCTTCGGAGCTTTTAAAAAGGTGCGTCACAGCTCTTAATACAGTTGCGACAGAAGGCACACAGTAGAGTGCATCCCGCCTACAAAATATGATTTAACATCATAAAATTGCTGACTGTGCGTGTCATTTCCTGTCTGAAAGAATTCTATTTAGTGACACCTCCTATAGAGAGATGGCATTTTACTGACGGTTCACTGCTCTCTCCCCCTCTCAGGGGAGCTGTCTCTCTGTGCACATACAGGTATACAAATCTCCCTCAGTGTAGGTTTGAGTTGCTTTTTTAAGCAAAAAAATAAATACTAATATACTAATATACTAAGATACCTAATTGTCAGGTAAAATGTATCTAAAAGAGCAAAGGTAATGAGAATAGTAGTCTCGCATCGACAGACCTTCCTCCACAGCGCTGCGGAGGAAGGTCTGGTGAATCCACAAAGCATTCCAGGATGGGAGAAAAACGTGATCTGGTTTATTGGCATGTTTTTAAACCAATCATAATCGTCTTGGGTGGCGCTAATCGCCACATGGAGCAACGGCGCCTCTACCAAATAGCCTCGGGAAGGAACTTGTTTTGGTGGAACATGTGTACGTTCAAAGGTTGTTTTAGTCGTGCAACAGAAAACTCAGATTGGACAGATAGTCTAGCTAGCTGTCTGGATTTACCCTGCAGAGATCTGAGGAAAGGTTAACCATAGTCTTATATAGGGGTTTAAAATATCAACACAAAGAAAACCCAAGGTAACGGATATCCAGCGAAATTTCCGTCGGCAATGGAGCAATCCTGGAAGTGGAACGTTGTGGATATAGACTATGAGAATAGAGGTTTTGTTGTTTTGTCTTAGCAAGAAAAAAAAGGATTTTATACTGTCTACAGGAATGTGATAAATGTATACCGTAGGCACTTCCACATATGTACCCCCACAGCTGATTTCCACAGTGTATTACCTGGTTATCATTTAACATGTCTATGACGTCTCACACTTGCTCTCTGGAAATACTTCTGAACACACACACAGAGGTCTCTACACTTGCACATATATGTACAAACGCACACTTTTCAAAGCAATATTTTGTACTTTACTGCAATTTCTAGCAAAGGTCATCAGTGATTGATTAGGGATTGTCTAGAAGGGGGTCAAAGGGGTTCAGTAGTACTTTTTTAAGGTGTCACTGCTCCATCCATAAACAATATTGTGAAAACTGTACACCCTGAGGATAAAAATGGAAAAATAATACAATGACACGATAATTGATATTAGACAAATTATATCAGAAATGTAATTACTTTTGTTGTTAAGTACAGACCAATTTAATGTAGTTCAAATGTTACTGTGATAGGCTTTACATTATTCTAATCATCACATTTAAAAGTGGACCCTGATGATAAGTCACGTCTGACAATGACAGCTAAAGAAATCAGACATCTTCTAAATTGATCCTGATTACAGCCCTGAGCTAATGTTCACTAACGTTATAATTGCATAGACTGACAGGACGAGCTGCTGCTCAGCTCGGAATATATGGGGATCCTGATTAAGGTTATGAAAATGTGATGAACTTAAAGTAGTACAGTGGGATAGTGTTGCAGTGTTTGCTGTCGGTCAGAACTCGACCGCTATCTGCGACAACGTACCAGGCTGGAAAAAGACATGAGCAGGCAGCTAACGCTATTGTTTATTGACCGACAGACTCATCACTCTGTTGGTCTTTGCAAAGAGACTTTTTCTGAAAGGGTACTGAGTGACATTTCACTTTATCAGAGGGGATTTGGTATTCCCCCGTCAGTGTGATCATGGACACACCTCCAACACAGCTGTAGATCATCATGGCATCATGATTTGTATTTAAGTACTGTGCACTATGTTGCTTTACTGTGACATGTTTGGAGAAAGGTCCCTGGGACCGAAACGTCGACAAAAAAACCAAATGCAGAAGTGAAAAGTGTGTGCGGGAATTTTATTTTATTTCTTTTTTAAATGGATCTCCGGGGGATTTAATTCCCCATACAACAAAGAATACCAAGCCAGTGATGTGCGTGTTGTTGACCATTCATCCATGACATTTCACTCCTTAAAAAACATCTTTGGCAGAGCATACTAGACAGACACCAGTTTATTTTGTAGTTTAGCTAACTCACAAAATATATATATATATATAATAAAATCTAAAAATGAGAAGCCAGCTAATAGCTGTGTGCAGATTGGGCGCAGGGAAGTTTTAGTGAAGGGACATTTTATGTTTTAAAGGGGTCATAGTTGCAATGGCATGCTCTTAAAGTAGGTTTATGGTCAGTGTGGAATTCCCAGTGCGAGGTGCATGAGCCACAAAATGATGTCACCGTGTCTGACATTTCCAGCGCGAAGGCTCCGCAAATTGTCTCGCTGAACTTCATTGTAATAGGAAGGTCGAGAACGACAGTGGAGCCTCGTTGCCTCCAACCGCACTTTCAAACGACCAATAACCAATAACAGACTGCTAAACGGTGGCAATGTCTAGGGGTATTCTATCAATAATCCTTGATAATTCCCGACTCTGGCTGCTTAAAGTAAAGATAGTTTAATGCATTTTGGAGAGATTTTTATATAGCAGCAGCGCTAAGCATTTAACAGCGGCAATGCGCCACTGTTGAATGCATATTGGGGAAACACTGCAGCATCTTCTGTTTAAAATAAGAAAATCAACATTTGTTGATGGTGATACGACTGCTGGTGAGAGATGTGGTGACTGACAATATTAGGTACCTCAGCTGAAATATAGACGTTTGTTTGCTATACTATCACACTACAAAGTTGACCTTTAATGCAGTCAGGGACTCATTTGCATTCACACAAGCAGCTGATCTTAACTCACTCCTGCCTTTTAGTAGAGCTCTGCCAAAGCTGAAAAGGACCAGTTTGAAATATGTAGTTCTCTTGCATCAGACAAAGTCATGAGAGCCTCTTGATAATAAACAAACAGTAAAAACTGTGTGCCGCCTAAGGAAGTACACAGAGGCAAACAAACAATAGATGAGCTGCTCCTGATACTGTTTCCCCAGACTTTCCCCAGCCAATAATCAAGCCTTGGTTATTCAAAGTGGCACACATAATCTCCCTTGCCCCACCTATGCAGAGTTTAGTAAACATGTCTGTCTGCTGTGACTGAATCCACTCGGCTATTATGGAACAAAAAGCCCACCGGATCCCCCCAAAAACAGGCGGCTCAAAGCTCCCTTTATGAGTGGGCTGTGAGGTGAGAGTAATAGGCCTAAAGACAGTGTAGACCGTGGCTTCTCAACCTGCTACCATTGGGGCCACATACCAAAGGATCCCATTGGGCATGGACTGAATAAATCCCCCTCCACGGCTGATTAATTGAAACCAAAGGATGGGGTGTCAGGAGGAGGAGGAGGAGGAGGAGGAGAGAAAGTCGAGCCCTGTCAGATGAAGGGTGAGATAGATGGCCGCCCAGAAGCTAGGGGTCACATACAGGTTACATCAATCCATACATTGAGAAAGTCACTCAGCAAGTCAGTGGTCTCCAGTTCACAATAAAACACTTAACAATGCACTCTTGCAGACTGGCCTGCATTCCAACAAAGTGTTGGTTGTGGCCATCCTCTGAGATTACACAACCACCGTATTCAACAACACTGTGTATCAACTGCAGGAACCTTCCCTCAGAACTAGGAACCTTTTTTAGGAACTTGTTGCGTTTCCACTGCAGAGACCAGGGTCTACATTAAGTTCTGGGGGCTTTATTTTACCTCCTTAAAAAGTTCCTGATCAGAGGGTAATATCTTCTGAAAGTAAAGAAACCTACGGGGTGGGGTTTGCAGGGATGATCGTTGCTAACAAACAGCACGGCTGCTTCAACTCGCTACTGTTTCATTCACAAAACAAGGAAGTAGCCTACTCTCATATCGATAAAGCCCTTTCTGATTCTGATTTATGACCATTTAAAGACTACGGGAGAACATTTGTAGTAAATGTTTCATTCATACTATTATACGTCACGGTGTAGGAAAGCACATTGCTTTCGCCAGATGAGTGAGAACTTTGTTTGGCTCATTTTCTGTAACCAATCTAGCATGAAAGCATTATGACTACAATTAGCCAGCTAGCTAACTAGCCAGCCGTCCCCAGTGGGCTACTCAGTCCGTCTGCTTCACCACCACAGGGAGACTTCTTTGCAAAGAAAATGGATGACAGCCCGGAAGATGGACAATCTGGTTAGCCATCTCCCACTGTCTGCTGGCGAGGAGTGAAGCAGAGGGACTGTAGGCTCTGTTCTGCCGCTGACAAATTTGGATTGTACTGTTTTGTCGTATGTATCATAGCAATGGTTTATATATCCGGTTTATCTATTTAAATGACGAATAGATTACAGCCGCCTGCTGGCATGGAGAGACGTATGGGCTAGTTGGCTGTAGTCTTTGCGGTGTGCAGTGCAACTTTTTTTTCTAGGTGTCAGCTTGGTGTATCAGCACCTTTAGCTTATTTCAAACATGTGGGAAATGTTTTGAAGTTTGTACCCAAGGCATAATACCAGATAGCCACGTCAGCCCTCTTCTGTATCTGAGGTCCTGTACACACCTGCCATTAAAATGCAATCTTGATGACCACAAGCGGACAGCCCCATGTTACACTGATAACACATTGAGATTCAATTATCCAAAGGAATGTTCTGGAGATCATAGACTACGTTTACATGCAGCCAAAATTTGGGTTATGGTCGGGTTAAGGTCACTATTCGGGTTTCTGAAACATTCGGAATAACCCGTTTACATGCGTGAGCAAAGAGAGTTACTCCTGTATACGTGGAGTTTGTAATGAATTGGCAATATCCCGATGTAAACGGGGACGCACGGTTAGCGTCTGGACGTACGGACAACCTTAAGACGCAATATGCGTCATTTCAACAAACACAACAACAGAAGACATTATATTCATGGTTTTCACCACACTAATAAAGAAATTGGTTTCCTCCTCACTCCAAGAGTGTGGTGCTGTCTGCGTCTCGCCATGTTTACCTCTACTTCTTGTTTACTTCCTGCCCGCGGGTTTGTGTATGCGCCAGACGGCGCATACAAGAAGTTCCTCTACTCTAAAGACCAAGATTCCTTGCGAATAGAACATGCACAGAACACAAATCAATGTTCCTTCTGATGGGGATTTGCCGATACGCGTTTACATGAATGAATATTTGGGTTAGAAAAGGGGTAACCCAGGGGTCATATTCGGGTTTTTAAAAACTGGAATATGAGCATATTCGGGTTTTTGCCGGTGTTTACATGGCCGTGCGCGACCGGGTTATTGCTAATATTCCGGTTTTGAACGGGTTATTGGCTGCATGTAAACGCAGCCACTGATGCATCCACACATCCCAAACATAGTCTATATTTTAAGCAACTTAGCATCTACTCTTTCTACATTGCTCTGTATTAGTATGTTTGCCAACTCTGTTTCCAACATTTTGGTCTTAGGTTGAATTTAAATTGATAGTTGTATGTAGTATGCAAATAACTTTCTCTATGTTTTGCAAAAAAAAGTCTTTCAGATGGACAGTTGGAAGGCCAGTTTGTAATTAAGAAGCACAGATGTAATAGAATATTTAGCGGGTTAAATGCAATCCTATGGGAACATATATAATCTGCAAATAATCTCTATATTATCTTTGTTATATTTTACAAGAAAACTACGTATAAGTATTAAAGGTCTATCTATATTCTCTATAAATGGAAGATGATGCAACAGATTTTAAAGAAGCCTTTTCAGCATTGTTGTTTTTTTGGTCCATGGTAAACATTATCGGACATTAGTTACTACAATCTCTACACAACACCACCTGTAGACACCTCAGCTGTGTCATCCAGCTCCTTACCTTGACATCATTTTCCATGATGTGGAACTTGATGCAAGCACAGCAAATAGTCCCAATGGCCTGATGACTGACCAACTATCTCCGCGACACTTATAGCACAAACCTTACCAGGCTGGAATCCTCAAATACCCTCCCTGGGGGAAGGAGGAAGTGGGGTAGTTGCCTGAAGAAAGAACGGGGGTAGGGCCAAGAAGGGCAAGGAAGGCTGGGTGTGGCTACGGCAAAGAGGCAAAGAGGGTGGGCATTTGATGTCAGACATCAACAGGGATTGAAACTTGTCTGCACTAACAAAAGATGTGTGTGTGTGACTTTCTACATGTGCATAATGGGTGTGGACACATTTATTCATTCATGAGTGATAGATTATCCTACTTATGTCTGTATGTGTATGTATATGTGCAGTGTTCCCCATGAGATTTTTTCCAGCAGTCGTGCTAAAGTGAATTTTGTTTTGCACCACCAGAAGATATTCAGCAGTTCGCTGACACAAGAAGGGCTTTAGACCCATATTTGTACTAAATCATAACATCAAATTACGTTTAATAATAAAAGGCTTCAAGACTTCTTGCTTCTCATGTCCTCCAATTTCACATTTTACATACAGGAGCCAAAATATCCGCCTCCCCTCCTCCTTTATTTTATCCTAACCTTCATCGTGGCCATCGTCCTCCTGTCTTTTCCTTACCAACCAGTTAACCAAACTCATTTGAGAACTAAAAAATATATATAATTTTAAAATCCAAAAATTCAAAATATATAGGCTACACAAGTTAAAAAATATATATTTTAATTTGTGTTAGATATTTAATGAACATGTGTTGAAAACTTCGACATTATTGAGAAGTATTATTACGAGAAATTGGTGGAGATTATTGATGTGATGGAGAAGCTAACATTGACTAATGTTTAGTTTCGCTAATCATTACATTCATTGATAATTTGATCCAATATTTGCTACTGACGTTTCAACACCAGGACCATTACCAATATACGTCATGTTCCATGTTGTCTCTACATCTTCGCTAGGAAGGTAGAGACCGACAGCTGAGCCTTCGTTGCCACCAACTGCGCTTTCAAGAGACAATAAACCAATAAGAGGCTGTGGGCGGCTGTGGCTCCGTGGTAGAGCGGTTGCCTGCCAATCGGAAAGGTTGGTGGTTCGACCCCCGGCCCTGCAGTCCCATGTCAAAGGGTCCTTGAGCAAGACACTGAACCCCAAGTTCCTGAAATATGTTAAAGCGCTTTGAGTAGTCGTTAAGACTAGAAAAGCGCTATATAAATACAGTACATTTAAACGGTGCTGGGGGTGTTCGATCTATAATCCTTGGTCGTCCCCCGACTCTGGCTGCTTAAAGTAGAGATAGCGTTTGGGGAGATTTTTTATATAGCAGCATATACGCTCTTGAACTTATACTTGTGGAAGTCGCTTTGAATTAAAGTGTCAGCTGAATGTAATGTAATGTGCAGGTGCCATAATCTAATCTTATTTCGAGAAAGATGATCACAGATTCCACCATTGTCACTGGATTTTCAGTCCTGTCTGTGTATGTCAACTGCATGCAAGATACATGTTAATACCATGGATATATTATTATATTTTTGGTAACCACTTTAATTCTACACAGAGGACCAATCTGTTTTGACAGTCTTTTACTGTCCATTGTCTGTAAGCGTAGGATGACAGCACCCTGTCAAAGAATTGTGAAGACAATCTCTCAATCCCTTTTAGAAATAGGCTGTTCTTTAATAAAACAATAGAATTACATGAGCACGAGTGAACAAGAAAGATGGGAAGAGACAGACTGAAATAGAGACGGATACTGAGAGCTCTATAAGAGAAAGACAGAGTGACAGGAAGGGGAATAGAAAAAGAGTTGGAGACAGAGGGACAAGGACCAGTGATGGCTGATGATGAGTGCAGACAGGCAGCCAGGTCTAGCTGAAGCCACTGCAGCGGTGTGCTCCGTCCCACCCCCACCCCTCCAACCTCCCTCCCTTGTTCACTCATTTGCTTAAAGAGTTAATTTGTGCGTAGGCCTTCATCGGGTATGGCTGTCAAGTGATGCGCGAGACTGGCCTGCGGAACTGTTGGCACTCGCAAGCTGTTCACCTGCATCCCTCTCACCCCCACACACCCTCCCACTCATGCACACACGAACAAGTAGACACACACACACACACACACACACACACACACACACAGCAGCATGTGCAAGAGCATAGACATAGCATTGGCATCCAATAAGGCCAGTAGTGTGAGCAAATGGTGCGTGAATACTGCAACTACTGAATACTGCAACCAGCAACTACTTTTGTGATCAAATGTTGTTTTTTTAAATCGTTGGTCAGACAAAACTAGAAAAATTAAGACGTCACATTGGCCATATTTAAGAATTTGTGATAGCATTTCCCTGTATTTTCTGTATGGAGCCCAGGAGGTGTCATGAAGAAAAACAAAACAAGTTTGTGTTTTCAATTTAACATTATGTTATGTTATATAGTTTGCTTCCTCCTCTCTTGCAAGGGCAGCAAAAACCTTTGGCCCAACAGATTCAGTCAGTTTGAAGAAGGTGACAAATAAGTTCTCCAGAACCATAAAGCTGAGGTTTTATGAACTGGATGACATCTGCAGTATCATCATCATTTTCAACTTTTTTTAATGGCAAAACAGTCTGTTATCCTATAAAATATATTGAAGGGATCTTAAAGATAACATAAACCCCAATTATATGAAAATGTCTTGTATTCAATCTGAGCGACCCATAATGAGAGTGTGATGGGTACATGCAAGATGAGACTAATGACATTAAAGAGCATTAATTGTCAAATTATGTGCACAATTTTTATTTTATCTGTACTCTGTACTCTCTCTTTCTTTCTCTCTCTCTCGAATAAAAACAGACATCAGACTCTATCATCCATCTTTCTCCATCTATATTCTTTCTCCTTATTTTTCCTCATTGTGTTAGCCCCCCCTCGTTTGTCCCTGCTCAACACATAGAGAGCAGTGCTGCCTCAATGAGCCTCATCATCAGCTCTTTTCTCCCCTGGTTCTTGCTTCCTACAAATCCATGACAGAGCTGATGAATAAGCCTCATCAGCCTGTTTCCTCACCTCATTTCAGAGCTTTGCTTAAACCTCCCCTTTTTCCAAAAGTTGCACAACTGCACTGCAATTGTGTGCAGGTCAGAGCAGTGTATCACATTTAACTACCGAGTGTGGACTGTTGGGATAAGGCTATGATTTACAAATGATTTAGGTTCTGCTCTGCACATAACACATGGTACATTTAGTGTTCAGTCTAACACTAAAAGTCTTTAAAAACTGTCCCTGACTCATGCAGGTATAGGATGATGTGAGTGTATTCTGTGTTTTTTTTATAACTAGTTACATAATGCTAAATTATAATATACTGTACACCATGCAATGTTTGAAATGCAAAACGGATTCCCGGTAACATTTAGCTAAATATGTCCAGGTACAGTAACATAACCCCAATGTTTTCATGTGTATATATAAGATAGACATAATGAGATGTTAAAATCTGTGAGGTATGACGACAATGAAAAGGAAATTGCAGTTCATTCACCTCATCACCTCATCCAAGTTTCTCGGTCGTGTGTATACGGTAACCCAAGATTTGAGAAAGTCTCGCGAGATGACTGAGGTTAGGCACTGGCCTTGAATGGTTAAGACTTGGATAGGTCGTTGGGAAAGCGAGTCTTGCGAGAGTTTTCACAAACCTATGGTTGCCATCTAGACTGGACCCTCTTCATCCATTAATGACCATGAGATGGAGAAGCCAAGTCCAACAAAATGGCGATCAGATACCAGGCAGCCAGTGCATAAATGAATAAACACATTTGAACCGATGCAGACAATCAAAAATGTCAATAATGCTGGAATCATTTACGCAGGGAGATAAATAACCAGTAGGGCTGGGCAATATATCGATATTATATCGTGATATGAGACTTAATATAATCTTAGATTTGGCATATTGTAATATCGTAATATGGTGTTGTCTTTTCTTTTATTAGAGTAAAGTGATGTAATTTTCTGTTCTAGCTGTTGTATTGTTTGCCTTTACACACTTAGGGCCCTATCTTGCACCCAGCGCAATTGACTTTGTACACCGACGCATGTATCATTCCTATTTTGCACCCAACGCACAGCTAACTTTTTCGTCCATAGACGCGTGTCGGTAAATTAGGGAATGAACTTGCGCTCCCGGGGGAGGTTCAGTGAAAAGAGGAGGCGTGTTCTGGCGCAAACGTTCCCTGGTGCTATTTTGCCGTTTCAGAAAACAATTCCTCCACTGACCAGAAAAAACCTTGTTTAAAGTCAGTGCCGCTAGTCTAAAGTCAGTGGCATTAGTCTAAAGTCAGTGGCGTTAGTCTAAAGTCAGTGGCGTTAGTCTAAAGTCAGTGGCGCGTTATTCAGATGCTATTTTAGGGGCGCATGCTTGTCCATAATGTAGCGTGTGCAAAACGAGCATACACTTTGCTTCTCTCATCTACACGGATGCAGCAGTTCCCATTTTTGCAAACCATACATAATTACAAGGAAAAATATTAGTGAAAATGCGCTTCAGGTGTTTGGATAGGTCAGGAGCCACTTTACAGTACAGTCCTCAAAATGTCGCAGTATTCTTTGTGGCTTGTTTCCATGAATCATGGATGTGTTGATGACATAAATGAGGAAATATTAGAGGACTTAAGGAGACGTGATGTTGAAATACGGCGGGATTAGACACTTGAGGGTCCGGGAGTGGCAATGCGCGATGTGCTCTTGGTGGAGCGGGTGGACGGAGATGGAGTGGGGGGGAGGAGGAAGGGGCACAACAGGAGCAGGTGGTGCGTTTGGAGGCCCACACTCCATGGCTGCAGCATTTCTCTCCAGACTTGAGGAGATGCGCCCGAGAGACTGCAGCAACATCGCCACCCGGTCAAGACGGGCATTTATTACTTTGCTGCATCCTTTCCATAGGACAGCTCCAGCCCTGACAAGAATGTCTCCTCGGCTTACTTGCATTTCAGATCGTTAAAATAAAATTTTCTTCATTAAAAAAAAAAAAATCCCATCACAGTGCATGTCAAGCAAGCCAACAGGCGGTTATAACACCAGTTGCACAAAGAAGAAGACGATATTGACCAATCAGAAGCCAGAAAAAAAACTTAACGACTACCCTTTAGAATGTGTGCAACATCAGTGAATATGCCTAACTTGGAAAAGGAGTAGTCTCCCACGCAATCTGCCATCCAACAAACAGGCTTAACACAATGGAAAAATTTAAAATCAGACAAATGAAAATGTGCATTTTAACAATGAAGAGTGGGGCAGTTAGTCAGCCAGTTAGTAAAGAACATTTACTGTTACTTTTGGGGAATGCTTTTAAATGAATTTCCCCAAACAAACAAAGAAGGCGTTAAGTGCACAAAACGCAACATTTATTTTCATAAATATATATAATCTTAAAACTGTAGTTTTTATATTTCATAAGCTATTTTTAGAATTTCAAAGGGGAGAAGGACATTTTGGACAGGACATTTTGCTATGCTTTTTTTTGCCATACACTTTCTTAATGTGGTGATTCTTTCATGCTGATTTGAAATTTAAAGCTAAATTAACTAAGTCATATTAATCAGGAAGACACAGCAGCAGTGCAGCATTTTTAAAACTGACTGTGGTCACAACAAGAAAAGTCTCGCATTGCCAGATCTATCTCCACAGCGCTGCGGAGGAAGGTCTGGCCCTTCCACACAACATTCCTGGAGGGGAGAAAAATGTGATCTGGTTTATTTGCATTTCTTTAAACCAATCACAATCGTCTTGGGTGGCGCTAAGCTCCAGATGCAGCAATGGTGCCTCACCAAAAATAGCCTCCGGAAGGAACTTGCTTTGGTGGAACGCGCACGTGGGGAGGCGAGCTCTGGAATTAAAATGGCTGTTGAGTGTGAAAAAAAAGATAAAATGCAAGATAAAATATAATTTGATTGTCGGTTCTAGCTCGGAGGATGTTTCCCAAATCGATTGGAGTTTAGAATGCCAAAACAAAGAAAGCGGAAGTTGAGGGACATCCAGTCGTAAATGAGGAGGACATCCGGCGGAACCGGAACTATCCCTTAAATGAAATGTGGTCGACATAGACTACAACAAAAACAACCTGCACAGTCGGTCAATATCAATAACGTAGGTGGGGTGACAATGACCGTCCATACTAATATCCCACAGTGCCAGTACTGCACTTTAGCACATAACTAGTCTGGATTGGCTTCCAACCATTTCACATGGTGGGCGGATCTGAACTCACCACAATGGTCCAGTTAGTTCCGCTTTGTAATGAAGAGTTCCAGGAAGTGGAATAAATGGGTAACCACATCACTGTGGTACAGTCAAAAGTCAAGGGCCCAACAACGTGTTTCCACTGCATGGTAAGGCTCTGCTCGACGTTTTTGGTATCAGTACTTTTCTCCGTACGTTTTTAACGTTTAAGTGTCGGCTGATTGCCTTAGCAACGGTGCGTGAAACTGCCAGGATTTGACTTTGTCAATTGTACAGCATAGTGTATGGCGTAGTGTATAGTGTAGTGTACATATGTGGTAGTGTACACTGTAGTTTTGCTGGTATTTATTAAAATTGAAAAAAATTTAATTGCAAACAAAAAATGTATGTCCTGTGTCATACTAGTGACATTCTGCAGTGTTTTAACTCCACCTTTTTGGATGTACCAAAAAAGCAACATGCAACAGGAACGATCCACAACTTTTGCTAAGGGAAAACCAGAAAAGAGCAAGTCAAGTAGAGTCAAACCGTACCATGCAGCGGAAAAGCGGCATACAGCAATTCAGCACTTTGATTATCTTGGTGCAAATGGCATCCTGGCATGAAGGCAAATCTCACCTCAACATAGCTGTTAGTTTCTTTCTGTCTGTCGGTGTCTGTCTTATTAGTATATAATTATACAGCCTAAAGCCAGGACTGCACAGGCCTGCTCATACTGGAATATTACCTCTATTCACATCAAAACCTATGGCCAAAGGCTTGGAAAATGCTGCCCTGTGTCCCTGGAGGCTTCAGGCAGTTCATCTTTGCCATGACCCTAACATTCTTCTATGTGGTTTTTGCCTGAGGAGTGAAATTCTAGCTGGGTTACTAACCAGTGTGTCACCTACCCATATATGTATGTTACTCACAACCCTTAGTGTAGGGATGAGACCTTTATTTTTTCCCCTCTTTCCATATATATACCTATTTTGGGTGTTTAAAAATGATGGCCTCTTTCTAAAACAAAGCATGTTAACCCAGTAACTGTTGATAACAATAAATCAAAGAATATCCTTTAAATAAAGATAATGAATGAGCAGTTGGAGCTGCTTCTACTCTGTTGTGAAAAGGGGCATGGGGTTCAAGTAATGTATGACTAACCTATATTTTGTCATGTTGTATAACTTGTTTTGACTGTGCTATGTAGTCTATATATAAACCTTCAAGCTAGAATGAATGACAACACAAAATGTACAGAATTGACCGTGTGCCCTGATAGACAGCATTTTGTTGCAATAAGACCTACCACAAAATCCTCAGTGTTGAACCACCTCAAGGTCTGACTCCTTTAACCCCCCACTGCCTCTCCTTGCCTTCTTGCCTCCCGCAGTTGTCTGAAATCCTGTTACTTTTAGCGCCCCCCTGGTGAGAAACACATTCTGAGAGAGATGACTCCACAGTTTCTTATTTCACTTCAGGTATTTAGCTTATTTTTATTCATTTAATTCAAAAATGTATATCATCAAATACATTTTAAAGTTTTCCCAACACTACATTTTCAGACAATCTACAAAGAAGGGGATTTCATTTTCAAAATGTTAGACCTAAAAAACTTCCATTCACAAGAAATAGTAAAGTAGGGGGAGTTATTTTGGGGCGGTCATTGTTTCGGAAGTAAAACATCCTGATCATTTTCTGCATAGACAATGTTAGTTAACTGTCAGGTGGAGCACTTCTAAGGCTAGCAGTAATATGAAAGACTACTGCCTGAATTGTCAGTACAAAAAATGAGCAGCTAAATTAGAAAATATCTGGTTCTTTGACAAAAAGTCGAAGAAGAAGCCTGTGTACATAAATGCCGCAAGGAATAGATTGATGAGTTAAGTTGAGTTGTAAGCAATATGCTTTTTTGCTTTCTTGCCAGCAGCGTGTTAGCTCAGCATATAAATGGATAAAAAAATAAAAATAAATAACATCTGTCAATTAGTGAGCTTTGGAGGTGCTGGTTGGCTGATTTGGCTAGCTGTTTCCCCTTGTTTGCAGTCTTTATGATAAGCTAAGCTAAAGACTGCTGGCATTAGCCTTATATTGAACAGACAGATATGAGAGTGATATTGAAATTGTTATCTACCTCTCAGTGGGAAAGTCAATACGTGTGTCTCCCCAACTTTCAAGCTTTTCATTAAGGAGCTTCAATTGGTTCATTTTCTGGCTCAGTTTTTGATTGATTTGGAAAGTAAGACACAGTGTTTTGTTGCCAATTGCAGCAACAAAAAGTTCTGAATTTACTACAGCCCAGATTTGCACTTCTGAAAGGGTTCCTCTCCATAGCACTCACAGGTTTTGTACTATTTAGAGCATTCTACCATATCAAACGGACTAAAACTTAACTTAAAAACAAAGTTAAAATGATTCAAACTGATGGCCATAATATAAACCTATAGCATTATTTAATTATCCAGGAGGATTTCAAACGCTTCTGGAATGAGTAGCTCCTCCAACTTCACAACTCTAAAACAAATGTCAAATAGCTCCTTCAGATTTTAGCCCATCAAACATTTTGAATTGCATATTCACATCCATATCTGCACATTGGTGGTCAGTAACATTTGACCTCCAATCCTTAAGTCTTCCCATCAGACATCCAACTCTCCTCTCCGCAAGCTCATTCACCTCTCCAGCCAGCTATTATCCATCAAGCTTGTAACTTTCCGTCCCCCCAATCATGCATGTATAGTCAGTTTGCTGTGTGTTGTATGACTGGGTGCCTCTGCAAGACAGCTGTGAGCCCGGAAGCCTAACTTAGTGAAGTCAGAGGGAGCCCGAAGGTTTGAGCCCCCACAGGGAGATGGGCAAGGGGCACACACATGCACAAACGCACACAAACACACATACCCTCTCTATATTTATTCCTGCCTTTCTTTTCCACATGTGTCTGTTCCCTCGCTGGCTAAGCCTCAGTGCAGTGAGTAAACACAGATACTTTGCACTTCCGCTCCATAAACTGCAACACCTGCCACTAGATGGGCAGAGTTTGTGTGTGTGTGTGTGTGTGTGTGTGTGTGTGTGTGTGTGTGTGTGTGTGTGTGTGTGTGTGTGTGTGTGTGTGTGTGTGTGTGTGTGTGTGTGTGTGTGTGTCCCTCTGCTGGCTTCCTACGCTAGATGTAATGTACTGAACTGTGCATTAGCAGCTACCATAACATTATATATGGATTCATGGATGTTTCTATTTCAATTCCATTCCCTGATAACATGTATTTTTTAATACCCCAAAAGAAACAGCGCATGATTTATTTATTACGCTTAAACTACCAGGGGTTATTTTAATCATCATAACCTTGCTAAACCTACACTGAAACCATGACAGCCTGCAGGGCAGACTGCTAAATATGTCTACATAGGAGACATAAACAGAAAAGGTAGGTGTTGGAGTGCAACAGCACTGTGGATGAATGCCGCTACAGCGGAAAAATGTGAGCTTTTCTACACAACAGGCCTCATTAGCTTCTTGGCAAGGCACCCTATGATCCAGAAAATCTGCTTAAATACAAAGCAAAAATGTGGGTCAGTCTGTTAAAACCTTTCGTTTTCTGCGATTTATGACCATTTCATTCTAGTAATATCATGAGTAAAAAATAAGACAAGTATTAGTTTATTTAATGTCAAGCTTAATTGTCTCATAGTGTATGAAGATTGCATTTAATTGTGCAGTTACCATGAAAACAACTTGACATACTCCAAAAAGATAATAATAAAATAATGAAATACTGCATAATTTACCAAAACTAATGACGTTAATGAATTAACTTAGGTTCGGGAGCAGGGCCATGCCTCGACCACACCTCTAATCACTGACCAGCCTTTATATTTTAAGCCAACCCACTCAGTGCGGTTTGTCTTTGCATTCTCTTCCCACCCTCCCTTCCCATTTGGCACTTAGACTTCTCGCCTACCTCATCCCTTCATCCTCCTCTTCACTCCAAACCTCATCCCTTCATCCATTCACCCTCATCCCTCCTACCCTCTTCCCTTCCTACTCAGTCCAGTTCAGGGGGTTTGAAATCAGCTCGGGTGAAAGCATGTGAGACGGAACCCCCACACTGAGTCTCACTCCACCCGGTCTCCAGTACATCCTCCCGGACCAACCAACCAGACGACATCTCTTTTCAATCTCACCGACTATCCAAATCAATTCCTATGCTGTTAAAATTTAATATAATCAAGCATTCATTAAATCTTTAAATTACATATTGTTGTGGTGTGGTCCTTGCTAGTGAACATGAAGTCAAAGCAATGACTTGCTGTTGTCTGGATATGGAAATGGTATGTGATCTGATCTTTTCTTTCAGTAAATTGATGTCAAAGGCAATCACCAGCACTCACTTAGCAATTAGCAGATCCATCTGAACTCCTTATTACTCCAATTATTAGTCATGCATGCCTTGAATGCACACATGACCTCAGACTACTAAAAGGATGTGACCCATGTAATGACAGAGGAAATGAAGGAACAGGGCTTTGATCGGAGCTGGGCATTTAATTTAATTTCTATTGCAGTCACAAAAACAACTTTTGAGACAGGATATTGAGATTTTATAAGTAAGAAAAGTATTGGTGGATAGTGACAGAGATAGAAAAATATTTGGGTGGAGTGGAAGGTGGTGCACAAATGGTAGCCAGTATGCTGGTGAAAGTGAAAACGTTAAGTAACAAACACAATTTTTGAAATGTATTACGATTACATAGTGATATATGTTAATTCTTATTATAACTATTATTATTGAGAAGTTCCACGACCAATTAAAAATCAACTAAAAAAACATTCTTGTTCCTTTAAAAAAAAAACTAGACTTGCAACTTGCAAGTTAAGGAAATCTTAAAACAGGCACTGAAAAGTGAACAGCAATTTAAAGGGACAGTTTTTTTTAATTAATTCTTCTTCTTCTTATTATTATTATTATTATTATTATTATTAATAATAATAATAATCAACTGAAAACAGACAGTTTCAGCAGTTTTTTTCTTTCCACTAGTAAATGAGATCAATAAACATTTTCCAATTTTTATTGAATCACATAGGTTTTCAAATCCTGCTGACATGCATCCTTACAACAAATGTAGCCCAAGTAGAAAGGTACCTCACTGACACAACTGATTTTTGCAAATGGGATGGGTCATGACTTTTCAAATCTTCAAATTGTCACTCAATAAATTATGAATACATTTTTTTTGTAATGAGCGGTGAGCGGGTGGGGGGGGGGGGGGGGGGGGGGGGGGCGAACAACTCAGTGTGTGTGTTGCACGGGAGGATCTTTAAAGAATGTGCACATAGTTCCCATTGAAAATCGTATAGTACTTCTGCTTGAAATCCCCGTCCCTAGTGCAAAGCAATTTGTATTTCAAGTACTTAATTACCAATAATAGAAGTAATAGAAGTATAACAGATGTATTCATTCACGGAAGACTGATTGTCAAAGAACAGACTGCTTCAAAACTCAAAGCTCAAATCATGTGTTGTGGTTTGTGGTATAATAGATGTGTGTTGTTCTCTGAACAAAATACACAGTTTTGAAATAATATAGTTCAACAAGGATTGACGTTGTATAATTAGTAATACACTTTGGGATCTGTATCGACTACTTACCTGATTTAAAAACAGATTCTGAGCAGTTTTAATGTTATGCCTTTGCAATGGCAGGGCTTACATGGTGTTTTTTTAACCAAAGAAAGCTATTCAGATATTTAATTAATAAAAAGGTATGTATTTTTTTTGCAATAAGAGACACACAACGGAACACAACGATCCTGTCAAATTCACCAGAAAACCTGTAGTAGGTTGCAGTAGTAGGTTTTAACAAGAACATCCATAAATCCCTAGTCAAGAATTATGGACAAATATGCACATGCATCCACTGCTTGTAGTTATGTAGTGTCCACCCAGTCCTGTCAGTCAAAGCGTTTGTGAGAAATGTGGTTTGCGTGTGTTAACAAATCTAAATGGACCAGAATCAGCGGATTAGCATGGGTTTTCAGTTGTGCGCGTGCACGCACGCACACACACACACACACACACACACACACACACACACACACACACACACACACACACACACACACACACACACACACACTCACACACACACACACACACACACACACACACTTGGCAGCTCTAAATATCTTCAACCTTCCACCCACAATCTATTCCCAAATTTTGTGTGTTAGCATTTCGAGCAGCTGTTGTGTTGACGTGTGCATTGTGTGTGTGTGTGTGTGTGTGTGTGTGTGTGTGTGTGTGTGTGTGTGTGTGTGTGTGTGTGTGTGTACCTAAAACGTTTGTGCCTATGCTTGTATGTGTGTATTATATGTGTGTGTATGTATGTGTATGTGTGTGTGTGTGTGTGTGTGTGTGTGTGTATTTGCCTAAAGAACTATGGCAAGCTGACTCAGCCTCGACAGTAGCAATCGGAAACAGGAGACAAGGACTTGGCTAACAACATAAGCCAGCAGCAAGGTCGGATGCACATACACACGCAGGCAAAGACCCACACATTTTTTGTCTTTACCTGCCTGCCTAAATGACAATAACTGTACATCTGATCTTATACAGATCACATTTAATTGTTTCGAAGTGTTTCAAAGTAAGTCGACAGTTACAAAAAGAGAGCTGGGCGAAGAATGGATGAGCCAAAGTGTGCAATTAAAGCGGCTTGTGGGGGAGGAGGGCTGGAGGAGGGTGAAATAAATTTTCGCCTTTTTCTGGACACTTTTGCTTTTCTACTCTGTCACTCTCTTTCATACACACGGCGGACCAGCCCACTTCCTTACCAACCCCATCTCTCACAGCGCTGCCCGGACTTCCCACTGCAATTACTTATAAAAACTTTTCAGGGCCGCCACACGTGGTCGGGTTTTTAAAGAGCTGCGTCCCCCTCCTCACGTGGTGTGGGGGGTATTGAGTCGTCACAGAACCCCTGAATGATCACCGAAAAATAAGGCGGCGTAGACAATAGCTTGTCTTGATGAATTCAATTCTTTCAGGACCCTGTACCGTTGTCCAGGCAGCTCCGGGCAAAACAATCGTTGCTTTGATAGTCCAAGAAACACACACTCACTCGGTTGCTCTTAGAAACTTCCCTAACTACTTCCGAATTAGGATCTAAAGATAATATACATCTGACCGGAACTTGGGATACATTCAGGTTTTTTTTTTTTTTTTATTCCTAGAAGTGTTGTTTCAAAGTCTTCTAACAATATGTTTCCTGCTGCTTACGCCGGTGTGAGGCGCAACTAATAAAGAAGAAATATCAGCATGCTCACTGCTGATGCCAGTAAAAAATACAAGAACAGAAAAACAATATGACAGCTTAAACTGACCTGGTCTGTGCTGGACGCGGCAATGGTGTTAGTCTCGGACATGATTTGACGCTGTGACCCAGTGGTGCTTCTCTGCTGGCCACTGTAGGCTCCTTCATTCACACCTTGCCTTTCAGTTCCACAGCGAAAGAGGGGGGAGAAAACACAGTACACCCTCCCTTTTGCCCTGGCTTGATTAATGCCTGAATTACTTTCACCTCATTTCATCTGATGGAGCTCTGCTTCCTCTCCGCCTCTCTTGCTCATTCGGCATGGTAGCCCACTCTCTCTCCCCTCTCTCCCCCCTCCCTTCCTTGTGATTCCAGCTCTGCCTCCCCTCCATCCCTCCCTGCCTCCTTTGCGCTCTTACTTTTTACTCACCCCTCCTACCCTTTCTCCTCTCACTCTTTTACTTTCTCTTTCTACCTCCTTTTTTCTGTCGTATTTCACCATTTCAGGAATATGTCCCCCCCACACTCTTTTGCTGTCGTCCACCTCCCCCCTTTTCCCAACTCCCACCACCTCCCAAAATAAAGAAGAAACACAGGAGAGATCCACAGTCTTTTTCCTCTACCTCCACAATGAATGGCTCGTTGTCACTCCAGCACCTAGGCTGAATACAGAGCAAGTAAGCGGGAGAGAGGCGAACCGATGGTGGGGGTTGTGGTGAAGGGGACAGGGGGGTGTTGAACTTCTAGTTAAGATGGCTGGAGTAAAGTAGGGGGAGGTCTGGAGCACCCATGCACTTCAGCCAAGCTCTCTCTCTCTCCCTCACTCACTCACTCTCTCTTTCTCCCCACACATTAATGCGAGGAGACAAAAAAGTGAGGAGCCTGCACGCCTTCCACTGGACTCCCCTGTTCCCCCGTTCCCCCCCCCCTCCCACTCTCTCTCTCTGTCTCTCTTATTTCTTCCGTTTGTTTTCAGAGGCAGCTGCTGCAACTCTGCAGACCACCAACAACTTCCCTTTCAGTGGCACTTGACTCTTCCAAATCCTTGTCCGTCTCTACACCCTGACATTGCCAATGATGCCCCCTCACCCCCACGCCAACCGGCCTCTGCCGTGTCACACCGAGAATCCAGCCGAGCCAAATCCCTCCTCCTTCGCCTCGTTCGCGACATGTTCACAGAGTTACACCCTTTCAAATTCAAGCGCTTCCCTCCTGAGCCTCTGTTTTGCTGCACACATTGTTGTGCCTGTTTGCCACCATATGGCTAATGGCTACCCACAACAAAAAGAGCGAGGAGAAAGCAAGGAAGTCAAGTCAAGTCAAATGTGAGTGTATGAGAGGGGGGAAAAGTGAGTGTATGAGAGAAAAAGGTGAAAGTACAATAGGGCCATGATTGAGAGATCAACAAAAACATCACTCATGCAGCAGAACGAGACTCAGCGACGATTCTCTGACTGGATGTGGTAAGAGCAATGTCAAAAGTTGACAAGCAACTGGCGCCTGGCCTAATGGGTGTTTGATAGACGGGACAATGCCCGCTGCCGCTTGAGTGGAGGCCCTCCAGTTATGTTTAACACGAGATGAGCAACGCAGACAGGATGCTATTCATTTGTCTATCAATTCAGAGCATTAGAATCTCACAGGGGATCCAATAAAAGAATCATTACCATATACCCACCCTATTCAGTGTGCTGAGAGGAAGTACTGAGGGCAATGAAAACAAGTGCCCCCAACAAACAGTGGAACATGTTGACACATTTATAACAGGCAAGTCATTGTTTAAGAGGTACTAGTGCACTTTCTCAGTTACTTTTGCATTTCTTCTTTACAACAACTGATAGCTCTTAGAACATTCAACATGACCATGTTACAAACATATTTGGGTTTAACTTAGTTTAGGTATTTAGACACACTCAGAGGTTTGACGAGATAGCTTTTGCTAAGTAAAGCTTATACTTGTGCATTAACGTCAGGCTAATATATCAGCCTAATTAGCTTATTTTTATCGATGCATATGTCTGCCGATAAGTATCAAGAAATTTCAGTACAGAAATGATAAACTAGGTTTAAGGTAACTTAGAAACAGTGTAATCTACATAGTTTATTCACTAGAGAGCAAAATGTAAAATGTCCCGCTTAGTTTATATATCTTGGTCACAATCCTTTAAAGTTGTAGTCCGTAAGATTGAGTTAGGTTGTTTCTAGCGACAGCTTTGGCAGTAAGATATAATTGCAGGTGGGCCTCTGGGACCTCATCTCCCAGAGTTCCTTTCGAAAAAGCACAGTGTCGACTGTATGACATCAGTATGATGCCTTCAAATGTTCCACACTGATAGCAGTTTAGTCTAAGATGAGCTAAGAGCTAATACATCGATGGAGATGAGAGCCGCATGGGGTCACGCGCAACCATGGAGATGATAGAGCCGGGGAAGCAGCGGCTAGCTAACTGTGCTAACAGAGTAAAGAGTGCTAATGCAGCTAGCGGGATAGCCTTGCCGTTGCTTGGTAAAGCAGCAACAACAAGAGCTTTCATCAGTGCTTAATCACCATTGTTTTAACTCACTCTTTGATAGATAAGAACTTAACAGACAATTTACTAGATGAAAATCTTACGGAATACAACTTTTAAAAATCAAATAATTATCAACATTAGCAGTGGGGGTATAGTATAGTATAGTATCAAGATATTTTCCATGGCAATATTGTATTGATCCACAGACGCCAAGTATCGAGCTATTATTATATATGTGTTGGTCAGTTTATCTGCTTGAAAATCCGATTTCGCAGCAATAAAATTGATGTGAGATGAACAGAGACATTTATCTTTTTAGATAAAACAGATGTTGACAAAGTTTCCTTAACATAATTTGAAATTGGGAAAAATTTGAAGTTGGAAAAAAGGTAATAAGTTGCAATATATTGCAGAATATTGCAATATATCGCAGAATTTTGCAATATGTTTAAAATCCCAATCGTGACATAAGTACCGTGATGAAATCGTATCGTGAGGCCTCTGGTGATTCCCACCCCTAATAAACATGATTACTTTGTCCATTGGTTGCAAGGCAATAACTTAGTGTTCAGTCGTTGTAAAGACAAGGAAAATCTTCCCAATGCTTTTTCACACAAAGTGAAATAAATAATGTTAATACAGTCACTGTGCTGTACTGGTTGTGCTACTGACACGTGAAATCTAATGAAGAAAACCAATAATGTACACCCTGTACACTGTGACTCACAACTATAGTTCCGTTAATAAAAAACAAGGCATGTCAGGCACACTGCTAGTTGAGAGAATCATCACATTTTGTTGGCATTTTGTTGGAGAGTCTTATTTTCCTTTTGTAAAGAGCCAGCAGGCTGTGACTACTCGTGTAGCAGGCCTGGCTCTTTTTTACTGAACAGTATCACAAAAAATAATACTAAAAATGCTTCTTTTGGTAATATGAGTCTGGTTTGAGTGTGCTCGTGAGCCTGCTGTGTGTGTATGTACTTCAAATTTTCCAAATTTGTTTTAAAGTTCCAGAGTGAGAACATGTTTGCAAAGTGAGGTCATTGAAGTTGGTCCTCACTTATTTGAGGTGCTATTTCAGGGCTATGACAAAGAATTATAATAGTACAGGGGTGTGTGTGTGTGTGTGTGTGTGTGTCTGAAATAAATGCTTGTTGTGGCTGCAGCTGGCTGTTTGTGGAGGGGGAAGGACTTGTCTCGTTAACTAACTGCCCTATTATGTTAGGTCATTTCACTCTAATTAGAGAGGACAGATGCTGCTGTTGATAATAACATCAACTTGTTAAAATTCTCACTTGTTTCTGTGTGCCAGTGTGAGAGAATAAAAATGTGGATGTTCAATGCATTTTCAAAGAAGCCTGTTGATGTTACTGGGCCAGAACTGCATTAAATATGGGCTGCACATTTTTAGACAGTCTCTCTTGGAAGACAATCATATTGTTGCATCGGATTGCGGGTTTCTGAAAAGTTACAGAAATTGTTCGATGAAGCTATGGCTGCAACTAGCAATTATTATTATTTATTTATTTTCCAAATGTCTTTATTGTTTTTTGCACAGAAATAACAACATTGACAATAATTGGCAGGAGTGTTAACTGTTTTCTGTGGTTATCTATTGCAGTCCCCACTCCATACTCATGATTGTCAATCTGACAATTTCTTTCTCAATTAAGCGATTAATCGTTTGGTCTGGAAAATGTCCATCACAGTTTCTCAGATTCCAAGATGACACCTTCAAATGTGTTGTTTTTGACCAACAGTCAAATATATGTTGTTTATTATTGTCGTTTTTGCTTAAAAAAATTACTTAAACGATGAATCGATTATGAAAATAGTTGCCCGATCCATTTTCATATTTGCATTTCACATGAACATTCCCATACACTAGGCATGCGTGTGCCGGTCTCCGTTTGCGCCTGTCTGGACAACAACACAACGCTGGAGTTTTCATACCAAAACAAGGTCAGTGGTGTCTCCGTTTTTGGGGCTCGGAAACGCCGGAGTAGTGTGGACACCAGGAGTAAACGTAGCAAAAGATATTCATTCTTGAAACCAAAACAGAGTAGTGTGGATGTAGCCTCAGATTTAAATAAAAAAAAAAAAAAAAAAGGTGTGACCAGAAAGCGCTGGTGTGGGTGCTAGTAGCTTTTATGTGTAAACAAGGACAAGCTAACATAACGGACAAGAGTAGAAAAACAATCAGGAGGCAGAACACTGATAAGGTCAGAATGAATCTCCTCTTTCCTCGAGGCTTTCCTTGTCAACTACCAAGCACATGCCAACATCTATTACAGGTTAACCTAAGGCCAAACACAGACACTGATCCTAAACTCCATCACTACATATAACACAAACAACATTTAAAAGGGAGAGTTAAAAGAAAACATCTAAGGCTAGTGAGGCTTCCTTTTCCACTTCCCTTTTAAGCTTCAGCTCTGACAAACCAATATCCTCCTGATGACTGTAACAAATATGCAGTACTTTGAAAATGAATGCAGCCCAGGTCTCACATTTCCTTACTAGGCTCTTTAACTAGACTTTTTTTAAATCAAGCAGGTAATGAAATGTGCTTGCAGCATGATTTTGAGCACATTGAGCTGTAATTAGGAGGCAGGTTGGAGTTTTAGCTGAACAAACAGATGGATGAGGACAGATGAGGTGGCATGAATGAACACAAATGTATGCATCCTGCCCTGTTAGTTTAATAACACTCAGGGTTGGAACTGCTTTTGGGGACGCTGATATCATGTCCTTTTTTTAAGTCATTTTATTTGAATTGTTAAAGGTTGGCAGAAGTACTAATTTTGGCTTCAACAGGGTACCAGTGTGTATTTCCTGTGGACAGTAGCTGCTTACTGTGGTTGTCGCTGCTTGAATTGCTTACAATATTTAAAACCTATCCACAGACCAAATAGTAGACAACACCTGTTTGTCCATATCTTGTTGTGTACGAGCAGGGCATGAAATTGGCACCCGCCCACCCGCCAAATGCGGGTAACTTTTGTGATTGGCGGGTGAAATTGTCAATCTACCTGCCACGTTGGCGGGTAGCCAATAAGACAACACAACACTGAGTAAGTGTTGTGTTGTTGACCAATCACGTAGCCTATTGATTTTGCTAAGCAAGCCCCGCTATTTTCTTGGACGTTCGAAACAAAATGTGGCGGCATATAGTTGGCGTGAAGAGGCCGCCGGCGGTAAAGCAACAAAAAGAGGATGAGGAGGACGATTCAAAAAATAAAAATAAAAAAAGACGTTTTAATACTAAGTGGAAAATGGAAAGGGATGGCAAGGTTCGCGACTGGTTGGTGTACGACGTAACAACAGAGGAGATGCACTGTCGGGATTGTGTATGTATGGCTCGGAGAAAGCGAGGTCAAACCCATTTGTAAGAGGGACAAACAACTTAAAGTTAGAGGCAGTTAAGGACCACGAGTCCTCAAAAAGCCACTTGCACACACTCAGCTGTAAAGTGGGGAAGACGGCTCCCCCAGAGCAGAGAGCTGCGGTCGTGGCACTGACGTCAATGAAAACAGCGCAGTTGGAGAGGATGAAGCTCCTGTTTAGGAACGTCCACGCAATCGGAAAGAAAATGAGACCCTTCTCCGACTACGTGTGGATGTGGGAGTAAGTACCAACCTGCTTTAACGTTAGTAGATAACTAAAGTTCAGCACAATGACTGCTCTGTTATCGTTACAACTTAGCTGTGCGTGTGCGTGTGTGTGTGTGTGTGTGTGTGTGTGTGTGTGTACGGTAGGCCTAGTGTATTAGTGGTAGCCTACGTGTGTGTGTGTACGGTACAGTGTGTGTACGGTATAGTGTGTTAGTGGTAGCCTACGTGTGTGTGTACGGTACAGTGTATTAGTGGTAGCCTACGTGTGTGTGTGTGTGTGTGTGTGTGTGTGTGTGTGTACGGTACAGTGTGTGTACGGTATAGTGTATTAGTGGTAGCCTACGTGTGTGTGTGTGTGTGTGTGTGTGTACGGTACAGTGTGTGTACGGTACAGTGTGTTAGTGGTAGCCTACGTGTGTGTGTGTACGGTACAGTGTGTGTGTACGGTATAGTGTGTTAGTGGTAGCCTACGTGTGTGTGTGTACGGTACAGTGTGTGTGTACGGTATAGTGTGTTAGTGGTAGCCTACGTGTGTGTGTGTATGGTACAGTGTGTGTGTACGGTATAGTGTGTTAGTGGTAGCCTACGTGTGTGTGTGTACGGTACAGTGTGTGTGTACGGTATAGTGTGTTAGTGGTAGACTACATGTGTGTGTGTGTACGGTACAGTGTTTAGTGGTAGCCTACGTGTGTGTACGGTATATTATGTAGGTCTAGTCATAAATGAGATTGGTTAAGTTGGAATAACTCGACACCACTTTAATGTGTATTCTGTACAAGTTCAAGAACCATTCTTATGCATGTTCTTAGTCGTTCACCTTTATTTTAGGCACAAAAAAATTTTGGCTGGTAAAAAAACACTGTGGCAGGTGGATTTCAAAATCCACCTGCCACCTGGCTGGTGGCCAAAAAAGTTAACTTCAGGCCCTGTGTACGAGTGTACAAGTTGTTTTAAACAGTTACACTGCATAATGTTCTGCTAACTCAATGAAAAACACATGTCCTCCTTCACAAAAAAGCATTCCACTAATTTGCAGGCAGAAACATTTTAATGTGAAGCAGTAGGTAATGTTCAGTCATTTAACACAGCTCTGTTACAACCGTAGGAAAGTGATCAGTAAAAAGTAATTATTCTGATATCTCAAATGGAATTGGAAGAAATAAAAGAAAAACACAGCAGATCTATTATTAATTTCCTGTTGGCACTTGGCCTCAGGTGTCCTATACTGCAATAACAAAAGACTGCTTAGGAAACACATTAAGGGCTCCTCTAGTCCAGGGTTTAGGAGCTATGGGGGTATGGAAAAAAATGCAGGTGCCTTACTAGTCACCTCTCTTAGGTGTTACTTCAAACGTTGTTTTGGGAGCAGATGCACATAGTGGAATGTGCAGCAAGTTAAATGTACAGAAAGATGCACCATTCAGACATCAAGACACAAGTCTGAAAAAGAAAATAATCTCCTTTCGTTTGAATTATTTTGACTTCATCTCTCTCATGTTTTCTCTCGCTTTTTCAAAGCACTCTTATCTGTGTTGACAAATATATTCAAATATCACTGAATACTTATGAAAGATATATCTCTCCCAGGCCTTTCTTTATCAGTGTAGACAGTTTTGTGATCTAAAAGGCCAATTAATATTCTCGGAGGAGTTACAAAACTGTATAATTGTACACAACGTTGTTTCAGTTGGAAGTTGCTGACTTTATGTTGCTCTGTGTTTATTTCATATACGTTTCCTCCCACAGGCCAAAAGGTGATGCTCATAGGTATGAGTGGGACTGGGTCCATCTGGGTTAGACTTGCCAGGAGTGTTTTTTTTTTGTCTTCCATCAAGTACAAAAGTCCCCTGATGTAAAATTCATTTTTTACGCACGTCGTCTGGTAAAGAGCAGTTTTCAAGATTTGTCCAGACTAGTTCAGACTACATTACTGTAGTCCAACAAACAAGTAGCGTATGCAATTTAAGGTCCAAGTTGAAGTGAGCACACTCTGGCCACATTCTAGCCTGTATTAAAATCCGATCTGAGAGATCAGATCACACGTGGACAGCTATAAGTACAGGTGTAAACACACCCAGGACGCATTGAGGGTGCAATGAGATCCGATCACTCAGACTACATTCTGCGGTGGTCTGGGTAACATATGACCACATTATCATTCAAAGTATTTCTCATGTCACAAAATCCACCGAGTGAATTGTGTGTTTTGGATGTTATTATCATACTGTCGGTGATGCGTCGGTGGTTTTGTTCCGGTGCTGCCGGTATATAATAACCTTATTTTTAGTTTCAAAAACATACCCAAATTCACAAATATGTAGGATATTACTACAGACATTTCTGTTCTTACGTCGCAACATCTGCTGTTGCTATTTAGAAGCGAGTAAGCATGATAGGTAAAAGGATTATATATATATATATATTTTTTTATTATTATTATTATTATTATTATATGTTTAAAAGCTTTTATATGAAGCAGCAAAATCAGGAAATGTTGGGTCTTTATCAGCAGTAACACGACTCCTATAAGTGAACATTAACTTCAAGGTTCATAAAATACACCGTGTTCCAAATTATTATGCAAATTATATTTTACACTGATTTTCCTAAATAGTCGATGCGAATGACAGTCAGTATAAGGCTATTCTGACATCTTGCAAAGAAATTCAAGCAGAAACTCTCCATAAACTCACAAGTTCAATGGATGCAAGAATTGTGAAGGTGATATCAAAGAAGGGGTCCTATGTTAACATGTAACTTGCCCTGTTAAGATGTGTTTGATTGAAATAGCTTTTGATTTCAGTAAATATGACCTCCTAATGCTGCAAATTCAGCAAATGGCCATTTTCAGTTCTTTACACCTATAAAATGTTTTTAAACTCTGTTGTTCATAATAATTTGGAACAGTGTATTTTGAGTTTTTTATTTTTAAAGAAATACTGTTTTCATTGGGTGGTTTGTTCAATGAAATTCGACTTATACCCTAATGGTTGGTGACTTGAAAATTATACTGACTGTCATTTGCATTGACTATTTAGGAAAATAAGTGTAAAATATAATTTGCCTTTGAAAAGTTACGTCCTTCGGCACACCGACTGTAGGCAGCGCTTTTTCATTAGTCATCGCACGTTTCTAATGTTTGATTCATGTCAGAGGAACACTGAAACTTACCAACCAGCCTATATGTAAACGGAAATGATGTACGTGTTTATTTGCATATGGAGCGGGGAAGTAAGGTTCCGATCACAAGTGGTCACTCAAGACCCATGTGGAGATGTGGAGACACATTCTGCTGCTATGTGCAAACACACAGACTTAGAGCTGTCACTTGTGAGTGGATCAATCCGGACAGACAGAGCCACACACACGCAATCTCCAAACCAAGGCCAAGCAAACACAATCTAACCCAAAAACATACTTGTTGGTGGTCATGAAACAGCTTAGCTTACTTATGTTATCTGACTGCATCACCCTAATCTGTACTTGTCCTGTTTATTAATTTATTCAGTTTCTAACTTTGAGAATGCATGAACATGGAGGTGCAGACCAGTGCCTTCACCCTGATTAAGGTTAGATATTGGAGAGCACTTGTGCAATCTTTACATTTTGAACCATCAAGGGCATGTCCTTAACATTTGCATACAAAAAAGAAGCGAATAACATCGCAGTCTTGTGTAAGCTTGTGATCCACTCTGACTTTTACTCAGGCCATCCATGTCACATCACAGGGGTATACGGAGCTTGTTGTAATAGTGTGCTCTTGGTGATTTGGGCTTTAACTACCAAAGTAAATCAAAATGTAAAATCTTCAAACGTTATGTGAATCCGCCTGCCTCACTGCATGACTTCTTATGCTTTAATAACCATGGACCAACCTGCTTTTACACTGAAAGGCTAATCTCAGAGGGAGCCATGTCTGGGCTTATTACATCTTACTCAATCTATATATCTGTCCCTTACAGCAATTAGGTTAATATCTCTTCACCTCTAGTTAACTCAGCATGCCTGTGATGGGATGCCTGACTGTGAAAGGGGCCTTAAACTAAAGCAAGCATTGATACGCCTGCCATCCTCTTCCCTCCTGAGCAGTTCACGTGAGGAAAAGCTGAGATTGGAGAGCAGAACAGTTGAGAAAAGACAAGATAAGAGAAGTGATGATAGGATGAAATAAGTGAAGGGACAGGCAGCGAGGGCAGAGCTTCACAGGGCTGAGGTTCACAATAGGACAAGCACCACAGGAGCCATACAGCAGAAGAAACACAAAAAGTTCAGTTTTGCAACAGCAGGTCGGCTTTGTCCGATGCAACAAAAGGACAAACTGTGTTGAGGCGCTGTTGGAGGGAAAAAAATCAACCTTTCTTGTTCGGTCCAAAACAGCCAGCTCTTTAACTGGAAACAAGGGGAAAGAAAGTGTGTGTGAGAGGGGGGTGAAATGGGGTGAAAACATCAGTTGCAGAGTGAAGAAAAAGAGGAACGACCAGAGAGATAACAAAAAGATTGAAATAAATGAGCGATGTTTGTGTGGCGGTCCGGCTGACCTGAGCTGAACACGACCTGACCTGGCCACTCTGGACACTCCGGGGAGAAAGACAAATGACAGAGAGGATGACGAGAGAGTAAAGAAGAGGGAACAGAGAGACATTTCCAACGCTTGGTTTAACCTGAAGTTTCCATGATAATTTCTCTACCCATCCCTCTCTGCTTTGGCTGGGAGGGCCCCAGCTGTTCGGTCTGTATAAATAGCGTGAGGCTTCGTCTCCAACCCCCGGGGGGAGCGGGGCTCATTGGAGAGAAGGCATGGGAACAAATCGGGCCAGAAAAAGCACACAACATACACTTTTTGACAAACATATGGGACCATTGCTGGGGATGAAAGCGGGAACATGTGACTGAAGTTGGCCTCACGTGGCAGAAGTCACTGTCGCGCTTGATATGTGACAAGAGAGGAAGAGCGAAAGGCAGAGACAGAAAGAGATGTGAAATTCCTCATTCAATAAAGCAATGAAATAGCGTCCAATATGGCATTGCTTCGTGTACATCAGTAGATCCTCTTTGAGGTGAATGAAGAAAGAAACAGCAAAAGCCTAAATACATCCTTCATAGCAGCATTACAAAATGTGCTTATCAGTCTTATTTATGCACTTACTTACATGCAATGACTTACACATTAAAACAGAGTTTTTGCATGCACTCTCCATAAAACTGTGGGCAATAAAGATAAAGGTTCTACTACGCTACCTCATACCACTTTCTAAAATTCCATCGTTGACGTTGGAAACAGCAGCTTCTTTGAAGCTCCTCTTTGAATGTCTTTAAAGTGCTCCAAAAAAAATTGAACGTCTATATTTCCATGACAATTGGGCAACTAAATGGACCATGATGTGAGATGTATTTTGTTCTTCTTTCAAAAAATGAATTAAGACACCATGGGCACCATGATGGATACGTTTATCTTATCTTATCTTATCATACCTTATGACGGGTGACTTTCTCCCTTCTGGTTAGATAGGGAGTGGGATGTTTATAAGCAAATTTTTAAAGTTTCACTGATTTCAGCTTCTCAAATGTGTGTTTGGTGCTTTTCTTAGTCTTCTATGATAATAAATAAACTGTATATATTTGGGTTTTGGACTGTTGGTGAGACAAAACAAGCCATTTAAATAGGTAAAGATGGCCATTGGGAAATTGTGATGCACATCTTTCACCATTTTCTGACAAATGATTAATCCATTTCATCAAAATGTATTATTTGTTGCGGCTCAGTGGGTAGAGCAGGCGCACTGCTCTACCTCTATACTGAGAGGTTTATGCCTCGATGCAAAGGTCCAGGGTTCGAATCCTGCATGTCTTCCCTCTCTCTCTCCCCTTTCTCACCTAGCTGTCCTGTCAACATTAAAAGGTGGAAAATCCCAACAAATAATCTTAAATATATATATATAATCTTAGATATAATATATATATATATATATATATATATATATATATCTCTATCTATCTATCTATCTATCTATCTATCTCATTTGTTGCTAGGATAAATCTATGTGTATGTGCAGGCCAGTAGCATCATACATTTCCAATGTAGGCTTGTTTTCATTACGCATAAGGAAAATAATCATTTAAAATTGCTAAAACACCTTTACTTAAAGAAATACTGTGACTGAGCCAATTGAAGGTTAATAAAGCAGTTCATCTGGTATCTTCTCCTGGCCAGCGTAATTTTAAAGCTGCACTAATTCATAGTCTTAGATTAACATTGGATGAAATGATCACCCCTCAACTCTACGGAGCATTTCAGCATCTTTTAGCTTCCTATTGTTTACATTTTACGGCCCATAACTTCAATGTTTTTGTTTTCACGACTAGCTGGTGAACATTGCATAGCATTTAGCAACTATTGGGCCAGATAAGTGGAAATTTTACAGAAATACGACTCCAAATAAATGTTAATGGTGCTCTGTGTCTAGTACATGAATGAATAGGAAATTGTTTGCTAACACTATCACAACTATGTTAATGCTGTGTTTATTGTTAGTTCCCCTGCCCCCAAAAATCAACTGAATTATGCTTTTTGGCTTTTTCCCTTTCTTTAATTGTGTTATATATCTTTTTTGTGCACGTTATAGGTTTACAAAGTGAAAAAGCCCAAAGTCCCCCCCAAAGAGATTTACCATCTCCAGCAGAAAACACTGTTCACAAACTGCTCCAAACAGCTCTGTTGTAGTCCAGCCTTTACTTCAGAGACAAACGTGCGTCACTTTGGAACACGTTATAATGCTCGCCTAGCTGCTAGCGTGGCACGCCCTCTTACTCTGCAACTGACTAGCTAGCAGTACTTACTGAGCATGTGCGACTCCCAACAAAGATGGAACAGAAGTGAGAAGCCTCACTCTGTAGCTAAAACAGAGAGCTCAACACACAGGGTGAAAAGAGGAGCTGCAGCAATGTGCAGTACAACAAATATATGGTGTTTTCTGAAAATTAAACCACATCAACCTATTCTGGTACAACCTCTAAATACAATTATGAAGCTGAAAATGAGCATAATATAAGCACTTTAATGCAGCTTTAAAGTTGTGTTTTCATTTTGTCCCTTAAAGTGAGGGCACAAAGCAAGAAATCCAATTACCAACCATTTTTTCAACTTTAGATTAATGCCAAGTGATTATAGGATGAAAATCCGGCAAATTGCTTTACCTAAACATCAACAGCATGTGAGTTAAACAAGAATAAGGTAACTTAGCCTAATTGTAATGGCTTGGTGCTGTTGGACTGTGTAAAGAGGAGGACAGCAGAGCATCTAGTGAAAATAAAATAAAATTCATGATAAAAATGTATCTCGGACGTTGTAAAACTACTAGAGGGGTTACTGTAGTGAGTGAGATCATCCCCTCAGTGCTGTACATGTTCAGAAATCATGCTGTGAAGAAAAGCAGTCAACATCCAAAAGTCGATTATTTCATCTCTGAGGCAGTCAGTGTGATTGCTCTTCTTCTTTGATGACATTAATTTCTAAAT
Source organism: Gymnocephalus cernua (assembly GCA_023631565.1). Classification (NCBI taxonomy): domain Eukaryota; kingdom Metazoa; phylum Chordata; class Actinopteri; order Perciformes; family Percidae; genus Gymnocephalus; species Gymnocephalus cernua. Next base: position 30,740,832 of record CM042436.1, read on the forward strand.
AACAGCTGTTCTCCCGCAGCGCTGCACCTGGATGTGTAACGGCCCAGTCATGTTGGACCAGAATCAACTTGAAACTCTTTTTTAACATTTAACATGAACCCAGCAATGCTACAGATTCCTTGTCCGAAAGGAGCTAAAGAGGGGAAGAAACAGAGGAGGACAAGTGATAAATAACACAGGGGAGGTGTGTAACCAAGCAGGAGAGGGCTGTCTGGCCCTGAGACAAGCAGACCCCCCCCCCCCCCCCCACGCCTCTAGCTGCCATTCAACACTCACATACACACACAGAGCCAGGGAGCAGGTTGGGTTCAAGCGCAACAAATTACCTAAATATACTTCTGAAAAGGCCTTTGAAAATAGTTCAATTGGAAACCGTTGATAAAATGATAATAATACTAAAAGAAACCAGGGGAGATTTAAGAGCCCCGTTGTGTGGACACAATGTCAGAGCCCTGTCCATAATTTCACTGACTTCAGAGGACGAGAGAGGAAGAGTGTGTGAAGTCCCCTTTTTCTAACATGCTTGTTTTTTTGTGGAGTCAGAGGGAGGGAGAGCCATTAATCCAGAAACAGAAGGGGAGAGGAAGAAAATCAGAAAAACGAAATTTTCAGCCTGAGTGGTTTTTCCAAATGAAATCTAAAAAGGTCCGAAACACAATGGAGCCCTTTTTGTCTCTCTTTGCTGTGTGTGTGTGTGTGTGTGTGTGTGTGTGTGTGTGTGTGTGTGTGTGTGTGTGTGTGTGTGTGTGTGTGTGTGTGTGTGTGTGTGTGTATGTGTGTACACGGGGGGGTTGGTTGGTGGTGGGTTACCTTTTAAAGAGTGCCCAGCAGTGGACGTGTTTGGCATTTGTGGCCCTTGTCCCTCAATTGTACGTTCGCCACAGTTGCTACCGTTAAGCTGACGTTGGGCGCTGCCTGTGCCCCGTACGGACACTTGTGAGAAATAAAAATCTTCTCATTCAGCTGATGAGTCGCTGGGTGAAATCAGAAACTGTCTGACTCTTCTCCCCACACCTGCCCTCACGGCGCTCTCTGGGTTTTTTTTCTCTCTCACTCTCGGTTCACATCTGTTTGTTGGCCCCTCACCCCAGAGGCAGTCAACACGGTTGCTGAGCACTGCTGTTAACCAAACTGGCTGACTGGCAACTCAATATGTTTCTTACATAAGGACGGGGAGAGGGAGATAAACTGTCTAGTTTCACCTGTAATAAGTGTACTTGTGTTATCTGGAGCACATGGTTAGCACTTTGCTGACAATACACAGCTCCAGAAGTCATCGACATTCATTTTGCAACATTCATATGACTGCACATGGACCACGACTACAAACAAACCATGATAACAGGGAAATGCAATAAAAAAAATAAACATAATGGGGCTCAACACAATTGGCCCTAGGGCCACAGTATGGGCTTCACAGTTTTGTCACAGCTTTGGAGCAAAGGTCACAGCCCTGAGTTACCAAACATGTTGTGCATTTATTATTTTATTATTTCATAAAATGTGGAGTGTATATATGCATTTACTTATCTGTATCTAAAATCCCAATACGTTATGTTAATAATGTGTGGACCTAATGTATGAGTGTGTCATCCGTTATATTTTAATGTATGTGTGTGTTGACCTCGGGGAGGTTGTGCCTGTGGGTTCCACTATTTCTTTCCATTAGTTTCCACTTCACAGCCTACAGCACACATTAGCCACACAACCCCTGAGAAATGACACACACACACACACACACACACACACACACACACACACACACACACACACACACACACACTCCTGTGTATTAACAAAGTAACTGTTTCTGCATTTTTGCACCTTTTACAACTTTCATTAGATGAAATCTACAATATTAAAAGACTCAAATTGGAATCTGGGCCCAAAAAAACTTGATCGGGACATTCCTAGTCTATGGCCCAAATCTGGTGAAAATGAAGGTTTTGTTTTTTAATATATTTTGGTCCATTTGCTCAAAAAGAACCGGCATGAATCATAACTAGTTCTTGATAACAACTAGAACTAATAAGCAGAAGTAGAATTAAATTGTGGAATTGTGAAAATGCATACGTATCCAGTCACGTTTTAATGTTTTGTTTAGAATATCAGGATTTAAGAGGTTTACAGTGAGTGTAATTTCACTGCTGACAGATCTGGTTTCCAATATGAGAATTCGTAATTCGCCACTCCAAACATCTTACAAAGTGTGGATGAAAAGACACAGGCGGACTTTAAAAGCCTTGCTAATGTTAATCTTTGATCTCAGTCTTACGTGACCTCTTCCTCCATTTGGCCTTCATGGTGATGGAGGGGCAGCAGTGGTCTGCACAGCCAGACGTATGAATACAGCACTCAGCAGACAAATAAGCAAAACCTCAGTCCAACTCCTCCTCCTACTCTCACATCCCTATATATACACCCAAACAGTAAACGTTTTAAAGACGAGTCGAAAAGAAGTCACTAAGGAGTAAAAAAGAAAAAGAGACAGCTATCCGTAAATGAAAAGCTGGTCAGAGCCAGGGCCCCATCTGCTCATCCGTGGCTTCCAGGGCAGTCAAAGACAACACAGGAAGATTGAGGAGAGGAAGCTCCCTTTGAACGCTGTGAACGAGCAGGGGAATTAAGTTTGGATAGAAAGAGTCCCGGCAGAAGGCTACCAGCCGAGCCAAGCGGTAGCAGGAAGCGAGCTCATTGTGTGTCACGAGATTTACGGTGACGGGTCCATCCACCAACCATCTGGGCCAGCATAAATACATTTCACCAGACTGCAAAGACAGGGCAGGGACGTAGAAAAACAAGTTGTACTATGTAGAGAAAACACAATATTAAAAGGGCAGGGTTTCAAGCGCGCCTAAGTGCAAATGATGTCATACGCTCATTTGCATCTTCACACAATTAAAGCTTAGTGGTTGTCGGTTGCAGCGAGGGAGAGATCACTAAAGCAAAGCATGGAGGAGCAGCTTGTCAAAAAATGAGGGCATGTTGAATGAGAATAGCTGGTCCACCTTAAAAGGTCAGCCCAATAAAGGAGGAATAAAAGATGTTAATAAATTCATCAAATCTTGTTATGAATGTGAACAGAAAGATGAGGAGGAAGACAGAAACGAGCTCAAAGAAAGGGAGGAATGGAATAAGAATTGAAGTGACAGTTGGCGATGGGAGAGCACTGTCTTAAGAATCTTCTGTCTGTAACTCTCCACACACACACACACACACACACACACACACACACACACACACACACACACACACACACACACACACACACACACACACACACACACACACACACACACGCGATGTCTCTAAGCCACCACTGACATCACTGTCTACCGCTGCTGAGCATAACAGTCCCAGCCATTATAAGTGACCAATCACGAGAGGCGAGCGGCATCTAAAGTGTGCATGAGCACTTCTCTGTTGTCACTGCTGGAGTTGTACAATCTTCCCGCAGCTCTTCGGCATCTTCGGCCAGGGAACAAAACTCTCAGGTTTCGAGAGCAAACAAAGGCTTTATCTACTGCTGTGATTCAGTGAGCCCAATTAAACAAGCAATCATTTTTTTGTTAGGGATAATAGAACACTGGCCAAAAATGTGACCTGACGTGGTTATTTACATCCCAATAATAAAAAGGCACAGCTCACTATGAAGTGGAATGCATTACTTTCTATCTTTTCTAAGTAGCTTTCAAACATTTGAGTCAATAACATCCACTTAAAAATTAACTGATGGCACATCTTTACCTTTTAGCTTAAGGATTCAACTTCACAAAAATCCACTGTACACTTTGTATTTGGGAAGGTGTGTGCTGTCATATGCAAAACATCACATGTAATCACATAGTAAGGCTCAGAGATATTTTTGTACTTGATTCATTCAATCATTGTTGGCCTATATGCCCCTAGTGGTTGTGAGGAGCGATGGCAGTCTTTACAGATGACACATTAAACCATGATAGTTCAATTATACTTTCCTCAGAGACACCTCTGAATGTGTGAGGGGCAGTTAAAAAGGCACATAACTTGATAATGACCACAGAGTAAAAAAAAACAAAAAAACAGGCACATATCCACAACAGATCTCCTCCATGGGGTAAACAATTCAAATCCTCCTTGTGACTATCATTTAATTACATTTGAATCAGGTAGATAGGCATTACTAAACTTGTTTGCAACTCTCCAGCAGTACATAACAATGCAAACGATTGATTGGCAATCTGTCACTGAGCTACAAACGCAGACAAACCCACACAAAAAAATTTCTGGGAACAAAAATGTAATCGTCATCCTCCAACCACATTCAAATGTGAGAGTGTAAGAAGAAAGAGCAGGTGCGACGGATAACGTCCTCCTCTGAAGTTCAGACGATGAGTGTGCATTTTAACGTTCATATGCATCTCAAAAGGACACAGCAGTTTAGAAAAATGTCAGCGGGGAGGAAAGCTTCAAATGAGCGAGAATGTCACAAGCTGAGTTTGTGTTTATCGCCGTCTCAAGACGGACTGAAGAACTTGGACTGAAGGGAAAGAGAAAGAGAAAGAGAAAGAGAAAGAGAAAGAGAAAGAGAAAGAGAAAGAGAAAGAGAGAGATAGAGATAGAGAGAGAGAGAGAGACCTAACTGCCAATAATGCCAAACCTCTATTTAAAGCTTCACCAACAGCACAGACCTGACACATTCACCTCTTGGCCTCATCTCTTACCAGCAGCCGGAGAACACCAAAAAACATGTTCATTGTTTGCTAGAGTTGCAAAGATCCGATAAATTGGGTACTGTAAAAGCAGAGCTGAGGGATGAAAGGGAAGGCTGCAAGGCTGTTAGGACAGATTTAGGGGACTTTGTGGACAGTGTTTGGTTGATGGTGAACAGAAGGTGATGACAGTTCTGCCTGCTGCACACAAAAAAAAACACAACAATCACTCTGAAGGAAAACGCAGACTTATCACTCAGTGCAAACGTATGGATCTTCGTTGTTTCAAAGATTAAAGTGTTGTGTGATTTGGTGCACGTGAAAAGTGTTCCCAGGTTAAGAAGTACATCTTAAAAGACAAGAGTAAATCAGAAAAGTTAGAGCACAACCCTCCAAAAACATACAAAATAAGAAAATAAAAGCCTGTTGGAGTCCTGTGAGTGACCATAAAGTACAGTGAAACTAAACCACCTGGTCTCTTGTGTTTAAATTGGGGAAAAGGGAAGGCAGAGAGTGACTTAACTGGTGCTCCAGCAGCTGCATCCCACCAGTGAACTGCATCCATGTAGGACATCTCTTTGTATTTAGATCTGTGTCACTGCTTTTAAAAGTGTGTGTGGGTACAGTATATGTGTGTTCACTGAACAAAAGTTAAACTTACCAGGATCCCGGAAAACTGCTTCTCTTCCATCCTTCAGGACCTTGTCGGCAAAGATCCCCTGCCTCTCTGCTGCCGTCTCTCTGCCTCTGCCTCTCTCTCTCTGTGGGATGGACTGTCTTCCTCTCGCTATCAGAGTTTGAAGTTTTCTGAGGTGGCGTTCGCTCGAGTGTCTCAGTCCCCCTCGTGCCTCTTCTGCGCTGTTTGTGAGTGTAGCTGGAGTGGCGTTGCTGCTTTGTGTTAATTCTTCCCTAATCCAGAAACTTTTCTATGCTGTGAAAAGAACATGTGACAGGCAGAGAGGGGTGGAGGGACGGGAGGAGTGGGGAAGGGGGAGGCAAGGCAACACTTTTTAGTTACTCGTCCCCTTGGCCATGTGCAAAACAATTCCTCCCTCTTTGTACATGACCTGATTCGAGGTAAAAATTAAAACACAAATCAACAGTTTGCACTGAGTTCTACATCCCAAGAGGTTATTAAGAGGTGGAAAATAAACTTCTGAGAAATCTGCAAGAAAGGATGCAGAGAAAGAACTTAGAAAGCATGTAGTAACAGATTTGCATTTTGTAGCAAAGCAGCTGCCATAACAAAGTGCCCTTTTGTGTAAAGAGATTAACTGTTAGGGTAACGTTTAGACTGCTCACTGACTACTGCTGTATGACAGCCAAATTGAAAAAGAACACTCAAAAACAGCCTGGATTTAGAAATAAAGTGTAAAATGTATCTCAAATGTTAATGATGGCGAGTTACTTCAAATTATCATAGGTAATGTTTTTGTCCCATCTCAGTAAATATTTTACCGGTGATGAATTTGATTGTCTAAAATAACTATGTGATATTATTGTAAGAATTAGGCCTGCAAGATTAATGGTTATAAAAATCGCGATCTCGATTCACCCTGCTCGCGATTTCATTTTTAATAACTTCTTCTGCTTTTATTTTGATAGGACAGCTCTCACAAAGTTCAGGGCTTCACCCTCAGCCAATGACAAAGCGCTTTTTAGTCATGTGTTTCACTCGTCGAGCGAGCGCGGTAGTTCGGAAATAAACAAAATGGATATTAATAAAACCCAGGCACTAGTGACGAGAATCAGCCAACCAAAAAAGGTACATAACAGAGAAACACAAACAAAAACAAACCTTTTTTTCCATTTGCATTCACTGGCCAAAGTGACCACAGGGACTGGTAGGAGGGGTAAGGGAGTGATGCAAGCACAGCAACGGTCTTAATTAAAATCAGAAAAGAAATACGCCAAAAAAAGTATGAACTATAGGCTATACTAAATCTAATGTATATATGTCATAATTTAATCTCTCTCTCTGCCTGTGGCCGTGTGTGTGCGTGCGTGTGTGTGTGTGTGTGCGTGCGCGTGTGTGTGTGTGTGCGTGCGCGTGTGTGACGGCGGACCAGGCGCTTGTGGAGTTTAACGCCAAAAAGGCAGTTAACCACAAGTTCCCGTTAATCTTATGATGGACATGTGTTGTGATATTTAAACAAACAATCCGTAAACGGAGAAATAAAAGCCTCTTATTTGCGAGACCGGTCTGAGAGACCTCCGGCTTACAGCCGGGCATCCCAGGTTGACAGGCCGGCCGGCGAGCAAGCGATCCCGGCCGCCACCAGCTAGCTGTCCCGTCACTTTATGGAGCTTCTCAACTCCAAAAACTTTGAAGCAAATTGTCAATTTGGCAAAGATTTTCAAAAGACTGCCTATATTCGAAATCTAAGCAGCTCATTTCTCGCCTAAAACGTTGTCAGAAGTGACTTTAATGATGAATAAGATAGTGAAAATTGTTAAAAATGTCCCGCTGTTGCTCTATCTGCAAATACCATGGAGGTATTTAACAAACGGCGCGCCGCAAGATCCGGGTTGGCAGTGGCCGTGACTCCGCCCACGGTGGGAAAACCCCTTATGTTTACAGGCGTGTGGTGATGTGAAATGTGCTATAGGTGCCAAAAAAATCAGTTTGGTACTGCCAATTTGTTTTGTTTTGTCATGGTTCATGTGTGCAATAAACATTACACTTGATGAGAAAAGAATCGTCGCAGAAAATCGTGATATCAATTCTAAGCAAAACAATCATGGTTCATATTTTTCCCCGAATCGTGCAGCTCTAGTAAGAATGCATGCATTATTTTTTCCTTTAAATATTGCGTCTCTGCAATGACATTAGGGATGAGCAATAGAGACGATATGCAATATAAACGATACAAAATTGGCCTACGATAGAGATTTTAATCGCAATAATTCATGTTTATGACGCAATCTACCCGCGAAGTTTAGAGCCACGAGCTGCAACCTGCTGCAATGCATCATCGTCATCTTGAGTAAACATGGCTGAAAGCGAAACGGAGGAGCAGGTGAAAAAGACTGGTGCAAGCCAAGCCTATTGGGTCATCCCAGGAGGAGGGGTATAAGAGGTTACATGAAACTCACTCTGAGACCAGGGGCTTGTACTACGAAGCAAGATCAACATGCCCTGGATTTCTTTCAGTTACCCGGCTTCACTAACCCTAACAACTGCGGTCCAGCATAACCTGTATCACGACGGTGGTTAACAACTAGTTCAGTCAACCTACGGTTTCCCAATCTAGAGACGTGAGCGTTCACATAAAAGAGTTTGCACATTGGGACCAATCACAAATATCTACCGGAGCCACATATTTACATAAGAAGAGCAAACTGTAATTCTACATAAATATGAAGAACACAGACACGGTTTACAAGCTAAAAGCAATACAGTCACTGCTTCCTAAAACAGGAAGGAAAGCTGGCAACAAAAGCCGACGCTGTAAATGCAGAAATTACAACGCTTATCAATATAACTTCCCCATCAGTCAGGCACAAGATCTGACCATAATTACACTTGTCCTTTCCATAAACTGTCATTGCTTTAGTCTATTATTTCAGTTGCAACCCTGGCAATGGGAAGCGATCATGGGAGCAAATACAAAATATAAAAACATAATTCAAACCAATGCACGCATTGGCAACACACGGCTCAAGAAGTTTACCAAGATACGTAATTCCCTCCACTGAAAATCTTTATCTTTCATAAAAAATACCCATCAGAGAATGTTAACGGGGTTGTCGGTCTCTAAATGTTTTACCTTTTAAGAGCGCACCTCTCTCTCTCTCTCTCTCTCTCTCTCTCTCTCTCTCTCTCTCTCTGCGCACCAAGCTTTTTCTTTTTTTCTTCTCACTGAACTCCACCCATTCAGTCAATGGATCTTCGAAGAACGGTGATGCCGTTATCAATGGAGTATTGATTGGTCAGTAGGCGGTGCTTTTACATCGGTTGATCTCTAATCTCCAACATAACCTGCTCCCGACCAGGTTAGGTGTTCAGCATACAGCGATTGAACCCGGTAACAACTAATCCACCGTCGTGGTACAGAAAACCCTGGGTTGAACCTGAAGTTACATCGTTAATGCTAAATCTTGCTTCGTAGTACAGGCCCCTGACATGTCTGTTAGCTCTTATGAGTAGGGCTGGGTATCGTTCAAACATTTTCGATACCGGTACCGATACCAATACCGTGACTTCGATACCGGTTCCTAAACGATATTTTTTCCGATGCCAATTTTATAAAACAAAAATAAATTACAACATTACACATTACGCCACAAATCTTTTTTATGTATTTTTCAGCTCCTACTACGTGAGCCCGTCTCTGTGTGACGAGTTTTTCCTGCGTGTCTCTATGACGTGTAACGTTAGACAGCCAATCACAACATAATTAGATCTCGGTTTGATGCATGTCGCGTGCTTATTGGCTCACCGAGGCTGATGAGATTTACTCCTTAGGTATTGAAATTGGGTATTGAATAACAAAGTATTTTTCGATAGTTGATACTTTAGAGGCAATTGGGTCGGTGCCTAAAAAGTATTGAATTCGGTACCCAGCTCTAGTTATGAGGGATGTTCCAGGGCAAACAATTAGCTTCCAAGCCAGGGTGCTACAGTAACAGTTACCAGGTTACCATTGGCAACCATTTTGAGAAATGGTCAACCAATTTATGGCCTTTGCATGCCATCATTGGCAACTACCTTTTAACGTAAAAACTAGTAAGGGTGCTCCAATCAGGATTTTTGGGGCCAATCACCGATCACCGATTGCTGGAAGACGTATCGGCCGATACCGATCACTTTTATGAACTGAAAATTACACCATTATGTAACAGTCACACATGTTTAGAGAATGTATCAGTAATTGTTTTGCTTTTTGTCCTAGCTCAAAATCTAAAAAATGTCCTTTCAATCACTGCAGACATTTCTTCAGCACACACACACACACACACACACGGGGAAACAGCTGTTTGAGTGACGCCAGAGCTGCAACACTCCCCTCTGCCTTAGCGTTAGCTAACTTTGAAAACTCCTCATACTCCTTTCCGTGACTAACCTTCAAATGTCTGATGAGGTTGGTGGTGTTGAAATGTCTTTGGAGCTTTCCGCCTCATGGTATTTCCTTGGCACACACATTGCAAATCACTAATGTATTGTCTTTTTCCCAGATAGCAATGAGTCGGCGCACCACCTGCGGTGCTCCAGAGGCAGTAGAAGCGTCAGAATGGCGTAATCACAAACACGTTTGCCGGCGCACCACCGGTGGCAGCCGCTTTTTAAAAGCGGTAGCCGCCTTCCTACCGCCTTTGTTCCGCGGCCGGCCCGTGGGCCAAACCGCTGTTCTGCCACCGTTCAGACACCTTGTAGAACTGCCAGACCGGTGAATGTAGGGAGGCTGCCATTTTAGCTCCATGTAGAAAATGTTTTCACGAGTAGTGCGCTCTTAATACATCCATGGTAGTGCGTCATCTGATCGGCCTATCTGATCGGCCTTTACGGAGACCACCGATCAAAATATTTAAAGCCATTATCGGCCGATACCGATCGGTGACCGATCAATCGGAGCACCCTTATAAACTAGAATTACCGCCTTGTGGCTGTATGCCTATGGAGAAACTCAAATATCACAATTTGTTTCACCAAATATCTCAATATCGATATTGCGACGCTATAGGGTTGACTATTAGTGCTTTCACAAAATATTTACACAATGAGATCTAAAATACAGATGTAACACCAGCCTCCTGTACTCTTCACAATTATAAAAACTGTTCTGTGTTCACTCTACATCTACACTGTAGCAGTGTGGGGTCCCTTGGCTACCTGTCTCACATGGTGCACAACCCAGTGGGTTCAAGACAAAATAGCATCCACTATTGCTATTAACAATGCATCATATTGTTGGGCTTGCAAAGCAGCTGTGTCTATTATCAGTAATGTCAATATGCAGTGGTACGATTGGGACTCCACAAGCTCTGTTTTGTCATGATAGACAGCCTCTTTTTTACACTGTGCACATAAAGGTAAATACGATTTAGAAATTGTGACAGCACTCAAAGTCGCACTAACTATGTTTCAGCACCCAGTAAATAGAGTCCATAAACTCTGTCTCACTTTGGACTGCTGAAAAATAAGAATTCTTACAATAAGGCAATGGCATTGGGAATGATGAGATATGGGATTTTGAAATGAATTGCACAAATCAGGATTTGTTTTTAATAATGGCATTCAAATGAAACTGACTGCTGTTGCAGACCATTGGAAAGGGAGGAGAGTGCTGCAAAAACACATAATCTATAGCCATAAATCTACCAGAATAAAAAGGTACCATATTGTAAAAAGTCAGATTTCCATGTCTTTTCGGTGCTTTCAAGTAAAACTATAGTGAGTATGTGTAAGAAATTTGCATAACAGTGCTATTATTACCCTCTTGCATGCAAACTTTCTAAAACAAAAGATCAAACTCTGCATGATGTCTACAGGTTATGTTTTGTAACAGCACAAAAGGAAATTCATGACTGAAATGTGTGACAAAACATCAAAACGAGTTACATACCAGTTGTTTTAAAAGGTGCGATGTTGGGCGATGCAGTATTGTCAAACAAAACAGAGACTAGCTCGCCCCTCCCTCCTCCTCATCCCATCCCCTCCCCCTCCCTTCCTTCCATGCACTAGGCCCCCAACCCCCACCCCCAAATCCTTCTTGTCGGTTATTGGCTGGAACACTGTTTATTATGTTTCATGGTGCAGGTTGGCACAGTTTGTTTTTGTTGCCGTTTGTGGAGCCTGGGCTGTCTACAGAGACGGTGTTTTTTTACAGTGTGTTCAGGGGACAGGCAGCTCGTGAGGAGATGTTTGCTGTATGTGATAAAAAATGTTGTAGCCTATAAAACGTGACATCACTTAGAGCACCTTTAAGAGGCATTGCAAACTAACCATGGCCACTATTCACATGGGGCTTTTGGCTTCCAAGTAGAGCTGGGGGACAATATAGGCTATATCGTAAAAACAATTTTGGGATTTGAATATTCGTTATACTGAAATGTTGTGTTCTGTCGGTATTAAGCCACTGCTGTAGCTGCTGGATATGATCGAGCAGCCTGATGTGTGCAGGGGTCTGTGTGGTTAGACTGTAGCAGCCATTTTCAGGCCATTTGATAAAGGTAAAGATAGTACGACCGTTTATAACGCTAATGCTCCAGCAAAGCACTGGCTGGCTGAGCATTCATTCACAAACACTGTCAGTCGCCGCCACTCGTCAGACAGTCCGGCAAAAATGCAGGTCTTTCCTTTTATTTTGAATGCCTTCAGCAAAAAGTTAAGACTGATTCAACTTTTGGAGAAGAGCAACCCGATGTCACCCTGAGGTGGACAATCATGTAACAGGAGATCAGACTTGTCAGTCCATATCGAGATGTGATAGTCCCGGTAACGTTACAGTAAACAGGAAACATCCCTGCCTCTATCGCTGCAACAAAAAAGTTTTAAGCACTATGAAGGTAAAAAAAACAAAACACAAGCACTGAACTGCTGAGGAGTTTGTGTAACAACAGGTGACCGTGTCCTGCAACAACAAAGCAAAGTCGCGCCATCTCTCGATACATCTCTTTTCTTTTTCTTTTTTCCCCACTGCCTTTCACGTGAGGTCGGAAGTTTTTATATTTTCGGTTCTCCATAGGGGTTTCTCAAACGCAACACGGACTGTGTGATGACGTCGTGAAGTTGCTTGGGATCATGGGAGTTGAGGTTAGTTTTATTCACATTATATTTGGTAGGTAAATGGTTATGTCATTCTAATGAAACTATCACAGTGTTTCCCACATAATTACAACCCCAAATCAGAAAAAGTTGGGACAGTATGGAAAACACAAATAAAAAAGAAAGTAGTGATTTGACTTGTATTTCATTGCAGACAATGTGAACACAAAATATTTAATGTTTTGTCTGGTCAACTTAATTGCATTTGTAAATATACATCCTTTCCTGTCATTCAGACCTGCAACACATTCCAAAAAAGGTTGGGACAGGAGCAATTTAGGGCTAGTAATCAGGTAAATTGGTTAAATAATGATGTGAAACAGGTGATGTCAACAGGTGATTGTAATTACAAAAGCAGCATCCAAGAAAGGTCTAGTCCTTTAGGAGCAAAGATGGGCCGAGGATTGCCAGTTTGCCAACAAATACGTGAGCAAATTATTGAAATGTTTAAAAACAATGTTCCTCAAAGAAAGACAGGAAGACATTTGCTTATTTCACCTTCAATAGTGCATAACATCAAGTACCACAATACGTAGTTACAGCCACAAATGCCAGTTAAAACTGTACTGTGCCAAAAGGAAGCCCTATGTTAACAGTGTCCAGAAGCGCCATCGACTTCTCTGGGCTTGGAGGCATCTGGGATGGACCATCACACAGTGGAAACGTGCACTGTGGTCAGATAAATCAGTATTTCAGGTATTTTTTGGGAGAAATGGACGCTGTGTGCTCCGGACCAAAGAAGAAAAGGATCATCCAGACTGTTACCAGCAACAAGTCCAAAAGCCAGGGTCGGTCATGGTATGGGGTTGTGTCAGTGCCCTTGGCAAAGGTAACTTGCACTTCTGTGATGGCACCATTAATGCTGAAAAGTACATAGAGATTTTGGAGCACAATATGCTGCCTTCAAGAAGACATCTTTTCCAGGGACATCCATGCATAATTCAACAAGATAATGCAAAACCACATTCTGCACACATTACAAAGTCCTGGCTGCGGAGGAAGAGGATACGGGTACTTAACTGGCCTGCTTGCAGTCCCGACCTGTCTCCAATAGAGAATGTGTGGCGCATTTTGAAGCGCAAAATGTGACAACGAAGACCCCGTACTGTTGCCCACCTTAAGAATTGTTTGCAGCAAGAATGGGACAAAATTACACTTGAAACACTTCATCACTTGGTGTCTTCAGTCCCTAAACGTCTTTTAAGTGTTGTGAAAAGCAATGGAAACATTACAAAGTGGTAAATGCTTTACTGTTCCAACTTTTTTTGAAATGTGTTGCAAGAACCAAAATAGGAATTTTGCTTATTTGAAAAAGAAATTAAAAAAAATCATGAGGAACACATTAAATTATGTGCTGTTGTATTGTCTGCAATGAAATACAAGTCAAAGTACATTTAGAAATCACTACTTTCTTTTTTAATTAGTGTTTTCCATACTGTCCCAACTTTTTCTGATTTGGGGTTGTACTAGTTAATCTGATGTGCAGTCTTCCTGAATCTTACAAAATAGAGATTTGTCCTGAGTGAAACTACAGTCAGTATAAGTAAGAACATTGCATAACACAGTGCTATTATTCCTGCAGCCTTGCATGCAAATTAAGAACAAACATTGCATGCCTATATCCATGCCAACAGGTTATTTTCTTGTAAACATGACTGACATGAGTGACAAAACATCCAACCAAGTTACATTCTACTTGTTTAAAGTAGCATTGCAAACTAAGCATGGCCACTATTCACAAGGGTTCTTTGGCTGGCAAGTAGAGCTGGGTGATATGGCGATATATATCATCAAAACAATATAAAAAATGGCTATCGCATATCCTTTTCTATATTGTAAGTATTTAATTCGCACAGTAGGGCTGCTCAATTATGAAAAATACAATCACAATTATTTTGGTCAATATTGAAATCACAATTATTTAGCACGATTACTCATTGACTTTTGGAAAGATGTTGCATTTATTGAACTTAAAAAACAGTGAAACCATTAAACAAATTAACACAGAAAACACCTTGAACTCTGAAATGTCTCTTATTACTTTTCCCATTGAACTTTTTGAATTCCCCTTAAAATAAATAATGGCGGATTTATAAATACCACCAGATAACACAAACAGAACCTTGCTGACTATTGGCTGGGTGAGTTTAGCTTTCAGGAGGGGCAAAAGTGCGCGTGTCATTTAGAACACGAGACAAAATAAGATTTCACTTCCAAAACCTAATGTGCAAAATAATTTAATTGTTGAGCCAAAATCAAGATCAAAATTAAATTAATTGCACAGCCCTATTTCCTCTTTTTAAAAAATCTCATTTTTATTTAATTTAACTGAAATACTTGTACCCGAAAGTTTTACTACGATAGGCCTATATTAATTGTAATATGAAATATGAAAGATAAACATTTGTAAGATATTCAAGAAGTGTAGCATCCGTTTATATAATATTTTCTATTTTATTTTTAGAAGAGAGAAAACAAATGTACCTGCTTACTGCTCTGTACATTATTTATTTAAGAGGAAGATTATACTTCAGTGCCATGGTGTCATGCTCTGTCACATTTGCAGAGATCGGGCATAAGCAGGGTAACCAGACTGGGAAGTTTTGATGGAAATACTTCCACTCAGTTTGTGAACAAAACCTACCTGATGCGTCATGCCTAATACATCCTTGAGATGTTGATACTGCACCCATGAACAAATACCAAACAGCTAAGCCTAACCAGAGGCGTATATAGAGAGAGTTTGGCCAATGGGCACCATATTGGATACCATCGTCAGATGACTCTACAGTGTAACCCTATGGGGCGAATATGCTATCTTGAAATAAATCGCTTATTTTCACCATAAACAGGCATATACATGTTATTATCAACGTTTGTCAATATGCAAAAGGCCCTTACAGAAATATTCCAGTGTATATTTACCTTCTATATTGTAAATGGGCCTCTAAAAAATGCCCATTGTAGTGAGTGACCACGTCGCCTAATAAGTCTCTGAGCAGTGTTTACCTTTCTGATGTCCGCTAGCATACGTACAGGCCAACTATAGCCAGTTAGCTTTGTGTGTAACGTAACAAAAACCCACCCATCTTGTAGGAGCGAAGCTTAATATTTCATTCAATAAAATTATGGTACAAAAGGAGCACTGACGCCACAGGTCTTATGTTGACAATGTGGATGCTCCGAAGGCCGTCGTAATATTTACCTAGCAGGCTAGGGTAACGCTGTTGCGCTATCGTTAGCAAACATCGGCGTAGCGTTAGCTAGCTGTCTAAACTTGTGAAAAGCTGAACAACATCCCCGTCCAAGCTGTGTTTCACTTTCCCTCCAATATTATTATGAACATAATAAAGACACCTGGACTCGGTCGAGACCAAAAGCCATATGACTATGGCAAGGTCACAAGCATTTAGGTACATGGAGTGCTAGCAAAAAAGCTAATGCTAGCATAAGGCATGGCTAACTTCAAACTTCATTCATTTCTAAAGCAGTGTTAGAAGTTTTGTGACAGCATGGTACACATTAACGATGGTATTACTATATTTGTCCTATGTAATTTGTTATAATAAATTGAAGAGAGAAATTGACATCTACCTCACACAATAATGAGTAGTCATTTGCCCTCCAGTTTGCTCTTTTCACCTTCAGCTTCCATACTTTCGCCTTTTTGGTTCACGGGGGAACTTGTGAAATCTTTTGCCGCTTCCCTGTCTTTCATTGCAACCAAACGCGCAACAGTTGGGCAATTTATCAGTGATTTATGTCATTTTTGAAATAATGTATTACATTTTTCCACTATACCCTGCACTATGTCAATGGGAATCAGATGAATGTTGGTATCCAACATGGAGTACACGAAACACGTGACCACCTCAGAACCATAGACAGTTAAAGAAATGGACTAACAGATCCCGTTGCTCTGGACAGAGACCAGTGAAGTCTATTAGAAGCACTTTTCCGGTGAGTGCTGAGCGTTACTGCGCAGCTGCAAACTGAGCTTGCCGATGTATATGTGACGTGAGCAACGTGTCTGAACGTTGCAAGTGGTAGCTGTGCCAAGAGAAATCTCAATCATTCCCAATCTTGCAGAGACGGAGAGCGTAGGTATATGTAGGAGATATCATAGGCACAGGCTAATTATTGCCAACTAAAATGCTAGTTAACATTAGTAATTAAACTAAACAGCTAATGTAAGTTGAAATTACCTGCAAGCTTCTCCTGTACTGTACAGTAATTCCTCTACTATGCAATAGTAAGTCACGTGGTAATGACACAACCGTTAGCCTATTTTTACAAAAACATCTGCTATGGAGCCATAATGTGAGATACAAGGTAATGGAGCCTTTTATACATTGTCGTGTTTCTTTAGAAATAAACAATGGACAAATAGAGTCTTTAAACGCTTCAGATGTAAAGTTATTGGCTGTCAAAGTGACGCCAAAATGAATGGCAGTCAATGGAATGCTAACGGGGGTGAGCGCTTGGTAGCATCAAAATGGCGCCATAGCGGCTTCGCTCTGTGGAGGCAGGCTTACCCCCTAGCTCGGAACCAATCACATAACGGGGTAGCTCAGAACATTCAATTCCCTAGTTGGCCAAACTCTGTCTACTAAACGGCTCTGAGCTTAACTATGCTTTGGGGCCCCCTAGTGGTCGGAGCATATAGATCCATCCTGTTATTTCTGACCATTCTCCTGTCTCTTCCTCTCCTCACAGTGGGGTTAAACAGAAAGGTGTCATGCATAACATAGCATCACTATGTGAATATGTGTGATCAAAGAACCTGTCCATTAAGCACAGAGATATCTGACACTATAACTAACTTGGCTGTATTACTGCAGTTATGCATACAGTATCACTTCTTCCTCTCCTCATTTTCTCAACTCTGTAAACATATCTCTAAACCTCATATTCTCCATCTCCACAGTATCTGAATTCCACCAGTCCAGACTTGGATTCACAGAAATAACAATGAAATATCTCAGAGCCTATTGTCAAAACTGTCTGATGCATGCCATGGGAAAGTTCCAGCATAATAAATATTGCAAATAATGCTACAGTGCAAATGCAACAGATTCCTCACCACTTAAACTGTTAGACTGAATGATGCACTTTGTACACAAAATGTATTGAAACCTACTTTGTTACTTTATACACTTAGTGACTTGTTTTTTCTTACTCTTATTTATACCTTAAATTTGTGAGCAACTGTAACTGAACAATTTCCCTGAGCGGATCAATAAAGTATTCTGATTCTACAGACTAATTGAAACTGTGCACTTCACAGGAGTGAAACCAGCTTTGGTGTCATTTACCCATCAATGAGAGAAACTCAATATTTCTAAAATGTGACATGCACATAATAAAAGCTGGCAATCTGTGGCAACTTGTGAAGAATGGAAGAATGATACATGTTACAGCCTGGCAACAGATCGCTGATACTTAACTCACAAGCATTTCAACACATGCAAAATGGTGTGTTACCTACAGGTTACGTAAGCTTAAAGAAAGCAAACAGAAAACTCTAAGGCTGGATGAAAGAAAGACCCTCCTGTGTGTGTTGGTGCGTCGGGGGCTAGGGTTACTGCCATTCATGGGTGCACAACTTCTGTTGACATACCCTATTTTTACCATTCAGTCCAGCAACCAATTTGGCTGTCACAGGAATACAAATTAAACACATAGAATAAATATTAGTATCATCATCATCGATTATTCTGCCAATTGTTTTCTTGATTAATCGTTTGATCTATAAAAAAAAGTAAATACTGTATTTCACAATTTTCCAAAACTCAAACATCAGTATGATAGTCCTCAAAAATATAAAAATATAATTATTGGTATTATTAGAATGATTGTCATTACAATGTTGTAATTTATCCTATAATATTAGCATTTATAATGTCTTGTAGGTTAGTCACCATAAGCACTAGCCTATAGTAAGCTATTTTAGGAATACTACAAAAGAGGATTTGAGGTGAATTGTGCATTGGCAAACTACCGGTATGCTACTGATAGGCTATTGTGTAGCCTATCACATCAATAAAAGTCAACTATGACAGGAAGCGTTCAAAGCAGAACATTTCAACGCGGAAATGCCTCCCTTCATCTCAACCCCCCACCTCGCTCTCCTTCACAACAAGAGGAGGGGGGGGGGGGCAACCGGTGCCACGTGTTTCACCCCGCTGAGATAAAATAACTGTTTTAACAGTCTGCATCACTGTAGCCTATGAACCACTCTGCCTGCTGAAACCACCTTTATTATAACTGAACGTCCACTTCATGGACACATGTTGAATGTAACTATAATAGCTAGATGATTATTCGGTCTCAACAGCCTCAACATGAAACATAAGTTTGCTCCTTTAGGAGGGTAGGATATAATCACATTATAGCGTAAGGTCTGGTGACCCCCCGCGTATTATTATTCACTTAGAAAACTAAAAACTATCTTCTTATGATGATGATGATGCGTTGTCTTACCGTGGAGGCGAGCTCTCATCTGTTGCCTTGAATGTTCTTTACATGGGCTGTGATGTTTTCTGCCAATATTGGGTTATTGGCTGTTGCATCACCTTGGTCTTCCGTTCCTCTTCGGTCACAGCCAGACCAACAACTTCTCGTTAAGCTCCTCCTTTCTCAACTTCCAAAATAGGCGGCAGTTGATGGCTCCCTGTGTAGCGACACACAACCTGTCAGAGGCACTTGAAGGTTGCTGTAGGGCAGGCTATCAATTTGTCTACATGCACCCAACTGGGTTATATGCTATTAAGATGCGCTCAATTATTGCCTAATTAGGCTATATGTAAAATCAAATAAGTAGGCTATCAATCCTGAGTCATTCGGCATGTTTAAATAAAATCATTTATAAGGCGATTAAACCCAAACTTGAGTGCCATAGAGTTACATGGGAGTAATCAAACCAAAATGACGCTCCTTCACGACATAATGCATGTGAAGCTACACGTGTTCAGTGAAGGAATGAATGCATGTGTTGCTCATTCTTTTGTTACAAGAGCATATGCCGCAACGATTCCTCACAGAAACCCGTGTGATGTGGGCTTTGTGGTGTGTTTGCAAGCAGTGCAATTAGATGTGATTGCATCCAATATGCTGTGGGCTACAGTGTCATTTGATGATAACGCAAATTCTCTAGCAGCCCCAGTCAAGGTAGAGGTAGGGGTACTGAGTCAATGCGATGCTCCAGACAGGTGTGGTAGCCTCGGCTATGTATGCCACTGGTGATAGACGGAGGCTTCGGGGGCGTCCATGTAATAAAATAGAGAATGTGTTATGAATGACAGATGCAGCCGAGGAATGGATGATGGCACTTCGTAGGTTTTGACATGCAGATGCAGGCTTTACCTTGTTTTGTTTTTTGGACCGATCAGGTTGTAGGGCTGTTGGGAAGGCGGCGGCGGAGGAGGAGACAGCATGCAGGCGCGGGGATGTCAGAAGCTGGGGTGAGAGGAGAGGAGGGATCGAGGTGAAGGGTTTTAAAGTATCTGGGATGGTGGTCAAAAAGGTTTGCACAGCCTAAAATGCTTTAATTACCCACACAATCTAATGGTGACTCAAAGAAAACGCGTCAATTGTTGGATCTGTCATTCCTTAAGATAAAAAAAAATAAGTAATTTAAAGTATTTTCAAAGGACAAATAACGGTGCAACTAATGTCATGCACTTTGTGGGAATATGGTAGGCCTAGATAAAACGATAACTATAAAGTTTTAGGCTATAACAATATTACAATTGGAAATGAATAGGCTATCCAGTATGATACAAACACTTTGTGACTTTAACGGCCTCCAAACAAACTGTCCATTGGTGGAACCTTTTTTCTGATTCATGTTTTACATAATACAAAATATTATATTACAAAAAAGCAATATAGTTACGGCCCTTGTCAGATTTTAGATTTGAAATTGTGGCCAGCTGCAGCAGTAAAATGCTGCTTATGCATTCATGTGTCAGTAAGAACAATCTAATGATCTCAAATATAATATATATCAGTCACAGGAGCCATTTTTCTGAACTTATACTTTAGGCTACATTTTACTCATGGATTATTTTATCATTATAATGTATTGCTACTTATAAAGGATCTGAACACTTACACCAAAATAAAGTTTCAAATTTAAATTCATTTTGAGTGGATAATCTCAAAGTTCTACAAAAAAATACATAATTCAAATGCAAAAAAAGTAATTGTAAATTTGAAAACAAAGTATGGAATGCATCAAACAGGTACATGTAGGCTAATCAAAAACATGCCTTACTGCACAGCATTATATTCATTTCCTGCAACAAAACCAGGCCAAGTTCCTCAAACTCCTGTGGGTAGACTTTCTTTAAACTTTCCAAGGGTTTTCCGTTCCATTTGTCATCATGGTGCCTCAGCCCACCTTATAGTTTCACTGTCGTTTCAATTGTTTCATTGTTATCATCTGTATGCAGACATACTTAGATGGAGATATTTCTATTACCCTATGCAACATATTCCAGGAGCATATAGTTGTTACATAATTGAATGTCAGAGTACAGAGCAGGTGGCATTTTCACAGATAAGAGCATGTTTGCAAGAGCACACGGTACATCAGAAGTTATGTAAATCATCAAATGTTGCCTGAAATGACTGATGCTGTGGTTCCTTTTGACGAACCAAACAATGAGCTGAAAGATGTTAAAACACTGTAGAGCTGATGGGAACTGCAGGGTTGGTAGCAATTATCTGTGCAGCCTGTTCCCATGAACCATTTGTTCAAAAAGCTATGAAAAGTTAAGCACTATAATTCGTACGCATTCCACGTTTTTTTATGTGTGTAATTTGCACCACATTGACGGCCACCACTGTATAAGAACACAGCTGGCCTTGTAGGAAGGTGGTTGGGGTGGACAAGTGGGTGTTAAAACACAGGACTTTCAAGCCAGGAAGTGGAGTTCGCTTCTAGGGGGGAAAATATTGATTTTCACCCAGGAAATGCATTTTCCTTTAGAGTGTTTTAATCCAAACCACGATCTTTTCCTAATCTTAACTAGTCGTTTTGGTGCCTAATCGTAACTTTCGTCGTGGCAAAATGCTTATGTTTTTTGGACTAAATTTAACCGTAATATCTGCCAGAATGAGCGCCAGCTCGCAGCACTCTGTACCCGGCCCAAAGTCACCCATTTTTGGCTAAACACATCTACTTATGGTGCATTCTTTTTGCCTCGCAACTCGTATTTTACGAGGTCAAAGTCATAAACACGCCCCCTGACCTCGTATTTACGAGCTCGGAACTCGTACAACCACCGAGTGAAAATCCAACATGGCTGCCCCCTGTATCAACAGTTGTGAAAGCTGTAGTAACATAGTTATAAGCACTTCTGTGTTATTTGTGTCACACTAAATCAGTCGTACACGCAGCGTTGTCTTCTATCTGTGTTGTCACGCGGTTTGTATGCACAAAAAAACAGCGTATACGTTGTTTAAACTGGCATTGCTAACAATGGCTAACCTGGCTAAAGCTAATGAAAACAATGAAAATCTGACTTGCAAAAAGAACGCGTTCAACTCATGTGTGACGTCATTCCCAGTTGCGACCTCCGACTTCCGAGGCAAAAAGAACACACCATAACTGATACGAGCTGTGTCAGAGGTCCATAACCGGCGTTGCGAAGCTCTGTAGCAGCCTAAACTGCTAGCAACTGCCGCTTGACCAGCCGGCGGTCTCCTAATTTCGTATGATATCATATGTTTTGGTGTGCATACATTTTCTTACAATATCATACGGACCCATTCGTGAGAATGCACTGATCTGTGCGACCATTGCTATGAATGACCCCTTTCGCATTACACACGTTATTTGATCCATTGTTAGGATAAAAATATTGTTTAGTGCAGCTTTAAGACATCGATATACCCTCTAAATTTTACATGCTGTTCTTATTAGAAAGCTGGTCTTATATTTTAGATTAATTCTATGAGATGATTTAGACCTAATGTTTTTCATATAAAGTATCATTTTTAAATTAAGGTTTTTTTCCTCCGGTGCGTCCATTCCGGCACTGAAGCATCTTTGACAGTGCCCAGAAAAGCAAGGCAGTTTGTGAGTGGCAGGAGGACCATGACTGTCAGTGAAAACGGGTTGCACATACACTTTGTTTTTTTTTGCTGAACCAGACTGTAAAACCTAATCGTCCCAATTTGGCTTATGTTTCGTTCATTCAATCCCAACAAATAACCATTTGAGTGGTGTTCCGTTGTTTCCTCATCTGTTCTATGTATTTAGATTTCAGTTTGTGATGTTCTACTTCTGCCTGAATGCCTGTCCACAACCCTACAACATAGGCGGAGGTTTGTTACATTCCACTGCGGTTTATGTTTGTAGTTTGAAAAAAAATTAAAACAGTAACCACAGCATATGAGGAGCAAGTTTTTCAAGCTGACAAATACAATACACCCACAACTTATGTAGGACATGGATGACTTAACATGCATTCAATGATACAGGACTGCAACTGTATAGTCCCATAATGCTGTAGTGAAAAAACACAGACTTTTTTTGCAAATTGTATAAACTACACAGGATAACTTCCCACATTACTAGTTTTGCATAGAATACATTTTACGGGATTACTTCTCCTTTTCGGTATCATTATGAAAAGCTAGTGCAAGAGCTAAAATAGATTTCAGATATATTTAAAAAAAAAAAGAAAAAAAAAGAAAATCGAGAATAGACTGAATGAGAGGCCCTACAGATGTTTCTGTTAAATTCTTTATATCCTGAACTTTTGCACATCACTCAACATTTTTGCACACCCTGCACTAATCCATACAGCCTCTTTTATAGTGTTAAATAGTTATATTGTACATATTTGTTTCTGTATTCATGGTTTATGTTAAGGTTAGCTGACTTGGACTCAAATGCAGAATGTCAGAGACAGAGACCAGGAAGTGAATGTGAACAAAACAAGATTTATTAAACTGAATACTCAATGCGCTAGGGGCAGATTTCAGGGAGAGATCCAGGTCTGAGGGAACAGGCAGAGGGCTCTTAGGAAATCCAGCAGTTTGAGATGCAGTGGTATCCAGAGATGGAGCTCCACAAATCCAGAGCCGTGTGTGCAGGAGTGGAGTGAAGGAAGGAGTCAGGACAAGCAACTAGGTTAAAGGGAAAACAGGATTAGAAAGGTACAGATGGTAACAAGCTTTTCAAAGGGTGGCAGCATAACTGACTTGGTAGAGTAGTTTACGATCTGGCAGCAAGCGTAGGAATGACCCGGGTATATATAGCAGAGCAGGATGAGGCTGATGAGTAGCAGCTGGCGCTGTGACTACTGCACACCTGACTCCACTGCTGTAATCAAAACACACACACACACACACACACACACACACGGGAAGAGGAGAGAGAGACAAGGCAGCACACCACACAGGGGTAGAGGGCCTAACAGTTAATTTCATATTAATGTTTAAAGGAACACACCGACTTATTGGGACTTTAGGTTATTCACTGTATCCCCCAGAGTTAGATAAGTCCTAACATACTTCTCATCTCCATGCGTGTCATAACTCTGTCTGGCGCACCCACCGCCAGCCTAGTTTAGCACAGATCCTGGAGGCAACTAGCCTACTGCTCCCAATAACAAAATAATGCCAACATTTTCCTATTTACATGTTGTGATTTGTATAGTCATAGCATGTACAACCCCAAATCAGAAAAAGTTGGGACAGTATGAAAAACAAATAAAAACTGAAAGTAGTGATTTCTAAATGTACTTTGACTTGTATTTCATTGCAGACACTGTGAACACAAAATATTTCATGTTTTGTCTGGTCAACTTAATTTCATTTGTAAATATACATCCTTTCCTGTCATTCAGACCTGCAACACATTCCAAAAAGGTTGGGACAGGAGCAATTAAGGGCTAGTAATCAGGTAAATTGGTTAAATAATGATGTGATTTGAAACAGGTGATGTCAACAGGTGATAGTAATTATGATTTGGTACAAAAGCAGCATCCAAGAAAGGTCTAGTCCTTTAGGAGCAAAGATGGGCCGAGGATCGCCAGTTTGCCAACAAATACGTGAGAAAATTATTGAAATGTTTAAAAACAATGTTCCTCAAAGAAAGATAGGAAGACATTTGCTTATTTCACCTTCAACAGTGCATAACATAATTAAAAGATTCAAGGAATGAGGAGGAATTTCAGTGCATAAAGGACAAGGGCACAAACCTAAGCTGAACAACCGTGATCTCCGAGCCCTGAGGCAGCACTGCATCAATAATCACCATTCATCTATAAGCGATATCACCATATGGGCTCAGGACTACTTTGGCAAACCTTTGTCAAGTACCACAATACGTAGTTACAGCCACAAATGCCAGTTAAAACTGTACTGTGCCAAAAGGAAGCCCTATGTTAACAGTGTCTAGAAGCGCCGTCGACTTCTCTGGGCTCGGAGGAATCTGGGATGGACCATCACACAGTGGAAACGTGTACTGTGGTCAGATGAATTAGTATTTCAGGTATTTTTTGGGAGAAATGGACAGTGTGTGCTCCGGACCAAAGAAGAAAAGGATCATCCAGATTGTTACCAGCAACAAGTCCAAAAGCCAGGTTCTGTCATGGTATGGGGTTGTGTCAGTGCCCTTGGCAAAGGTAACTTGCACTTCTGTGATGGCACCATTAATGCTGAAAAGTACATAGAGATTTTGGAGCACAATATGCTGCCTTCAAGAAGACATCTTTTCCAGGGACGTCCATGCATATTTCAACAAGATAATGCAAAACCACATTCTGCACACATTACAAAGTCCTGGCTGCGGAGGAAGAGGACACGGGTACTTGACTGGCCTGCCTGCAGTCCCGACCTGTCTCCAATAGAGAATGTGTGGCGCATTTTGAGGCGCAAAATGCGACAACGAAGACCCCGTACTGTTGCCCACCTTAAGACTTGTTTGCAGCAAGAATGGAACAAAATTACACCTGAAACACTTCATCACTTGGTGTCTTCAGTCCCTAAACGTCTTTTAAGTGTTGTGAAAAGGAATGGCAACATTACAAAGTGGTAAATGCTTTACTGTTCCAACTTTTTTTGAAATGTGTTGCAAGAACCAAAATAGGAATTTTGTTTTTTTTTTCAAAAAAAAAACAATAAAAATCATGAGGAACACATTAAATGATGTGCTGTTGTATTGTCTGCAATGAAATACAAGTCAAAGTACATTTAGAAATCACTACTTTATTTTTTTATTTGTGTTTTCCATATTGTCCCAACTTTTTCTGATTTGGGGTTGTACAAATAACAAGGTCACATGAGACACAGCCATCTTCTAACTGTATATAAACTGGGACCTATATTCTCAGAAGGTGAAGCACTGCAACTTCTGCTACTTGGGTGGAGTGATTTGCTCACAGCACACGCGAAGCCCCGTGGTGAGGAGCAGAGAGTAGCAACGGTGCTTTTCAGGTGTTGCGCTAATCACTCCGCCCAAGTAGCAGTGCAATGGAAAATGTTGGTGTTATTTTGTCACTTATTGGGAGCAGCAGGCTAGTTGGAGCCGGTTACCTCCAGGATCTGTGCTAAGATAGGCTAGTGGTGGGTGCGTCAGACAGAGTTACGACATGCACAGAGATGAGAAGGGTATGTATGGATTTATCTAACTCTGGGGGATACGGTGAATAAGTCTTCCTTTAATATGTTTATGTATGCACCAACAACCAAGGCAAATTCCTTGTACTGTAAGTGTTGCAATAAATCTTTTTCTGATCTTTGATTCTGTACAGTAAAATCGGCTCTTGTATCTTGTTTTCCCTGTGCCCCTTCTTTGACCAAAACGGATAATAGAAAGCCTCCTCAACATGTCCGTTTCCTGCATGATTTCTATATGCGATCCATTTTTTATTTTTTTAATCTTATGTCAACAGATGTTGTAATTAGAGTCATACCGTCACATTAAGTTCAATCATTTTATTATAACACTTTTAAGATTATTGCCTTGGTTTCTGTCCAGACACACTGTGTGTGCAGTTTGACCTCTGATCTAGTGACAGCTGTCAAAACCCAGAATCCCTTGTGTTAGGTAAACAAGGCTACCAGACCACATAGATTTGCCTCCTTGACAACACACGCACAGGTAGTCACACATAATACTAATCTATCATTCCCACTGAAGTAAACTAGTAACAGGGTTATGTTACTAAGTGGTTCAATACACAATACTGACTTTTAACTAAATAGATAATCTGAGTTGGTGATTTAAAATGTTAATCACATTTGGTTTTATTAGATCGAGAGCAGACAACTGACAGATAAACTGTGAATGTGCTTTTTGCCGATATGTAAGTCCAATTCCAAGAAATAAAGGTAAATTACTACAGTCATTATTTGGTCAGCAGTAACTGTAACTTCAAATAAGAGACAGAGCCCATCCCAGCATTTCTCTCAGGACAGTTATTGAATCCACTCAGGATCACATTTGACCCAGGAAAAATTAGTAATCATTATCCAAGCAATAATTATTGTACAAGTTTGACGCAGTTTCAGGAACCCTCATTAAAGGAGTTACTTTCGTGAGTTGCTGGCTAGATGTCAAGGTATGAGAACATAGACTAAATAATAATGCTAAAGCATGCATTCTGATCTATTATCGCAGGTGAGCAAGTAAACTGTCACTAACATTTGAGATGCTATCACAGCCAGTGATCTGCTAGGGCCTCAGGAATGAATACATAGACTTTAAAGGCATCAGAAGGCTCCATGAAACATGCTGGCCCACACCTGTCTCATTCAGAATTGAGGGTACTGCATCATTTCTGTAACTTTCCAAAAAACCCAATCCTACATTCACATCCACATCATATTGTGATTAGCCAACTGAAAAGGCAGGGATGATATTAACTTCTCCTTCAAGCTCTCTTTGATTCTTGACACAAGTACTTCTGTCACTTTTCACATGTACAAATAAGTGAAACACAGAATGCCTTCCAGGAAAGATTATTAAAAGTGTGTGCCATTATCCCCATTTGTACGATTCATTGTGTCTGGCCCCCTCTATGACAGCAGTTGGCCATTCAGAACAAAACAATCTTGCTCTATGACCTGGTTGCACAACATGTCAAACAAACACTTTCGTTTCAAGTCTAACCCCGTGTTAGGGACAGACGTTACGATACCAATGAAGGTAGAACTTGATGCAGACTTTGGTCACACTTCTGCTGTCTCTTTGAAAGAACAAAGCTCTCATTGTTGGCAACAGAGAGGCGATCAGTGTAATACAGCATGCAGATGCAGGGATGTGAAGCATAATGGAACAATATGTGGAAAATAGAAGCTCTCCTCATTTTCACACCTGTGCGCCTATGGAAAGTGTGATTCTCAGATTGTTTATTTCATAAAGTTGCAATATCTGAGTTATGCAGTCTGAAAGTGGGTTTTCACAGATTTCAGACTGTTTAAAGAACTAGAAGTATTATTATCAAGAAGAAGTAACCAGCAACTGCTATTACTCTTGTGATCGGACTTTTCCAATGTCATTGTTCCTCTATATTACCAATATTGAAACTGATTTTGCTAATTCATATTCTCTACAAATTGCTTAGATTTGTGTACAGAATAATACATAAGGACTGAGGGGCTCCAGCACACCCAGTTTGAAAATTAATTTGGCATTTCTCCAAAGGCTGTCACATTTTCCAGCAACAGATGAGGAGAATGGATGAGAAGGTGGATGTGTGCCAGCCAGCTTGATCAGCTTGATCCAAACCAGATAGCCTAGTTAAAAATACCATCCATCATTTTTGTAAAACAAGTCACATTACAAAAGCAATAAAAGTCAAGAAATAAATCATTTGTTTTCATTTATTTCACTTCATTTTCAAAAATTATTTAAATACTGCATATTGTTGTTGATGTATTATGGACAATGCTTCAGGCCCAAACTATGATAATTACAGTTTTTCGTCCATGATAAACTTGATTACTGGTGCTTTTCACTGATCCAGGCTGCCTTGAAGGTGCTACGTACAGGTACTTTGTTAATGAGCCAGTGATATGGCCAGATAAGTCAGGTCAGTACATATGATAAATCATTCTTCCACTTAAGCACAGATACATACAGAAAACTGCAATTGCCATGAATGGGATTAAATCCGTACAATGTGACAAACTGTTTCTGTAGATCTTTGTGCATTCAGAGATTGAAACCAAATTAGGGACCTATATTAGGGACCTAAATTAGAGACCGTCTTTCCAGTTGACTCATAATGATTCATCTTTGTGTCAGTTGGTATCAGTCCAACAACTCATGGAATAATGGAGAGCCAAAAAACACTTCAGGATTAGATTCGGCTCCACTAGCTTCTAATTCCTTCAACAAACTACAGCTCCCATATGTCTTACCCATAAGTATTCTATCAGAACCTCATCAGAGCTAGGATGCATTTTGGTTTTGAATTATGGTCAGAAAATTCATGTTTCAGCAAAAAAAGAAGAAGAAAGAAACTGGCAGAAAATACACAGAATGGGAGAAATCCTTTGTCATCTTCACAAATTTTAACTGACTAAAAGTACTAAACAAAATACTCCCCTTTGGCTTTTTCATTTTAGTAGTTTGAGAAAAATAGCAGTGTTTATATTATTTAATTAGTGCATTTAAGTGCTACAGAGTATTCCAATAGTAAGAACTATTCTGTATTTCTATTCTTTTGCAATTTAATTTCCTTTAATGGCTTACCTAATCGTTCAGTATTGATTAGGGATGTATATGGGCAAGAATCTGGCGATACGATGCGTATCATGATACATGGGTCACAATGCAATATATTGCAATATATTTCGATACTGTGCGTAAGGCGATATATTGAGAAGTATAATTTTAGAAAAACTAATATTTAAAAAAAGACATGATGTGCATAAAAGTCAAAGAAGTTTACTTTAGGTATACAGAAAATCAAACTGCCAATTTGGGATTTGTGGTTCACAAGTTCTTAGTGAGCAAATTTGTATATGCTAAAGTAGGCCAAAGTTCAGCCATAGCTACATTGTTAGCTTCTAGCAAAAAGTCAGGCACTGCTAGGCACTGCTAGGCGAGGACACTAGTCTCAGCATAGCCATCTAGCGGTAGGGGGTTTAAACACACCATAAATGTGAACCACTGTCTTACATGAATATTTTTGCACATAAACTCAAAAAAAATTCTACATTGCATTTTTGAAAATTGATACAGTATTGCTAAATAAAATATTGCGATATTCAAGTGTATCGATTTTTTCTTCTTACACCCCTAGTACTGATGTATCACTAAATTAAACCCAGCTCTCAGAGGCAGCATAATATCACCCTGACTGTAAACACACTACTCCTTCATGACAAGTCATTGATCACTACTTGACAAACAAGCTTCTGAAATAAACTATTAAACATGTAATTTCCTTCACAAATATATTGCACACAAATAAACTCAAACACAACTACTAAGTGTTCAATTATGCTACTTTTCAACAAAAAATGTGACCTGGATAATGCAAATGTATTAAGTCAGAATAGGATTTTTTTTACAGTAGGAAAAGCACAGGTGTAAATTGTAAAATGAATGATGGTTGAATTCCATTTGAGTGCTTCAGCTGCTGGCTCACGGTCATGGCTTATACTGAGACACTTGAATAGAATTCAGGCCCTGTTAATGATATCAGTAACACCTGTGCTTTTCCCACTGTGGGACAAAATGTCTGCTGTGAAAAAGGCCTAACACAATGCTGTATGTTTAAGGATATACAGACTTTATAGGCCTTTTACAAGGAAGACATTTTGACTTGAAAATCACAGGGGCAAATAATAGAATTAATGACGGCTGACTTCCATGTTGCTGCTTTGATTTCAGGTTTCTGGTATTGTGCATGCTGGCTCGCTCTCACTGCAACACTTAAATACAATGGAGCCATCATTAGTGTTACCATCATTAGTAACACCTGTGCTTTTATGACAAATCAATATGTCTGCTGTGAGAAAGCCCTATTGAGTAGTAGTAGAAGTATAAAACCAAATGTGTGTGGTTAAAAGGCAGCTACCACAGTTCACCCCAACTTAGTAGGAGATGAGGTGTAACATAAGCTGATTTTAAGGTTCTTCTTTTAACATATAAGACCCTGCAGGACTCAAACCATCTTATTTATTTGAGCTTATTACACTATATACACTCACGCACTCTCCGCTCCCTTGATGCTGGTCTCCTGGTCATTCCCCTAGTAAACAAAAAAATGATAGAGCATTCTGCTACCGGGCCCCTCATCTTTGGAATGGCCTCCCACTACATGTTAAAGAAGCCCACCCAGTTGACATTTTTAGATCTAGACTGAAAACCCACCTCTACTCATTATACCATAGCCAACTATACCACACCATCCTCTCTGCATCGTTCACAAACAAACCTTTTTCACTTATTGTCTTATGTTGCTGGGTTTGTATTGTTTATTATAACTGCTTTAATGCTGTTAAATTATTTTTGCTGTGACAAAAATCAAGCTACAAACTCAACAATGGGACTTAAATAGCTTGAACACAGAAGACAAGCGATACTAATTAAAACAGGTGTACATAATAAGCCTGATTTAGAGATACTGAAGACTATGCAGAAACTAAACCAAAGAGGACATCTAGTGGGGAAACTAAGACATAGCATAGAAAGTGGCATAATACATCCTCCAGACAGAAAGATCTACACTTCAAGCTCTGTACTTCAGATATTTATTACTTGAGTGGTTCTAATCATGTGAAAAGTACATCCATTTACCAAAACATCTATGATGTACACTATACCAACTTGTCATGTAGGCTAGACTGTGCAATTTAACCTTAATATGTCAAATGGGGATATACTTTTAAAATCTGACGTTTATCCTGTATTATTCTTCAGCAGTGAAGAGGATGATGGAACTTGAAAAGAGCTTAGAAGGTAGTGTAGATAAAAAAGCGGAAGAAGAAAGAGGAATAAGAGTGAAGCTAG
This sequence comes from Gymnocephalus cernua, assembly GCA_023631565.1. Classification (NCBI taxonomy): domain Eukaryota; kingdom Metazoa; phylum Chordata; class Actinopteri; order Perciformes; family Percidae; genus Gymnocephalus; species Gymnocephalus cernua. The sequence goes on from CM042436.1 coordinate 30,772,279, forward strand.
ATGAATCAAGGTGACTCAGCACTATGGCTAATAGAGAAGGCCATAGTTCACAAATTTGTGAAAAGAGAGCGGATAGATGTAAGAAAAACAGCACTCAAAGACCAGATGGGGTGGGGGCCCTCAGACTGCATATGTGCATATTATTCATGACACACACAAAGGCCCAAAATACACCCAAACGTGCGCACACACAGGGCCTATAGACATGCATTAGTGGAGAGATGTCAGAGTGATGGTGAACCGGCACCTCTTCAACTATAAGTCCACACACCGTACCATGATAAGTGCTGGACTTGAACCGCTATCATCAGGTTCCAAGTCCCTGCAAACTAAGCTAATGCTGCCCCCAACGACTCTGTTACAGTAACGAGAGTAAACAAGAGTCATTTGTTACTTGCACCCCTAATCCATTTAAACTGGTAAACACAGTCTATTAGATAAGGCAGATGTTATTATATAAACGGGCAGTAGAGGGCAGTCTTTCATAAGCAGTGATAGAAAACTGACAGTCACTGGACCATTCAAATTGTCATACTATCAGTTGTAATGATGCTTATTGTTTTTATCGTAATGCTTATTATAGACAACGCAATGTCTTGATCCTTTGACTATGCATGCAACCTGTACAAATGTTGATGTAAATGCAACGTTACACTTACAACCAAGATTTTCAGTTTCCCTTCTCCTTAGACTGTAGATCATTGTGTCCTATACAATGCTGAAATTGTGGGACTTACAGAAAATTTGTGATCTCAATTTGCAAAGGGGACACAAACTTTGTTAGATGGATGACTGACTGCTGATCTCAGCATCATGTTCTGTGATACACACGTGTCCAAGCCGGACTGCAAAAACTCTTAGGTTCTAAGCCTTTCTGTTCAACTGAAGAAGGATTTGTTTCTCTTTCCTTCTCTTAGCCATGCACGCAATACTAAGAATGCATTCAAAAATAACGATAAATAATCAGTGCCAGCAGACCTGCATAAACTGAAAGCAGATCTAGAGTTAAATGAATTGTGTGGGCGGGAAAAGAGGCAATGGCAGACATATTTGTAAAAGTACTTTTAATTTTCTGAGCACATAAAAAATGTTGAAAAATGATACATCTGAGTGGCATTTCAAGTACAGCCGATCAACCACTGGTTGCAGTGGATTTCTTCATTCTTACAAATCTTCCATAACAAAAACTTGTATCCCCAGAAAACACTGAGCTGTAAAATAACATTTAAATTGAGTGAAGTAAGGGTTATGTTTGGGATCAAAGAGGCTGAAAATAAACTTTAGTACCTGTACTTGTTAGCATAGGTCAAGCAAACCTTCACAGAACAAAAACAAATCTGAAATGTAGGTCTACATAGCTCAGGAAATCTATAATATCTATTTTGTAGACTAACAACCTTGCGAAAATAGAATAAAAATTGTCAATAAAAACCCTTGACCTGATATGAGTAGTATTAAAGATATAAGATGTAAACATTCAAAAATTTACAAATATGTACAGTTCTGGGTCCTGCCCGCAGTGAGTTTTCTCCTTTGGGAAGCAAATATGCAGTCTTGTTAAGGCACTCACTAACAATCAATAACTTATTTCAGAGACAGGGCGAGGAAATGTCTTAAATAGAAACTACTATAATTTAACCAAAGTTCATATATCCACAGATATGTACAACAAAACACCAGCATTCATTCTTGTTTTCTGATAGAGAGGCACTTGTTTTGAAAAACATAAAATGTCCCCATGTGTGGTACCTCAGGGTATGATCAGGTTGCTGTAAACTCTCTACAAAGGCACCGTTCATATGCTAAAGCCCAGGAACGTTTTGTTTCATTGGTTTGGGCCAGATGCACAAACTGTCCAATAGCGAGGGGACAACTCATGCTTCTTCTGGCATGCTCCAGGCATGATCCCCATGATGGATTTGGATACAAAAGTATCCATAAGTTGGTCTACATGTGCCTCTTCATGTGGAGAGCCAGGTGATCTGAGCGGGAAAACGCACGCTCACACAGGTGACACTGGAAAGGTCGGTGTCCGGTGTGCTTTCTGAAGTGACGGGTCAGCTCATCTGACCTGGCAAACTTCCAGCCGCAGCCTTCCCAGTTACAGTGGTAGGGCTTTTCACCTGAGAGACATAAGCAAAGGACTTTGTTTAGATTGCAGCCTCGACTGTGCATGAACAAGTATGGAATCAAAATAGGTGAACAACTGACAATTAGAATAGATTGTGGGTTTAGAAATGTGCTCACCTGTGTGTGTTCTCATGTGGGCTTTGAGGTGGGAGCTCTTGGTGTAGGTTTTTCCACAGGCAGGGAAATCGCAGCTGTGCGTCGCAGTACGTTTTCTGGGCCACGACCTGCGGCCTCGTTTCTGTTTGATGCTCCCCGCCTCATCATGAGCGTAAAACTCTAGCAACGATGGCGACGAAGGAGGAGTGAGCATCATCCCCTGCATAGAAGCCGGATGGTGCTGCTGGTGACCGCGGACTGGCTCTCTGTGGATGCTGTACTGTCCTTGAAACTGTGCCAAACTCTGGTGCGCGTACTGCGGCTGGTAGGGTGCGTTCATGTACTGATTTTGGAGATGGTGTTGACTAGGGTGTTGAGGATGAGAGTTAATATGTGCCAAATGGCAGTCTGTGCGTCCCTGAGGGGCAGGGTGCTGCATGGGGTGTGCACCGAATCCCGGCAACGCACCTGGGACTGTAGCCTGGTGGTGCGTAAAAGCTGCTGGGTGCACGGAGCGCATCTGGTGATTCTCATACATCTGTCCCATAAAGTCAGCAGTAGCCATCATACAAGACTCGCTTACAGGCTCGGTTTTGATTTTGTATCCAAGCGATGGAGAAGACGTGGCTACTTGGTGATGAGCGGGAGCAGCTGAAACCGGGACCGGATTCAACGCTCGCAGTTCGGTGTACTCCCGCACGCCTCTCGCCCTTCCTTCGCACTCCGGTGAACTCTCTCCCGGGTAACTCATCTCTGGCGTGAGAAGCTCCTCCATGAGACTGCGGACTGGGCTCGAGCCCGTGAAGCTTACCGTGCCGTGGTAGCTCTGCACAGCCAGGTGAGATGGAGGGCGGTCGCTACAGTCTGGCACAGAACTACCGCTGCAGCTCTCCGGTGACTCCGGCAGGGAGTACAAGCACGGCTGCGGAGAAATGTTCCTGTTGTTGCTTACAACATCGGAGTCTATGGTGTTAGACAAAATGAACTCGAGGTCCACGAATCTCCCCAGCTCGTCGTCGTCTTTGGCCAGTAAAGCAGGAGACTGCACTATGCTGAACTCCACTTCGATGAGTGGGTTGTCTGCGCCACCTGTTGCGCTGCTGCGTGCACACTGATCCAGCTTGCACATCTGTACAGGAGAGCAGACGGGACAATTAGAAAAAAACAAGCCAACCAACAATCAGAACTAGGCTAAATCTACAATCCTACAACCCTAAACCTAAATCTACAAAAACATAAAACTTAAACCCCTCTACTTACATTGTCGAACTGTTTTCCTTCCATCGTTTGACCACTTAGAAACGATGTTATGCCAGGCATCACTGTTTCAGCCATAGCCATGCTGACCGGTTAGATGACAAAAGGCAAGAATTTAAAACTGTAAACGCGAACAGAGACTTTGCTCTCTGTCCATGGAGCGCCTGTTTGGTAACTTTGGCAGATGAGGAGCGTTCAGAATGCAAATATCAACGGAGCTGACGGAGCCTCTTATACAAGCTCCTTTCCGGGAGGTGCGGCTTCTACTCCCCCCCGACACACACACACACACACACACACACACACACACACACACACACACACACACACACACACACACACACACACACACACACACACACACACACACCTCACCCAGGGCAACCAATAGTGTAAACAAATACAAATGGCATTCATGTGCGTCAAGCAGGTAAATACCTAAGTGCATAAAGTAGGCTATATGACTAAAACAAGCATCGACAATTCCATATGAATGACTAAATGGTTGAATATGAACATTACTTTGCATCCCAAAGCCGATGGAGTGTAAGGACACATCTTTCAAAACACACATGACACTAAACTTTCTGCTTTTTTTCAGCTTTGCCAGAGGGTTATTTATAAAAAAATCTACATTTCTTTTCAATGTATAGTCATCATTGAGTAAGACATAAACGTGTGTAAATAAGTGTGTGAAGTGGAAATCCAAACATTCCCTTTGGGGCAGGTACAGGGGGCGGCACTAAACCTGGCAACAGTAAGGGAGTGCGACCCTTTTGGAGGAGTGCTGGAAAGTCAAAATTCCAGTGCGTAAAGATCATTAAAGTTGCCTGATCATGCTTTGCCTAAGTCAATATGCATCTTGAAATATTGTTTATATATATACTAGCACCTTTAAGAGGAAAATTCGGCAAATCTGTCATTGTATGCTGCCAGTCAACGCAACAAAGCGAATCTCCAAGACATTTATTTCACAGTTGAAATGTCCCCCACAGTTTCGTCCCAGCTTACACACACACACACACACACACACACACACACACACACACACATACACACACACACACACACACACACACACACACACGCACACACACACACACACACACACATACACACACACACGAACGTGTGAAGCGGCGGGCTCATAGGAACAACCTGTTAATCTGGGTGTGAACAAAGGACTACATGTTTCTTAATGATCTTCCCCCAGCAGCCCTGTAAGACCCCTGCAGTCATTGCTATGGTAATGCAGGTGGATGGGTGTCGATAGTGGAGAACTGAAAGAGAACAGCCGACAGTCCGAGACTGGCTTTGCTTTAACAGCCTTATTAAGCACTCATACATAGGCGATCACCTTGTTGTCCCTAACCCTTCTTAGAATCAGGACATGGTCTGCATGCCAACTTTGACGAAAACCCCCAAAATAAGTTTTTTTTTTATTACTATTTTTGTTTTTAGATTTTTATATATGTTATGTATTCAGTTAACCAACTGATACTTTCTGTAAATGTGATATCCCAACATGCAGGTCTAAATATGGTTTCAAAGCCTTCTTCACACTGATATGAATAGGCCTACATGTCAGGGGGGAAATGCTGAAGTCATTTTTATTTATTCATTTGTTGGCTTAAACATGCTCATATCATACTGGAATCAGTTGCTTAAAAAAACAAATGCAAGAAAAAACATGACCATCTCCCACACCACCTCTCCATCTAACCATTAGAAAAGATGCAGTGTTTTTAATTGCAATCAACTAACAAAAAACGAATAGACAAAGGCAAATATAATGGCCATAAATAGACATGTTTTATCAACTTGATAGTATAAACATAAGATATCTAATGGGCAGTCAGACCTCTCTGGGGTCTACATAAGATAACATACTGTACACCTCTCTCTGTCAATAACCCATATAGCATATAAAATATGAAATATTTCCTTATTTGGTATTAACAATGCTTTGTGGACAGTTCTCTAATTTGACACCATCAAATGTTTAATACAATCTTAAGAAGAGAAAAAAGGACGGTTGGTTTAGTGATTATCATTCTTGTTTTTACACATACAGAAAATTATGAAGAAGTAATGTCAACAAAACAAACTGGGTAAGGCAGGCTTTTTTAGGTGCATTATTTACAAATACAAACTTATTTTCTCTCTTTCCTCCTACATGTGTTAAGATAAGCTTTATTATATAAAATAAAAAGTTATATAATGTCACTGTCTCTTGTCCTACAGTATATTATATTAGATTGGACAACTTTGGTTTGATTTTTAAATCCCAAAAAACAGCAACAAAGCCGAATAAACTAATGCAAATCATTCTTTTGTGCGGGTGCAGGTGTAGTGAAAGGCAGCGTCCTGCAGCTCTCTCCCTTTATACTCTCTTATTTTTAACCTGCTGGGCTTACGCAAAACAAACTCCGGTTCTGTCTACAAGCCAAGTGGAAATGGACTCTGTTTCCTGAGGAAAAACTAGACACCCCTCTACTTGAACTCTGCAGCCACCTTTAGATGCTTAGCTGAGGATACAGACATGGAGCAGGAAAACTATCACATTTCTATAATATTAATTGAAGACATTTTGTGATTGGCCTATAGTGGTTTTATTTTGAGGCAAATACTTTGTCTGGTTTATAGTGAACTTACTGTACTACTGAACCTTCTATTATGCAATAATAAGTCTGTTAGAGATTTTCTATCTTACTATCCTTGAAAAAATCCACATAGGCCTACTAAAATGTAATTTAGGAAATATCCAAAATAAAAACCCGCTGAAAAATGGTATGATCTCCCTGGCAGAGAAACTATCTTATTCCATCAAAGGCATCATGTAAAAACCTAACTAGCCAAGAATAGAGAGACAGATCCAGATAAAGAATCGCCCTGGGCTCAGGTATCTCCTTTTGTGACTTGCTTTCTGAAAGGGAGGAAGTCTTTCAGTTCAAGTGTTTTCTAAACACAATTACTTAAGATTACAGTTAAACAGACAGAGAGAGCCAAGGCATCCCATCCTGGATACACTGAAATGTTTTCCAAGTAAAGATAAAAAAGAGAGTGGTTTATCTTGTTCAATCGTTTGTGTTTCTATGTTGAAAAGTCTTAAATGGTGTTCTATTATTTGTTCACTTAAGCTTCTGCTAACTCAAAACACTTTTAACAAATATGTCTTATTCAGTGTTCTGCTTCATTCAGCAAATGTTTTATTGCTTTTAATCCAAACCATCTTTTTCATTGTGGAAGATGAGATGATTTGCATTAGCACACGTTAGATGTAGCGTTTGTGTTCTACTCCAACCTATTCTCTCCATCTTTTTTATTTCCCTTTTCTTTGATACAACACAATTAGGCACCCCATCTTTATGGTTAACTTACTGCTGTGATTCTCAACCAGGGGTATAGTAGTAGGCTACTTAAGTAGAACTTTGCCAGGAGGTACAAGGAAAGATTGACATCAAAACAAATTTAAAGAGAAAAATAGAAGTTGATTTGTTTGTTAACAAATCCACATATAGAGTCAGCTGTAACACCTAAACAATTGTGTTACTATTGAGTATCTGAAAAAGTAGTTAGCAAGCAAGCAGAGGTCTAACAGCTAGCTAAAAATAATGCATATACATGGCTGGAGTGGTTGTTTAAAAGTATCAGTTAAAATAGTCGGCTAAAAAATAAAAATAAACCGTAAAAATGGTTAGCTAAAGGTAATGGATAAATGGTGAAATAGCTAAGCTCAATAGGTTAACAGTTAAAATAGCTAGCTAAAGCTAATGGATAAATAGTTGAAACAGTTAGCAAAAATTATTAAACAGCTGAAATAGTTTGCTAAAAGTAGACTTAAACAGTTGAAATAGCTAAAAGTAGTAAATAGCAGAAATAGTTAGCTAAAAGTATTTAAAAGCTGAAATTAGCTAAAAGTATTTAAAAGCTGAAAGAATTAGCTAAACTATTAAACACTGGAAATAGTTAGCTAAAAGTTGAAATAGTTAGCTAAAAGTTGAAATAGTTAGGTAAACAGTTAAGATAGTTAGCTAAAAGTATTAAACAGTTAAAAAAAATAATGGAATAGTTAAAATGTCCAGCTTCTGCCACACAAAAATGCACCAAACCGCAACACAAACATTAGTTCAAGCTGTATGAAAACACTAGTGTTATTTAATTAATAGTGTTAATTAACATCTGGTTCAACTGAACATATTTGAAACATGATGGTTGGTGTTAATAAAGGGGTAAGCTACTTGGGTTCATCTGACAGGCCTGTACATTAGTACATTAAAAGGTTGGGAACCACTGACTTACTAGATGCAGGATTTTCACAAGGATCAACTTACTGTACAAGCATACTGTAAACTAAGCTTGTTTCTTGCAAATGTGTGCTAGCATGCGCACGCTCACGCACATAGGCCTACTGTACAACCACTGTCATTCTCTCATTTAGACATGTCCATACACATTGATTTTGTGTTACTGTCCAAACACAAAAACTGTGCTCAGAACAGCCAGGAGCAATCGACTTAGCAGGATATGGGGAAACATAGGCTATAGCCTACCCACACAGAGACAAACACATACACCAACAGCAATTATTCTCCATCATGCGCAAAGTGAGGGGAAACCCAACTGTTATCTTGGATAAACACGCTGCCTTGCATGGCATGAAAAACCAATAAAGTGATTGAAGAGAAAAAACAAAGTAAAACTACAGCACAGAGACAGGCTAGTTAGCTTCTAGAAACATATCAAAAGGAGGTGGGGAGCAAAAGAAATAAGAACAAACGTGAACCAATTGGAAAAAGCAATAACATCAGCCTGAGGCCCTGTAATCAGTAGTTCTGCTCTTCCTGAGGCCAGATTCTGACGCCTGTTGGGCCAAACAGTCTGACTGCTCGGTGGAAGACGTGTGACCAGACTGGACTGGATTAGACTAAATACTGCATCCATATATTTATAAATTAAACCTATTTATTTATTTCATGAAATAACATATCACTAATAGCATAGTGCACATCCTTCCAGACACATAGACCTACAATAAAATAATTTCATAATAATAATAATTTATGTTGCAAATATAATAGAGTCCTACATTGTGTTCACAATCTGAGAAATCCTAACAAAAATATCCAAAACATGCAAATTAAATCATGTGGCTAATTTAACATGATCCCATATGCTAATAAACTCACTTGTATATCAAACAAAAGATCATTGCCCTGCCCAAATGTTAAGCTACCAATAGTGCTAAATGGCTTAGCCTCTTCCAGTAGGTAGGCCGGAGTTCACGGTGGCTAAATGGTTTAGAAGCGTTCAACACTAATAAAGCCATTAGCAGCTAGCTGTTAGACTAATGAGATCAGGGTGCCACATAGCATAGCAGCATGTTGGCTAATTTATGTGTCTTGTGTGTGTGATCAGGATCAGACGTAATTAGGAGCTGGGATGATAGTGATGAGCCACTGAGTAAAGAGAGACAAAAAGGCCCTGTTCACACCTTGCATTAACGTGCATCTTGAGTGACCACTTGTGATTGGATATCACTTCCCCGCTCTATATGCAAATAAACACGTACATCATTTCCGTTTGCAAAGACCAAATGCGTTGTTGTTTTTAGCGGGCAAGAGGCAGCAATGTACTGTGCAATGTGCCTAGTCTGAAAATTAAAAGAAGAAGAAATCAAAACAAAACACACTGGGTGTCCTTGGCGGTTCCAGGTAAACCAAATCACCCAAGATGTTTGACACACCTCTATATGCTTTTCAAATCCATTTTGCCTGTGTATATTGCTGTTGTTGTTGCCTATTGGTGCACTTTAATAGAGAGAGAGACCATCTGTACATTATCAAAAGTCACTACATGATTTTCTTCATTAATATTGTATACTTTACCTATCATAAGTCCCTGGTTAGTCCGGGGGTTTGCCACTGTCAATTAAAAACAGATTTTGCTGCAATCATTAATTTTAGTTCCTAGCCATTTACACGTTTTTTTATTATTACAGAGTGTGCATAGAACTCCTGGGTAAGTTACATGCATTGTCCTTGGATAGTCTCAATAACCATAACTGACTCTTATTGCTCTACAGTTGAAAGGGGTTTGAATAGAATTGTTAGAGGCAGCTAAAGGTTGTCTTATTGACTTTACTGGCAATGTGGCACACAGCCCCGGGCCTTTACCAGGCTGGCTTACAACATCGTTTCTTTTTGGGGGGAGAACAATGCAGTTTTAGCTTGGACGGAAGGCTGAAGCAGAGAGAAAAAGATTTACACATTTTACTGACTTAATGTAGATGTACTCTGACTTGGCAGCCAGACTAATGCAAGAAGCTTATTAGCTCTGACATACAGCTAACAAATTACAAGAATTTACATATCAGGAGGTTACAGACAGTACAAAAAAAGCTAGTGAAACCTTTCATTTATCTTCCTATGTGAACCAGCTGTAACCAGGTATTTCTGGAACATCGACTTTTCCCAAACTGTGATATACTTTTCCTTTGAACCCTTTAGAGTGTGCATTGCTTTGCAATTAACTATTTTCTGACTTTAGGACATGACGACATAACAGACATAAAAAGTGAATATGGAAATATATGCTCTCTCTAATTGTTATATTTAAAGGGACAGAACAGCTTTCTTTGGAACTACTTTTTACCTGTAAAGTCTTGTGACAGAGAGGTCTATGGATTATGTCTGAAAAAAATAGTGTATGAGAGTAAGATGAGAAGGTCAATACCACGTTTATGTCTGTAAGTAAATATTTGGGTGAACTGCTCCTTTAAAGTAGATTGAGAAGACTGATATGACAAAAATCATGCAAAATTAAAGCTAAAAATTAATTTTACTAATGTGAGGTGAGATTACTGTGTCAACTATTACCGAGGTCAAGAATGAACTTTCAATCTATTCTATGTTATTCTATTGCATTCTATAAAGGTCAGGAAACAAAAGAGGCCTAGTCATAAACTCTGGCACTTGACACCACTGTTAGTCCTCCAAGTTTGTGCCATAAATAGCCTGCTTATGTCATTACACGTGGGTTGCTGTTTAAAGAAAATGGCTGACAATAGGAATTGGAAGAAATGTGGTAAAACAGCAAGATGATATTGTTGCTTTTGCAGCATAATGTCTGTATGATCTGTTTAGCAGCAATCCTTGTGCTCTTGGGCAATAAATGATAGCTCTTCGTCCATCTTGGCTGCTCCACTTAGCTCATCTTTCAGTGGCTGAGCTGTGTAACTTTTCTAATCAGGAATGATACTCTAGATAGACTTACGACAAAGGGACAAAATCACACCCATTGTTTAGCTTTTGTAAGAGGCAAAAGGAAAACATACGATGTTTGACATTTTTTGTTATTATTTAACACCGTGTTCATTTCTGCATGTGTGTGTATCAAAATGCATATGCCTGTTGCACCATTTGCGCACCAGTTTCACCCTCAGACCTAAATATGAGAAACTCATTGTTCCTGTGGGACCACCTCAGTACTTGTTGTGCGTGGACGTGATGTACCAGAAACCAAATCTACAAACCATTTCAATGTTAGGCCAATGACTTCAATGACCCAACATGTTCAACTTTAAGAAAGTCGTAACCGTTGCAATCAAGAGAAATTCAAATATCTTTGATGGATGTCAAATTACGTAGTGCTCTCTGAATTACCTCATTTCTTTGCTTTCTGTCACGGGCTATGAAGAGGCTATAGAAAGCTGGTGCACAACATGGGTGAGTGAGAGGCCAAGGGGTGATGTATTGTGTATAACACACTGTGTACTCTTTGTCAATACTGTGTCTCGTGGTAGGCTAAGGAGTTCAATCCCATCGGGGCCACCCATGCAGACCATAAATCTATGAGGGAAGAGTTTTGCCACTGAAATATGCAGCACTCAGTGGGTTATTGCTGCTTGCTCTTACAGAATTTTGTTAAGACTTTTGTAAGGTCTAGAGATGGTAATGTCAATCTGTCAGTTGGTCGGTCGGTCCACTACCTTGGTCCAGACTCCAGACTTAAATATCTCAATGCTTATTGGAAGGATCATGTTCCCCAGGGGATACATCCTAAATACCTTCATGATCCCTTGACTTTTCATTTGTCAGCATGTCAAAGTTCCCAGTGAAATATCTCAACATCTACAATTTGGACTGGCACAACACTTTGTACCGACACTCATGATCCCCAGAGGATTAATCCTAATGACTTTGGTGATCTCCTGACTGTTCCAGTACCACCATGAGTCAACCTCATGGTGGTTTAAAATGAAATATCTTCACAACTAATGGAAGGATTGCCAGGAAATTTGGTACAGACATTCATGTTTGCCTCAGGAGAGTTGTAATCATTTGGGCGATCTCTCAAGTTTTCATCAGGTCAGAATTCAGCAATACTATTCTTTATGACCAAATACCTGGAAAACATTTCCATCGGCCTCAGTTTTACTTTGTTTGGTGCAAATTAGCAAATGTTAGCATGCTAAAATGCCTTACTAAGATGGCGAGCATGGTAAACATTATATCTTATAAGCATCAGCATGTTAACACTCTCATTGTATTAGCATGCTTACATTAGAATTAAGCCCAAAGTACTACTGTCTCCATGATACATTAGTTTGACTGTAGCCTCTAACCCCGAAATTCCAACAGGCTAAATAACGTGTTCCGGCTGCGCTGTGGTTTGGTTCTGTCCTTCACCATGCGCCATACCACACTGGGGAGCATCTCATAAGCGGAGCGTCTTGCCTGCTCGACTGTCATTGTTACTGAAAGGCTCGCTACAAGTACTTGAAAGAACAATCTTGGTTGATTAACTAGTATCTACCTTCCACTCCATGCCTTCTCTTCTCTGGCGTTGTCCTTCTATGGTGTCGTATAACATATCTTGTGTTTTTTTTCTCATTGTCCATGGTGCTGTAGAGGAGAGATTTACGATATTGGGATGTCTTTTGGTAAATTGACTGGATGCTCTCGTCCTGAAACTTTCTGCCCGGCCTGCCAAACACCCCGCGGCTCGCATGAAAAATAGACCTGGCGCGTATTTTTAGTGGAGACCTGCTTCCCGCACACTTCTGGGACGCGATGTGACGTGGCTGGTGGAATAACAAGCATTGTCTTGAATGGTCGTGACTGCTGGCAGCGTCCTTTGGCCATTAGTCTTGTAAGTTTCAGCATGGTGTCTTTGCATTTGGTTTCCATTGGAATATATCACTGGTTAGTCCCTACTTTAATGCTGGCATTATTCCAATGTCAAACATATACCAGTCTTAAATATACAGGTACATAAATTGTCTAAAACATTACTTTCTACATCTACATGTCATTATCACATTGGAACTGTTTGTTGAAAAACTTTGATCTTTATCTTTCCAGGTGCCTTAACTGGACTGTGACTATGACTGTGATAACTAAAGTTAAATTACAGCAACTATTTCACTAAAACCAAAGAGCCTGAACATAAATAGTCAACAAATGTTGTCAATGAGAATGGCTTTTGTTGGTTTCCTGTACAGCTGATTGCCTTTGTGTTTTTATTAGGGCTGTCAGTTTAATGCGGTATTGACGGCGTTAACGCAAACCCATTTTAACGGCGTCAACTTTTTTATCGCGAGATTAACGTTCTTTCGGATCTAGCTAGACCGGAAACGAAACAGACACACGGCGCGGCCGCACACACTTGTTTGGGCTTGCGAGCCGTGTAGCTACTGTAGGCTCGTCACGGCGATTAGCTTCGGAGCGAGTAGTGACTCTACAGTCAGTGAGAGAAACAAAGTGTCTCCCCTGTTCTTTCTGACCACGGTGGGAAACCTGGAGCAAGAAAAGTTAACCCTCTCCTTGATTTTATGTTGTTTATGGAGAAGGACAACCAGGAAATGAGTCGGGGGAAATCATAGTTGCTATGACGACCAGCCACGCTCGCCTCAGGCATGAGGCAGTACTATCTGCAATGGAAAATGGAGGTAACAGTGTTACATTATGTGACAGATTATTAGCTCCAAGTGTGAATGTTAGTGTAGTGCAGCTAGCCAAAGTATCTTCTATGTCATTCTTTTGCCTCTGCCTGCAGATGTTGTTTGTGTTTGTTTGCAAAACTGCACAAACTGCATCTATCAGTACATTTTACATCATGTTCGTTTACGTCATGTTCTCATCATGTTCTCTTTGACAGTGAAGTGAAGTGAATGTCATCAAAGTCACCATGTGCATCCTGCTGAACAACATGCGTGCTGAGCACAGCATGTGGTGTGATTGCAGGATGCAAAACTGTGCAGGACATGGTTAAAACACAGACCTTTTATTAAGAATATAAGGTTTTTACGACCCAGAAAAAAATCTAAAGCTCATCAAAAACTTTCAGAAAAGACTCAACAATGTATCCAATATGGTATTGAGAGCGAGGTACAAACTTTTTTTTTTCTGTCTTTGTTTCTTCTCAGACGTGGCAGCTGAGTGCCCTGAAAGCTAGAAGACAGACAGGGGAGCAAATAATTACCTTTCCCAGGTAGCTGCAGTGATTGTTGGGGGCTGGAAGATGAGTGAAGAGGGTTCTGTGTGTGTCCGAAAACGGCATGTCCTTTTGACCTTGCAGCGCTGCAGACACACAAAGAGAGACAGGTTTGTGTCCCCAGACAAGAGGTCTGCTTTCACCTGAGCAGCTCGGCCAATTACACCCCCCCCCAGCAGAGACAAAGACAAGCAGAGCGGGATGAGTGACTGGGACCAGGCTGGGAACCTTTTCATTAGAGGAGGGGTGAGGAGTGGGTGAGGATATTGGAAGAGAGAGGGAAATTCTAAAGTTAGCAGATTTTGGAAACAAAAATAACATTCCATGTATGCTCTAAAGATTTAAATCATCACTTGATTTTGCAGTTAATGATTTTGATTGGAAGTGTCTGTAATACATTCCCAGAAGCACCAGCATATTCACATAGTGTTCTCGAGGGAGGCTAGTTTTGGCTAAATGCCTTCAGGTGTGTGAACAAGTTCATACTTGGCCACAAGCGTATGCACTGGAAAGCTTTGTACACAGGTTTGGTATTGCCGTAGAAGTCAGCTAGCATCAGATCACATTATGTGATTTCATAACAAATTCTGGCAGAGAATCCACATTCCTTCTCCATGGTGCGTGTGGTTATGGCAGTGAAAGCGTGTGAATATCGTGACAACTAACATTGAAACTGACATTATGTCAGCCTCATTTGATCTCACACGAGCAGTAATATGACATAGAAAGACATTTGCACGTGGAATACCACACACACACACACACACACACACACACACACACACACACACACACACACACACACACACACACACACACACACACACACACACACACACACACACACACACACACACTAATCTCTTACTAAACCAAGTCGCTGGTGGTTTGGGGCATTGATTTATTCACTAACACAGGGATTTAATTGAAATATTGTTTTGGAAATATTGTCTGTCCTGTCTATGGAGCAGCAGATGTGTAGTGGTGCGTATATGCAGGTATATGACATATATGAAAAATGATGCACTGTTACAGATTAAAGTATTCAACAGTTTATAATGTAGTTAAAAGCTCCAGCTGAACACATAACACACATTAAAGTTAATCCAGTACATCCACATTTACATAGACACCACTACCACCTTGGAGCTGTATACCACTAACATAGTACAGTTAGAGCTAGTAGAATAGTTTAACGCTGTTCAAGTGATCATTTAGTGAAATCCAGACCCTAACAAGCCCTTCACTGGGCTGTCATATCATATTGTAAACAAGCTATTAACAAACAAGTCCACCTTTAACAGCAGCACTGCACTGTTCTGTAAAGCCGGACCTCATGAAAACACTTTTTATTCTTTGCTTAGGTAAGGTGTTCTATTTTCAATTGTCTGTGTTATGTGTCAGTGTGATTTGTGGCGTACAGTACATTAAACCTGTTAGGCCTTTGAATTAGCTGGCACGAAGATATGGGGCTGTTATTGAAGCCATTATGAGATTTAGGCCCTGAACAGCCGCAGGGCTTCTTTCAAAGAGAGCGAAAGCCAGTGTTAGCTTCTTCCAAGCAACAATACAGCTAGACACACACAATCATGCAATCACACACACACACACACACACACACACACACACACACACACACACACACACACACACACACACACACACACACACACACACACACACACACACACACACACACCCAGGATACCTGCACATTATACTGTGAATGCAGAAACATGCATTTAGGGACACACACACACACAAGTTTAAATGTGCATAAATGTTATCAACACAGTCTTGCACTTACACACATACCATATTCCAAACCATTGAAAATGATCATTACTTGTTGGTAAATGAGAAATAAATTGAAATAAATCTGTGGGCATGGATTATCTTAAGTAAAGAGTGTGCTTTATATATTGTAATCTACACTATTTTTTTTAATAATAATTGTCTCTTTACTAGAGAAATGTTAGATTAATAAAATATTCATCATGAAGAGGGTCTTTTGGAAAACACCTGTGGTGAATGGTGGTCACAAGAAGTTTGTTTTTGTAATATAAAATAAAAATATGATATAAATGGAGATAAATGAAAAGAAAAACAAAAGAAAAATGTCCTTGGCGACCAAGAGCCTCGAAAACTGCTTAAATACTGCATTTTTTCAAGGCAAAAGTGTTTATAGTTGTTACGAGTGGCCGCAGATCAAGGTGGGGCGAATAAAAGCCTGCCATCATACCAACATCTAACTTCATTGAAAGCTGTGTGATGCCTTTAAAGAGGCCAACACAGCAGAAGTATACATTAATTGAATCACTTGATGAACTGTAAATGTACACTATATTTGTAAGAATGATGCTTTTGGAGGCAATACTGCTGAGTGGAATCTAAAAATGTAAAAAAAAAAATGCTTGTTTAAAATCAGTACCACATTTTCTGTCTAAGTATGCCCTGCTATTTCTTCAGGAAGTAGACAACTAAGACTTTTATCTGCACTGTCATCAAGAGAAAACCATGTAGCTGCTCCACTGACAATGAAAGGTAGATTTACTTTGTAGACTCATCTTGGGATATCTGAGTCCACTTATCAGTCTGTTTGTTTTTCTCAGAAAAATCTAGCATTTTAGTCTTAATTTGTCATTATTTGTAGCTAATGATGTGATTTCCCACAGAGCATAACAACAACAGGTTAATTCCTCTCTGCTGTGTAAACCTCCCCGAGGTGGTCTTTGGTCTGTTTTGTGCAGGGCTTAGCTGACATACATTCATCTTTTGGCTTTTCAAATTGGTTTGACAAGTTTTCTCACCCCTAATTTGTCATCATATGTGCTCACTGACTTTGCTTAACACCCCCCCCCCCCCCCCCTGTTCCCCTGTCACATTTAGAGGGCTAATGGGGTCCACTTCAGATAACAGTTGTTTGACCAAGTCTGTCTCCAACCTTTAATAGTCTGTTTCAACAAGCAGAGCACCAAAAAGCAAACTTCACCTAAGAGGTAGTGCGTACAGCACTATGTACATATGTACATATTATTACATGGCCATGTGATAACATGATGGCACACACTCAGAAATCCTCACAGAAACACACATATTTTCCACATGGAGAATTGAACATTTCAAAGGAATAATGTATGTAAATGCTGATAAAGGGGTTTCAGTTTCTAGGTCATTCTGTGGTTTCAGTCAACCCCCTCCCCCCCCCCCCCCCCCCACACACACACACACACACACACACCATCCAATCTCTTACTTTGGCAAAGAGCAAACTGTTCACCTTACAGATTGTTTGAGGCCTTTTGAGACTAAATGAGCTATGACAAACAATGTCAGGTCAACCAATTAAGTTCTGATATATTATACTTAACCGATTCATCTCCCAATAATGCATCTTACAGTGAGCCACAAAATAAATGTTTAGAGATCATCAAGTTAATTGTTTATTATTATTATTATTATTATTACATGTCATTTAGCTGAGGCTTTTATCCAAAGCGACTTACA
This sequence comes from Gymnocephalus cernua, assembly GCA_023631565.1. Classification (NCBI taxonomy): domain Eukaryota; kingdom Metazoa; phylum Chordata; class Actinopteri; order Perciformes; family Percidae; genus Gymnocephalus; species Gymnocephalus cernua. Next base: position 30,789,766 of record CM042436.1, read on the forward strand.
ATTGCTATATATGTCAGAGGTCACACGCCTCTGGAGCAACTAGGGTTAAGTGCCTTGCTCAGGGACACATTGGTTGATGCATCACAGTGGGAATTGAACCCTGATCTCTCACACCAAAGGCATGTGTCATATCCACCGCGCCATCACCACCCTGTGTATTGTGTATTGCTGTGAAATGCTGGTGACTGCAGTTGAGGTAGGGGAGTCCATTGCATGAAGGTTTGGTTGGTGGTTCAATCCTTGACTTGCTGAGCATGCCCAGATAATTTGGCAAAACAAATAAAGTATGTTGTCAGTGGCTTTCAGTATCAACTTTCTTGCCACACACCTGATAATTAAAAACATTTTCGTATTTTTTTGATAGAAAACGTCATGTGGCCCAGCATTATGTCTCCTTTAAAATGTATTTGTTGCTGCAAATTAGTTGAAGTCATTTTGAGGTAGAAAGGTTGGTTTTCCTGCTTCGTCTATTGTTTCAAAACATAGTTTATTCTATGGATAGAGGTCTAAGTGAATGGAAGTATTAGAGTAATTAAGTGTAAAGTCAGACAGCATAATTGTTTTCCTTTACAAGTTCGGAAAGAGGCTGGTGGGCTGGGTGATTGATTAAGTACAATAGAAATGTCTCTGTTTCTGAGAACGATGGCTGACATGCTTTGGCCATTATATCTTAATAGCACAGATCCAGGCACATTTTTTCTTTCCTCTTCTTCTTGCTTTTCTTTGTTTGTTTTTTTATGTAGTTGTATGTTTATTCTAAGCAAAGATCACCATTGCCATGCCAACTTGCTGTTTTTTGTTTCACTGATCACCAGTAAACTCTTTTTTATCTGATCAGTAGATTACCACATTCAATAGAAAAATGCAGCGATTACTTCTCCACACAATACTTCCTATAGGTGAGAGGTTTTCTGCACATAATGCTCGATCATGTTTTCTAAGAATCCTGTGTGTTGATCTGGGTTATCGCCTAATCCATGTAGTGCAAGCAGAGGGCTGGACAGTTCTTCATAGCTCTTATCAGACTCTAGGCCTCTTGCATTTCCGTTAGAGAGAAGGCGCTATCTCACCTAGCCCTTTCTTCTGTCCAGACTGTTCACCACAGATTAGTCAAGCTGGCTAGTCAAGAGGAGTCTAATTACTGCTTGGCCATTTAGTAACCAAAGTAATAGTTTCATTTATACAGTATGTACACTTTCTTCTTACGCGTTCTCTCCTACTTTTAACGTTGTTAAGTTGAAAATTCTTGTGTTCTAAAGCCTTCTTTTCAGAAGAAGCAGAAAACAGTTTAGAGTTAGTTTTCTCCCAACTAACACTGCACTAACGCTCAAACGCTCTGACTTACCAGAACTACATAAACAGCCACGCTGTTACATTTTATTTTCAGATTCAAAATAGCACTTCACCAACACTTGCTGCACTTCTCCCGATACACAATATGAGACCAGTATGCCTCACTAGGTCAGTCTCACAGGCACTCATTCCAGTTCCCCCATACAAAAAACAACTATGGTCAGAAATCCTTTTTTCATACATACACCAACATTTGAAATGACATTCCCCATCACATCAGAACACTACCATCCATCACATATTTCAAAAAGGCATACAAACTGTTCCTTCTCAACAGTTACATTTGCACACATTGATTGCTCATGTATTGTCCAAGTCTTGTTTGCACTGTCTGTATTATTGTTTTTAGTTGTCTGTATCTGTCTAGCCCATGCTAATGTCCTGTGTGTTTCTGCCTTCATGTGCCGTAATTGTGTTCTTTGTTCTATGTTTCTGCAGAACAGGAACCTGCTTTTAAACTGAGTCATTTAAACTGTATTTTAATGTTACTTTTAATCCTTTTCAGTATAATAAATGAAATGAATGAATGAAGAAATATCAGTTACCACGTAACACAATATAAAGCTATTACCATCAAAAAGGATAGACAGGGGCGGCCTCTAGCTCTCCCAGTAAAAGCGTTCATAATCAAATAGAATAGCAACATAAGAGCATAGTACACTAATTTGGAGTGACTTTGGACAAATCATCAATTATTAGGCTCCACCCACTGAGGTTTGAAATAACCAAAAATTGTTTGTTTAGCAAACCATTCCCATTTTGTCTATTTAAACAGTGGAATTCACTTTGCATCAACCATAATTGCCCAGTTAACCTAGCAAGAATTTACTGCTAAAAGATGGATTAATCAGATCCCTAGGGGCCAGTTGTTCAAAGATAAGATGATCGGATTTAGGTGCTCGGATTGGATCAAATCTTGAAAATGGGTTGTTCAAAAGGGAAATAAGGAATCTGAAATCAGATTAGATCACGGAATCCAATCCTAGTTTTAATCTGGATCAAACCTTCAGTTTGTGGGGTTCAAAACTATTCAGTAGGATTTGGATAACTTTGATCCAAAAAAACAGGATTATCTTGATCCCAAAAGGGGATTCCAGGAAGCAAATGCAGTAAAACTTTAAAATTGGTCAAATAATAAATTTGTATCATTTAGTGTATATACGTTTATTTATATTTTGCACTTGACTTGTGTAACCGTTGTAACAGTGATAAAGTAGACATAGGCAACCAATTAAGCTATTCAGTAAAGTAAAAATAAAATAAAAATTATCTCGTCCCCCTGAAATAATCCCCCAAACAGATTTCAATAACAAACAAAAATAATATAGTCTATTTTTCTGTCATTCATCACCGTATATTAATTTCAAAGAAACAATCATCAGAGATGAAGTAGACAAAGTAAGCAATGTACTGTATTTCTACCACAACAGCCACCAATCCCAAGTCCAGTACACCATGTTACTATTCCTTAATTAACAGACCACACGGCCAGAAAGAAGATTGGCAGTTGTTGGGGGGTTTTTTTTCTATTTATTTTCTTTCATTCTATTGGTTGAGTCCAGAAATGGCGCCTGTGGTTCGCTGATAGCATCGCTTGCTGCAACCACATGAAGAGAAAAACCAACAGTCAATTACAGCATTAGCACGCACGCACGCACGCGCGCACACGCGCACGTGTGCGCGCACACACACACACACACACACACACACACACACACACACACACACACACACACACACACACACACACACACACACACAGTGGCTGGCACACATATGAACACGCTCACCTGCATTTCTAGTAGTGACAACAAAGATCGTGACAGTACCAATTTATGCAAGCAAGGTGTAACAGATAAATTCATTAAAACATAATTTGCTAATCTCAATAATTACATCAGACAGCACAGTGCAGAATGTACAGCAGCACCAAGCACATGTTGCTGTACCAAACACTTGGGTGGTGCATGCTAAGTGTCACTAAGGAAAGTACATTAGACAAAAGCTCCATTAAAAGTGAGTCACGTTGGCGTGCTGAGGGTTGCTGTTTCACAGAACATTATTTTGGATATGCCCATCCCTCCCTCACTCTGTCACATTCACTGCTGAACATACACCCCTTTTCAAAGGCCTGAGTGAAAGTAAAACATACTTTACAGTATATAAACAACAACAGCTGTTTCCAGCATATTGTCTCTCCTATGATGAGTCATTCTCAACAGTGGAGGTAAATATATATTTTTTTAAAGAAAATTAGTAGAACATGACTTCTCCTGCAAGATGTGGTTGTTTCAAAAGTAACAATTTTGAAACTGCTAAAAATATGGGTGACCTACACTCAATACTGTGCATGAACACATCCTGTGTCAGGACTAAAGCTTCTGTCCGTTTCATTTTGACCATTTCAAATCAGGATCTAACAAGGTGGGACCTCTGGGAACAACAAACCGCAGCAGAACAACTTCTGCTAAAATTGCACTGTCCATGCTCTCCGGGACACTCTGCCACTGTAAATCACACATATAGCACCCTTACACAACAACACTATTCAGACATGGAACATGTAACATTGCTGGCTTCATCATTTAGACCTATTTTTAGGCCCCATCCAGACAAAGACGTTAGGATGAAAACGCATCCGTCTTCCCTGGATTCGGTTCAAGAAAATTCACGTACACATGAATCCATATGTAAATGACTCAACACGCTACTTCATTCATGTTATTATAGTCACTTCCTTTCATAACATACCATAGTTCTCTACAGCCATGGACTAGACTTTAATAACTTTCACCACTGCTCATTATATAAAGGCCACCGCTAGAAAACGTTACATTGTATAATGGATTGCTTTCTATTTTGCAATTCTGTCTGCTATCGGACATGATTGCAGCGCGCTAGATAGCAGAGCTAACGCGCTAGCTAGCTAGTTAGCGCGCTAGCTAGCTAGTTAGCATGCTAGCTAGCGCTAACGTTAGCTCTGCTAGCTAACATCGGCAGTCAAACAAACATGAATGATCCGTCTTTTTGATAATCTAGCTACACATTTTTCTTGCGGTAGCCTTTCTACAATAAGCGGTGCTAAAAGTTACTAGAATCCGTTCAAGGAGTTGATGAGCAGACAGATTAGCAAGCTAGTTGATAAGTTCTCTACTTCCACTTTATAAACAGCATTGAGTCCCTGCCAGAGTGGTCAGCTGGGTTGAAGGCAGTCAGCTGTGAGGCCGAGGTGTGTGGGGATGACATCATCGATACGCACTTATGCGGTTTCACCGTACACACGAAGCCAAACGTGAGCCGTTTTTTTTTTATTCACCCTGGGACCAGGTTTCAAAAAAGTGCGTTTACGGGCAGTGCGTTTACAGGATTCATGTGGACAATCGGCCCAAACGATGCAAAAGATGTGCGTTTGCATCAAAATACGTCTTCATGTGGACTGCCCCTTAGTTTCTATGTTCTTTACAGCTGCCAGTTTTTCTAAAGTCTGATAGTGAACAAGCACTGACTGATAGGACGTTAAGTTTGAACTCGTTTCATTACTATTTTCTTTCATTCTGTATGTAAAGCGTTTTGCTGGATATTCATTTTTTCCCCCATGCATTTGGCATGAATGAAATTCAAAATAAAGAGATGAAGTGCTGGTCTGATTATTACTGTGGCTGTAGGAGAGTTTTGCTCGGACCACATCTCAATGGGTTTTTATCTTAAACGTTAAGAATCTCCTCAAGAAGTTAACATTGGCAGATTTGCAGAGTTTCATAGTTTATTAAACATATTTTTTTAATAGATTGATTCAGTTTAGACTTGTGCCATGTTGAAAGTCATAATTTAGTGGATATCACCATTAAATGTTTCAGGTGCTGGTTTAATTTTTGTTTTTATTTTGCTTTCGCTACCAGCCGCAACAGGGACGCTGGTATTGTTTTCATTTTGTGATTCTGTGTGTGCGTCATCATGGCAAAAATGTGGTCCTGAAGACACCTACTGTAACGGGAACTACCACAGAGGTCTGAGCTAGGGTACAGGAAGTAAGGGGGGTAGGAAGTAGGGAGGAGGCCATTCGCCCAATTTTAAACTTGAAAATGCCTGTAGATGTAAATGGGAGTGTGACAGTGTTTGTTGGTGCGACTGGAGACCTGTCCAGCGTATTTTTCCCAGCTTTGCACTCAGTGCATTCTGGGAAAGGCTCTATAACGAACATTCCCTGTAGGCAGAGGAAACAGATGAATAGGCTTTACAGTTTAAGTATTAACTGATATTATTCATGTTGTTCTAACTGTCATGATTGGTTGTTTAGAATATGATCCCGCTCTTAACAAATCTTTACACTGTTATGTGGAAGAGCCTGATTGATGCGGTTTTCATATACACATGTATTTAACTGTGACAATGACTATGTTTACCTGCATTCTGGTTCAATGAACCCCAAGTTGCACCCTGGATGCTCTATGTATAGCTGTCCACTGCTCCTAATACTTAGGATGGGTTAAATGCAGTAATGGAATTTCACTACATTGTACTGTGTGTATGTGATGATGAAGAATAAAGTTTGATCCTTTGGTTTGATCATTTAAAAGTAGCTGTGTTTCTCCTTCATATCGGGTCTGTAGCCTTGCAAACTGTTGGTTGGTTGGTTTGTGAACAGCAGCTGACAATAAGCCGTAAACAGGCAAGAGGCCATAAACTGGGCGTAAACTGCGGTAAAAACCCTGATTGAGACGCATATTCCGAATGCGCTGTATACATGTCCAAAGAATGCCTCTAAAACCCGAATAATACCGGAATACCCCACGTCTTTTTTTTTTTAAGATAATTTTTTTTGGCATTTTCAGCCTTTACTTTGATAGGACAGCAGAAAACATTAAAGGGGAGAGAGAGGGGGAATGAAATGCAGCAAAGGACCGCAGACCGGAGTCGAACCCTGGCCCGCTGCTGCGAGGAGTAAACCTATATATATGGGCTCCGCCCGATACCCCACGTCTTAATCGGAAAATGCTATATTCAGGAAAAATGTCTTATTCGGAATATCCAACCGGAATATGCCGTTTACATGACCCGTATCAAATTTGGAATATTGTCATATTCGGAATAATAGTGGAATATTGGTGTGCATGTAAACATACTCATTGCATTTGTATATATGTGATTGTGATTGTGCTGTTCTGAGCTTTCACGCCTCCTTTAAAAAAATGGAAATTGACCACAAAGTAACTTATTTGTAATAACGTGTTTAGAAATGCAGAATCATAATACAGATGATATAGTTAATAAAATAAAAGGCAATTTTAAGCTGCACCTGTCAATATTTTTTTAATATTAGCATTGGATAAAATAACTGTGTAATATGGAAGGCGTCCCTCGTAGTGAATTATCAACCGACTTTGCAGTTCCCCTTTGACTTAACTACTGTGATTTATTGGGTGGTCAGAAACACAACTAAAATATTGCTCCACTTCTCCTGTAGGCACTATGTTAAAGTTTTATACAACTTTATTCAGTGTTAAGATGTCTGTGTTGTGTTTACAGGTTGTTCCGCTGCTCCCAGGATCAAAAAAGTCACTTAATACAGTTTTCAAAATGAAAGGATTAAAGGCTCCAACAGCCTGCATACCTTGAGCTATCAAAGGAAACCAAAAAGAAAAGCCTTGAAAATATCTAATAATTTATCTGTGAAATTAGTCTTTTTTTTATTTACAACTAACTACTTGTTGAGCTGTTGTCATTAAAAGGAAACAGTAAACAGACAAAGAAAGACAGGTAAATGTGATGACCAAAAATGATACTGACTTCTTATACCACAGATGTGATATGCGCCTCAGGCTGGTGCAGCGTCATTAATCTTCCCCAGAGGCACAACGGCCAACTGTTGTGGCTGGAACCTTTCTCTGGTTTAACGCCTCAGAACCTTCCTACGGGAGCTCATCCACACTGGAAACCACACACACACACACACACACACACACACACACACACACACACACACACACACACACACACACACACACACACACACACACACACACAAACACACACACACACACACACACACGCCTGTTATGTTACCTTTCACTGCTGTTGTTTTGTAAATGCAGCTCGTAAAATGAGATGAGCTGATTTGGGATTATTTCCAAGGAAATGGGGTGTGTGTGTGTGTGTGTGTGTGTGTGTGTGTGTGTGTGTGTGTGTGTGTGTGTGTGTGTGTGTGTGTGTGTGTGTGTGTGTGTGTGTGTGTGTGTGTGTGTAAGCAATAAAGATACAGAAACTACAGGCCAAGTGTTACAACTGGATAAGCAGGAAAGGTTGGTTTTCAGGACTGTTAGGAAGAGAGTATTCATATGTGTGCACATGTTTGCTGGCTGCTACTATGTTTACAGGCTGTGCATACTTCACTATGTCTCTTTTCAACAGTACACCAGTTTCCTCTTTCATGTACTGTACTCAGTGCCACTTATCAGTTTTGGAAGAATTTTTAAGACATAATTATAATGTGAATTGTGACACTTGAACTCAGTTGTACATTTAAAGTCAAACCAGATCAGGAATATCTTGCTCGTAAATGTCTGGCAATGAATGGATGATCCTTTGTAATTACCCAACACGCTCTGCCACAAATGCACACCTTAATAAGTCATCACATCAAAGCCTCTGAGAGATGTCTCAGTAATACTTAGTATAGCTGTGCAGTTTGTTTTCAACATGAACTGTATTGACAATGCATCTCCAATAAGAAGAGGTGTACAATACTGCACCCTGTCGTAGTGTCCTAGAGAAGGGGTCTTCAACGTTTTTTAGGCCAGGGACCCTTTAGCTCATAGAGAGACCGAGTAGGGACCCCCTACTGTATATATTGTAAACAATTGAGTTGCATATTAAACTGGGCCAAACTGATGTAAATAAATGGATATTATTTAAACATCATGTTTTAATGTGAAACATACATGTGGAAGGGACAGTGAATCTGTAAGCCTAGCTGTATGGCTACCGCAGTGGCTACCTTACCTATTGTAAGCTTATCTCCAATATGTCTTCTTTTTTTCACAAATAGGCCAATTTGTCTTTGCTATTATGTAATATGTTAGATTCATATCGATGTATATTTTCAGACATATTTCATTTTTGATGAATAATAATATATTATTTTTATATATTTTTTAAAGATAAATTGGCGACCCTCTGCAGTTACTCTTTGTTGTGCAGTGTTGCGATTCATATTCATATTCATATTTTGGGCGAACGTGAACTGAATTGTATTACTGCCTGATGAATGTTACTGTGAACTCATTCCTTCTGGTGTCTGTGAACGGCACGCTCTCTCAGTTTAACTTCGTTCAGTAGGGTGCCAGATTTTTATAGAGCCTTCCAGGCGAAAACCCGGCTAAAACACACCGTAAACAGGCCTTCATATGTAGCTAAAAAACACCCAATCTGGCAACAGCAGCCACCAGTGTCGCACCGCCGCATGCGTCATCAAAACAAAAAGCAGTATGGATCACTTAAATGAGTTTAATGACAAGGTCGGTGAGAATGGGGAACTTTCCAAACACTGGGTCACGGACCCCCTGTTGAAGATCTCTGTCCTAGAGCATACAAGGTGGTAGCATGCTAACCAGGGTAACCACTGAATCCCTGAGCAGTATCAGAGTAAGGCCTCCTGCACACTGCCTGCGTGGCGTGAGCGTGGTGTTTCTGTTGCGTGTCAGTTGCGTGGCGGCTGCGGGGTGTTGTCTATGTCTTTGCACACCAGAAATGTGTCTGACGCGGCGCTGCTGCTGCTATTGGATCACATATGGGGTGAGAGTTGTGGAAATGTACTGCACTCAAGCAGTATACTTCATGTTAAACATAAATATATAATGATTTAATTACAGCAAAGACAACGTCGGCAGTATTGACGGCAAAATAGGCTACAGAATATTTTGTTCTGTATTGACAGGTGCAATATTTGAAAATCTATAATTTTTTTTTTAAATTACATTTATTTTTGCATTTATGTTGAACCCTAGAGACTTTCAAACATCAAAATGTCATTTATTAAATGTATTCATGTCAAAATGACATATAAACATCTTTTTGTATTCTATTTTGCCTGGAAACGCTCCAACATGCTTGCGTGTCACACGAAGAATTGGTGTTGGTCCTATTTCTAGCATGCACGCGTTTTCGGTGCAGCTCAAGCCGCACCTGAGACGTGCATGTCACGCAGGCAGTTTGCAAGCACTAAGCTGTTAACTTGGGAGCCGAAATAAAAACGGACATGCCACGCAGCTGACACGCTCACGTCACGCAGGCAGTGTGCAGTGGCTCTAAGGCTTACTGAGACAGGTGAATGAGTTTCACCCAAGCCTGACAAATAGCCTTGACCTTTGCCCTCTCGACACCTCGAGTGCCCCTAGGACAAGAACTATTTAGTCAGCGGACACCTCATATAGTCCAGCAATGTCTTTTATACTCTTCATCTCCATTTAAGGTGTCATACATTACCTGTTCCTTTTATCTTGTGCAATCTTAAAACTAATGCTTAAGGCAGCAAATGTTAGCTGGTATCTGTCATAAGGTATACTAAAGCAGGATATTTTCACAATTTCATATGTCGTGCATACTAAATAAAATTAAATAAATATAATAGTATGTTGCATTGTTAGTCATTGTCTTAAATTAATGTATGGATGTACAGACAACAATCAACTGCATTACTTTAATACTGAAGAAAACTAAACATGATGATTATTAGGCAATATCTGAAGTTTCATTATGGCTTCTGAGTGTATGGAAATGTTTCATTCTTACCGGAAAACGGTATGTATATAATGTCTCCGTGTTGAAAAGTGTGCTACTTCTGATGCAATTTGAGTCAAATGGGGTCAAAGGGTTAATATTATTGTAAGTTATACATTGCTAAGCGATATGCTAAGCTGTATACATTGCCATATCTAGTGACTTATATTAGCACTATTATAATTATTTTTCTGTCTTTCCTGGGAAATATTAGGAAATGATGCATTTTACATCTAGTAAGATAAACATATCTTGCACTATTGCAACTACAAAAAAAACTATAATATAAGATCATTTCACGTTATTGAGGAAGTGCTTCTTTAAGCCAAGGTGCTGACCCTACATTGTTTTTTAAGAGTACAATCCCTTAGTGACATGTTATCCTTTATCTGTGTTACACCCCTTCTTTACTCCCAGGCCCTCTCACCTGTCACCCTGTGACAGTGAAATACAGCTCTTTGGATGTAGTAACCTCTCCATCCTCTTTTTTCTTGACATTTTGTATTCTCTACCTGCGTAACCAAAGCCCTTCAGAGTAACCCTCACTTCCTTTACCCCCCCCCCCCCTTCTTCATTTTTCTCTTTCACCACTATGATCTGCCCTACCCTCTTTCTCTCTTTACATCCCTATGTTTCTTCGTCTTTTCCCTCTCATTCTCCAGCGCACTGCTCTCCCTGTCAGTGTCATCCCCTGCTATGCTGTACTCTCAGGGCTAAGCCACAGGATCAAAGAAAATGCTTTCTGTCAAACCAATCGGAAGTGAAAGAATCCTAAAGCTCTAAAGTAGTCTGGTTACTTTCTTGAATGTCATAGAAAGCACACACATACAGTGTAAATGTCATTGGCTGATATTGAGATAATGAGATATTCTCATTAACCATGGGCATATTTTACTTTTTGTACAAAGCTCTTCAATTCAGCTTCTTCTTTTAAATACTGGACTGGATTATTTTTTTCTAGTACAACTGTTTGTGAATGAGTATGGAAGGTAAGATATGTTTGATAATCATGAAGTCATTTTCAGGACTCGGAAAAAAAGCTAAACCTTTTTCCTGAAAAATATCCAAATGTTTAAAAAAATACTGTGTGAGAATAACCACAAGGATTCTCACATAAAATTCTCACATAAAACCTCTTGTTGTCATGAGACAGTCAAACAACTGCTGTCTCTCTAATTGGACCTCTTGTCCTTCACAGGGCAATTTTCTAAACAAAACACATGCTTTACATTCTCATGTCCAGCTGCAGCCTGGACAAAAACAAGCCAGAAAAAAATCCATTCAGACTGTAATTTTCCTGAGAGTTTTGCACCCAGGTACCTTTTGTACAAGTGGCTCACACTCCTGCAAATAAACCCATGGATGGAAACACTTCATAATTAATGAGGACGCTGTATGCTAGCAAAACACATGGTGATACATATGAATGGTATCATGAGAAGGACAGAATAATACAGTCATTAAATCTCATTTATTAAAGGGTCAAATGTGAGACAGGGTAGTCTTCGTTTCTGTTGTTGTGTGTACATAAATGCAACTGCAGTGTCACAGACACACGCACGCGCGCACACACACGCACGCACGCACACACACACACACACACACACACACACACACACACACACACACACACACACACACACACACACACACACACACACACACACACACACACACACACACACAGACCTGTGGGCTAGAGTAATAGCAATTAGGCTAAATCGTCACTGATTGTTTCATTATTTTACATTGACAGTGACAGCTCATGTTTATACGTTTCACCAAATTACATCTGGACATGCGGTAACATTTGCCTGTTTTTTGTTTTGCTTTTTTAAATAGCAAAGTAAGACTGAACCAACACACATTATTCCTGATCAGTTATTTTCTTTGTCCGAACAAAGATGGACTAATGAGTGATTTTATGAAGGTGATAGGGATGGCAACAAACCCAATTTACATACACTCTGTTAAACATTAAGAAAAACAATTCCAAGTAGCATTCAAAATGTTCCATGTATAATGTTTTAAAATCTTCAAACAAAATAGAATTTTAATTTAAATTTTGATCTATTCCATTTGAGCTTTAGTTAGTTTAGTATCTAAACCAGTTTTTTCAAGTTCTGTCAAGTTAAAGTAAAGAGAGCAGAGATAGTTTAAGTTTTTACAGTCGAGCTTTATACTGTAGATAAATAATGTACAGCTGCAACTCCCATCTGTTAGCTATAGAGGATTATGCCACAAGACTGGTCTGTGGAGAAAATGGGCTGCAGGGGAAAATGCTTTCTGGGCCACAGAGGATTTTTTTATTTATTGCAATACCACTAGCAGCCACTGGGACAAGTTGGCAGCACATGCACAGCAGCTGGATTCTCGCGATATCACAAGATCACGCAAGAATTGCGGGATCAAATATCACACATCGTGTCAGGCTTCAAGTAGTCTTGCTTTGCCAGACCATCCACACGCTGCGGAGCGGAGGAGGGTCTGGCTAGTCCACACAGCATTCAGGGATGGGAGGAAAACGTGTTCTGGTTAATTGGCATTTCTTTAAACCAATCCCAATTGTCATGGGAGCCGCTAAGCTCCGCACAGAGTCGCTGTAAAATAGTGGTGCAAGAGAAAACAAAACAAAATCTAATTATCAACTACACACTTCTTGACTACTATCAACACTCTCTGATGAAAACAATGACTGACGACAGCTTGCTCTGTGTTTATTAGGTCTAGAGAGATGTTCCGTCATTTCCGATTTTAATTTTTTGAACAGCAACAATACAGATTAGCGCTGCCTGCTGTTATGGAGATGTATTACGTCGTACGCTCAAGTCAGCGTCACAACGGTGTGTTCCTCGGGGAGCCGACTGATCAGTCCGACTGCCTTTTTTGCCGACGGTCGGCCGTAGGCTTGGTGTGTCAGAGCCTTTACACAAATGTTCTCCAAAGTTGATACATTTTAAATCTGTGTATTTTAGTGTGTACAGGGAAAACTGACACATGGACTGTTCACCTGCATGCAACCAAAGCCCATTCAAACATGATTGGTCAATACTACTTGGACTATAAACCAGAATGCTTCTGATACCAAAATATTCCCTCATTGCATACATGTTTTGCATTCATATGCAGTAAAGGTGGAGATGAAGGTTTAACCTGATAAGTCAGCAGAGTTACCGGACTGTATCTGTCTGCAAAGCAAAGTTGGTTTATAGGGGAATCTACTGTAGTTTGGTGTAATGCGTGTTTAGTGTGTGTGTGTGTGTGTGTGTGTGTGTGTGTGTGTGTGTGTGTGTGTGTGTGTGTGTGTGTGTGTAAGCATACACTCTCTTCCATGGAAATGATTTCAGCTGAGTGATAAGCAGTTCCCGTCCTGTTACACCAGACCTGAAACTCTTGCTGGAAAGAGGAAGTTGGCAGAGTTCACAACAGGTCCCGAGGTCACAGCACAGTGTAACCTCGCTGCGCTCTCTAATGACATCAACAACCACTAAAACGTGGCTCTTACAGCTGCGACGGGGTCCAGAGGTCAGTCTGCATACGCTCAGTGAAGCCCAGAATAGATTAAACAATAGGTAGCTGGTATACACAGACATTTCCATTGGTCATTATTCACTCTGCAATGTAGTAGTGTACCGAAATGTAGCTACTTTTTTTCGATACTTTTGTGTTAAAACTGGTTCGGTATTAGAATTTATCTTCATCCAGTACTTTTTAGGTCAAATGTGTAAGTGATTAAGAGGGTGAAATGTATATGGTGGGATGCTGATGAGCTCCTAAATTATATACATAGCGCATTAGCTACCAGGCTTACCCTGTATCGTAAATTTTAAGTTCTAAAACGACACATGTAAGGTACAGTTATTCCGGAGTCTCATTTTGGTGGTTTTAAAAAACGGGAAATAGCTTAAGAGCATAGGGCTACAACAGGGGCGGATTGGCCATCTGGCAATTCTGACCCAATCAGAGGTTACTCAAATTGGGACGTTCAGTCAAAATCAAGCACATCAGGTGACGTTCAGGCTATACCGGGCCTCCCGGTGATCATGCTGCTCTGGGGGACCGGCTGCGCAGCGAGAGGCCGCTGCTGACAGGCGCAGCTTCGCCGGAGCTCCGACTGCTGTCTGTCCGCAGGGCTGTCTGACGGCATCAGTATTACTTTGACACAGTTCATTACCGGTTAAAAATGTCTCGTTGTCGCGTTAAATAATAGTCTAATTCAGTGTTTTGGTCCAGTTGTGAAGTGTAGACCTACAGGAGAACACATGACAACCTGAACAAGCAGCATCGTTCTGCTCCGTCTTTCTGCTGCGCCCCATTCACGTAGTGTCACGTTTTACACGTCTGCAATTAATCCGCGGTTCACATGTATGCATGAACTGTGGTGGTCCATTACATTGTAGGCTATATTCAACATCACTGATCATTTCTGATCAATACAACATAGAAAACATTACACTTCATAACGTTTTGTATCCATAACATGATTGTATTATTGTTCAATTTAGCAGTAAAAGCAGTAGCCTCTGGAAGTCAATCCTACATTTTTCACAGTGGGAGCAAAACGTGCTCCTTGGGGGAAAAGAAATGACCATAAAGCCCTGTTCATGCTGTGTGTTGTCTATCCGGCCCATGTCCCGGATGTAATAATAATATTCCATTATGTTTTGTATTTTGAATTGCTACCTGCCACCTGAATTTTGTGATTTCCTTGCCATAAATATAGACGTTTTTACCATAAATTGGTGCCTAAACATGTATTAGAATGCAGGAATTGAAGTCTTTTACCCTCAACATTTCCTAGGGGGGGGAGGACTAAATATCTGTCCGAACCCGGCCCGGCCCGTCGGGACCCGTTGGGCTCGGTTCGGGAAGCCATGCCTTACTGTGCAACATGAACAGGGCCCTTACATGACAACAAGATGCGTTTTCAACTCAGACATTGTTTTAATTCACCTACCCTGTCTCGATGCTGCTGGTGGGTAGCTTGCCCGGTTAGCTGCTTATTTTTTGTCTTAAATCCACCAGCCATTTTCATATTATACCAACATTTGCAGCATCCAGAGCCTTTTTGGCATGGTTACTAGGAAAACTCAGCCCAGAGTAATTTTATTATCTCCAAAACAAGTTTCCTTTTTATTTTTAAAGAACTGCAACTTTCACTGTCTCTCGCAACTTCATTGCAACAAAAATACAAAAGACATTTATCACAATTTTTTTTAAAAGCAAAATCAGGCACCTAAAAAAAGGCCCATCCTGGAGGAAATCCTGGAGGGACTGAGCTGTTATAATGTAACTGTAAACAGGTTGATCATCATCTGCCCTGAATTCAAAGGAAACTCAGGTGAATACAGGATTTGTTTGCATGTGTATTGATACGTGTCAGTGCAGTGTTAGTCATGTGCCTCCCTTCATGACAGGGCAAGCAGGCTTACGACTGATTGTTTGATCATTGTTTTATTTGAAATGTTAATATATTGGAGAACTTGTATGTACAAGATGAGTTGTTTAGTTCCTTTTTCTACTGCAAAAACATGCATGTAATGGTAAAAATAATTCCTAATGGTCCACTCAAAATGATATATAAGTACATCCTACAGTATCTACAGTATCTCTCCCTCTCAGACAAATCTATGTGGATATGTATTTTATGCTTAATTTGCCTCTTGAGCTATTGTACAGGTCATTCCCTGCTCAGTGTTTTTTCACCCAGCCTTGTACATGTCAGCCATGCCCCTTTCTAAATTTTCTGAGTCCATTGTTTGAATACTGGCTTTTACAGTTTTTTACAATCACTTTGCTACTAATTTCAGAACCTTGACGTCATTTTTCAAAACTCTAGACACAAAACTCACAACGATCATCACTTGTAACACAGACTGTCCAATGTTCACAACATTGCATTGTGCATTCATATCTTTAAATAAATCTTGCACTTGCACAATCATTGGTTCAAAAAACAAATATATTGTGAAATACCATTGAAACGTTACTTTAGATCACCCACACACAAGCTACCCATAGTTTCACTGACTCATCGTTCGTACAATCATTAAATATTGTAGTACAAAATAGGTGATACATGTTTCATTATTGTACTAGATGTAAATACATCACTGTAAAAGTACTGCAGTAGTAGAGAGAATACAACAGACACAGTGGAATCATTGAACAAAACCTGAAATGTATTGATGACAAACAATACAGTACGATCACAACATAGGTTTATTAGAATCAAAGCTAAATTATTGCAGTAGCTACAAAATAGAAAAGAAAAGACAGTACTGTAAAACATCAAATGCAGTGTTCACCAACTTGCTTGTACTGTAAAAAGTAAAACAAAGAAGTGATTACTGTACTTCTACATATTTATCAATTCTGTCTTGTAGATTTGGCCGCAGGTTCTCATGTACATCACAATTAGCCAACAATGTGGTATATATGTATATGTATATATACAGTATATATATAAATATCTCATTCATCAGTAACGAGTTCACAGAATTGGACAAGCAATTCCACAGGCCTGCATACAGTGCAGTACTGTCAATACTGCAAATTGTTTTAAAGGTAGTACATGGGACCATATAAACAGTGTCTGATGAACATTAGTACATTACAGTAAATAATGATGATGAAATATTACATCCATAGATAATGTAGTCTGATTGGTTCATGCTCCACACTAATTGGTGACAATGAATCGTGTTATCTTGAAACTTTCATGATCTAAACATGGAATATTGTTTGTCTGTTTCCATACAGCTATGCATTAAGAGTAATGCAACAGTTATTTATCATTTTGAGTAGTTGTATCGATTGATAGTTAGATCATTGTAATGAAATGAATAAACAATCATCTGAAATGTAATGTGTGAATTGCTTTTTGAAGTAGTAGTACTTTGATGTTAAGTCGTGTCATATTGAACAGGTGATCTTTGTTAAATGAACAAATGATCTTTGGTTTATGTGTGTTGTATCCAAGCAATTGAAAAAAGTGTTAGAGTTTTGAAAAATGTGTATTTTGATCATTGGTTGTGAGTTTTGTGTCTGGAGTTTTGAAAAATGACGTCAAGGTTCTGAAATTAGAAGCAAAGTGATTGTAAAAAACTGTATTTGAGAATAAGCAGTAGTTATTCTGCAGTTTGAGTATGTGTCTTTGCAGAGCTAACTGATCAAACAGCATATTTCTGCCCCCCTAAAGATTACCATCAGTGTTTGTCTTGGAAGAGGACAAACTACTGCTGGAACCATGGACTGTATATTGGAACTCAAGACTGCCACTTCTCACACACAAAAGTGTACAGTTGGCTATTATGTGTGTGTGTGTGTGTGTGTGTGTGTGTGTGTGTGTGTGTGTGTGTGTAAACAGTGATGAACAACAGTGGCTGTACAATATAAGGATGAGTCAGTTTGTTAAAAGGAAAAAGTTTGTGTAATTAATCATCTCTTTCCCAAAAACATGGACACTCAAATATTTCAATTTCATTGTTTGATGAATAGGTTTAGGCTTGTATACTGATCTCTGGATGCATGCTGACTTCAAATTGTACTACTTGAAGAAAGAATTTTGGCAAGAGGAAACTGAAATGATAAAACGATTAGACGATAGATGATCAAAGGAATCCATTGGTACCAATCTTGACAGGCTAACTTCTCGGGAAGGGGGCTAAATAACTCTAACAAACTAAATTTAGAGGCGTCCATTGACCTCTCACCTCAACATATCTGAATCAAAATAGGTTTTATGGGTACCCAAAAGTCTCCCCTTTACAGAGATGCCAACTCTATGCTAATCCCGTGCAGTTTGGAGCAAAATGCTGTTTTTCTCATGGAGTAAAAATGTGTTATTTTTGCCTATTCTGAAATGGTGTATTTAAATATTTCTGCTTACTGGGATTTCAGAATTGCAAAGATTTGGGTATGTGCAAGGTAATTATTGTTTTTCATTTTTCATTAGTTTTTATTTTTATTTCATTTTGACTTTTGTTTTCAAATTCAGTTTAGTTTGAATTAGTTTTTAAAGTGGGTTTTCTAGTTTAGTTTTTATTTTTTGAAAATGCTTAGTTTTAGTTTAGTTTTTATTAGTGTTAGAGTTAGTTATAGTCTTTTTTGTAAAATGGGTTATTTGTCAGGGGCAAGATTCAAGGTCAAAGGTCAGAAAACGTATTGTGTAATATCTAGCTCCATCTCAAATTAATCTTCAACTTCCCAGCTTTCAGCTGATGTATACTACTTCTATGTGGCATCTAGATGTATCTGCTATCTCCCCCTAAAGATCCCCTGTCTGGGGGGGGCGTGGTGATGATGCTGTCCACCCATCCTGGACATGCCTGGGCTCGGCAAGGGAGCCAGAGCCGAAAACGGTGGGATGCTAATTCACAGTTTTACGGTTTCTATGCCCAGAGATCCAATTCCACTCTCATTACTACCTGTCCCTTTAATAGTTAGCTCACATACAGATTTCTCAAATATAGGCCTATATTATTCCCAAACAAGGAAGGAGGTTTTGATGACATTCATGCTGTTGTTTTTTTTTTGTTTCTTTGGAAGCTGGATATCTTCTTAAACAGATTGCATTTCAATTTGGCAGAATGTTAAGTCATAGGACAAGGAACAATTTTGAATTTAAAACTGAAATTAAATAAGTACTAAACTTGTGTTTTTATTTTCACAATTTTGCACAAGCCAGCTTCCCGCTCGATGCCTTGTTTAGGATTTTTCCAATCTAATGCTGACACGGTTATAATACAGGACATGCCAAATATTTACACCTTGCAATGTTCCCTTCTGGGCTCTGTCAGTTCTCTATTAGATTAAGGGAAGCACAGCTATGGAACATCTATCATATCTACACTGCATTTCAATCTACTTCTGGCAAAACTTTTAAAACATCTTGTGCCACTCACACTGGTAATTCATTAGTCATGCCAACATAATCACTTATATGAGGAGGTCACAGCATTTTCAAAAGCAAAAGTTTGTTTCCTGAAACAGTGTCTGTGCTACTCTGGATAACCCACAGAAAATGCTGTAAAGATTTATCATAGGGACTATTTTGTTTCAGTTAAAACTGTTCATAGCGGGGTCTTTAAGAGGCTGGTCATCCGGCAGGGTGCGGAAAAAAGTTGCATCACACGGATCAAAACCAGTGCCTGG
This sequence comes from Gymnocephalus cernua, assembly GCA_023631565.1. NCBI lineage: Eukaryota > Metazoa > Chordata > Actinopteri > Perciformes > Percidae > Gymnocephalus > Gymnocephalus cernua. The sequence goes on from CM042436.1 coordinate 30,809,050, forward strand.
CACACGGACAACAGGTGCTGCTGATCTGAAACAATGACACTGATACAAAATATTGTTGCATCTTCTAAATACTATATGTCCTCAAAGATGAAAATTATAAGTGATCCATACTTATTTCACTGCACAGCACAAATGTCCTCTAGCTGTGTGGCTTACAGTAATATGCAAAATATGACATGCATCCGGATTCAAATCATCGTTAGCCCACATGCACAAAACGCACAGCGCCAGGTATCACCGCATGACCTGAGTGATTAAATCACATTTTAAATGCATCCACAATAGGCAAACAAACAATTTACAGACAGAACAGATAACATTAAATATTAGACAAAATGTATTACAGATTTTGATATTGACAAAAACGGTGCTGGATCCCATCAAATAGGTACCAGTCGGAACCTGGGAGGTCCTGGACCGTATTCCGGCAGGATCCGACATGTTAAGCCATGCTCAGAGCACCAGAAATTGCAGAGAAGATTTGGCAAATTTTTCATGGGTGCAACCCACATACTCAGCGCTGCTGCTCATCCCACAAATGCATGTTCCTTACAAATGGGGCACCATTTGAACGGGAACTAAACAGGCTTTCCAACGGTATACGATTTATTGCCAAAAAAGCATCGTTACCACAGAGAAATAATCTACCAAACACAAATTTCCTTACTTTTTGTGCTAAGTTTATATAGTCTTGTATATTATTTCCAGTGCTATAGCTAAGGCCATCAGGTTGGATGGGAGGAGCCTGAGGCATCCTGATACAGGCCAGATTAAAGAAGACAAGCAGACCAACTTTACAGCTGCAGCCCTCCAAATGACAGGAGAATCTAAAGTTTACAAGCAGGGTTGTTTCACTGTGATTGTTACATCAATGGACATCAATGCCAGTTTACAATGGGAATCCCATGGGGTTTATACACCTTGATTACAAGGGTCATTCATATTTAAATGTGGTCAGCTCGCAGTAAAAAAACAGGAGATATTTGGAGTGATGCTGTCAGATAAAAACCTTGTATGTCTGATATGTCAAAGTTTAAAGGAATGACAGAAAAACAGAAGTGTGTTTACCCTGATTACGTTGTATTGTTGTGTTTATGTAATATGAATTATAGTTCATTATAAATAAAGGTCAGCATTACTTTGTACAGTTTGATGGTGGTTATCTAAAAGTGTAATGTTTCCATGTACCCGAAAACATATTCTGAGATAAGGTTTCGTTTACACATCCTAGAATTATATCTCCCACGTCAACAAGCTGATGTTGTCTTAGTGCATTTAGGATTCTCTCCACAATTAGTCCATAGCTTTATAAACACAGACCTGCCAATTTCCCTTGATGGGCAAAGTAACTGTTAGTGTTTCTGCCACCAATAAAAATAACACCTCTGCTCACACACACACACACACACACACACACACACACACACACACACACACACACACACACACACACACACACACACACACACACACACACACACACACACACACACACACACACACACGATAAGACATCAGAGAGAGTTTTTGTTAATTGCTTCGCTGAATTCCTGGTAGAGAGGAAGAGCTTCCATAACTGCAGATCAGATGCCAGGGGTCAGATGGCATTACAAAAAAAATAAAAGGAGCTAAGGATCACAGGGAAATGATCACATGCCAAAACCAACAGTGGTTCTGCTGCAAAAGAAAACAATAAGCACAGTTTCCCTTTGATGCCCTCTTTGTTACGAGTATACATGGTGGAAGTTCCATTACGTTTGTTCGTGGTGAAGGGGCCAAATGTTAAATGGATCAGCTGGTTTAGAACATGCTTTATATGCAGAACCTATTGCAGCCACCCAGACTGATATGAAAACACTTGAGGTGAAAGCAGCAAAAACACCAATCAAAACTACAACTTTGACAAAACTAAGAGAAAAAGCTTTACTATGATGGACTTTTTTGCTGTATGGACATTGTTACAATATAGTACGTGCAGATATGCAACAGGTATTATAAAGTATTTATGAATGGGCTTGTTTAAGCGGTTGTATTCATTTTAAAATATGTATTTTATTGCATTTTTGTAAATATGTTGAAGCCACCTGTTGTTATCCAGTATATCATTCATAAACCTGAAATCTGATGAGAAGTCCAAGTAAAAGTAAAAGAGCTGTTAGAGATGGGACACTGCGCTGTTGTGCACAAGTTTAAACTGCAGCCCACTTCCTTTCTTTGGGTGTGAACAGTGTCCATGAGTCACATTCATGACTGGTATTACACCATTTATTTGTTTCCTGATGTATCTTCTTTAAAGTTTGTTATATTATATTATTGTTATTATCATTTAATCTTTCTTTAATTAGTTTTATTTCTCATTACTCAGAGTCCAAAAGAGAGTTTCTAAATTGAAGGCGTACACATGGTGGGGTGATCCATCCCTTTTTTGATGTTGGTACAATGCACTTATTCTCCTTTGCTCAATATTAAAAGAGCTATTTTTTTTACAAAATGGCATGTTGCAATCACTGGTAACAGTAGATTTGTTTGTACTCTTTACTGGCAGACACAGCCCAACATAAACAAAATATCTGCAAATGCATCAACTTTTTTTTAAATATTTTGTTAAAATTCCCCAGTGACAACGTTTAAATAATGAATGAAAAAAAAACACAGCTTTGATTTATAACTGACTGTCACAGTTTCACTGGGTTGTGCTGCCACTGTGCCTCATGGGGCTGCCCAGTGGGCTTCACAGCAGGGGCTATAATTCCTGTCCTGCTCCTTTCATGGGGTCCCTCCTACCATAAAATCGCTAATGCATCGTTATTAATTAAAGGCATGCAGCTCAAGTTACCATCAGGCATTTAGGACAGGAAGATCCTTTGAATATATCCAGTAAAATGTGAACAATGTGTTTAATTAAACCCACGCCTGAGACCGGAGGGAGCTGGGATGGGATACGATTAGTTTACCCCATGGAGTTACACAGTGGGCTAGCAGCAGGGGCAACTATACCAGGCCAACACCTTTCCCCTTGGTCTGTCCCACGCATCTCTTCTTTTCTCTCATGTGCATTCACAAGACTCAAGACAAGATGTTTAAAAAGATATACAAACCCTATAATATATTTCAGATTTAAAAAGTTATTTAATGGTCTGTTTTGTTTTATTGGTGCACTATAAGCAAGATTGTTATGTGGGGAAAACACCCAACTTAACTGTCTCCTGCATATCTCTATGTGGGACAACATAGTTTAGTCCAATTTTTTGTGGGGTCTCTAACGTGATCTAATTGGCAGTAAGTGAAAACTCAAAGGTTAGAAGTTAAAACAGTTTGCTAATTGCTAAGTTATCTTCCTGCTGATTTGTGCAGAAATAATATATCTAATTTAATGTGAAATAAATATTCTTTCCACATTGTCATTAAGTCCCCCAAAAGATTATTTAAATTGATCAAATTTCATATTAAAAAGGAACCACGCAAAAAATCTCAATAGCTTTGATTTTATAACTGAAGATCACTGGGTTGTACTGTGCCTGCTGGGGCTGCCCTATGGGCCTCACTGCAGGGGCTACAATACCTGGCCAGCCCCTGGGGTCCCTCCTACCATAAAATTACAATCCTTATTTACAGCTCAATTTACTATCTGATTTTTGTTGTTGTTTAAATACACAGTAAAATTATCCTAGCAACAATGGGAGGGAGATGACTGGTATGTCATGGCACCATTCTACCTAACCTGCCAAAGTGGGTTTCACCCAGATGTTATAGTACCGGACCAAACCTTCCCCCTGGGCCTTAGGTACCATACCATCTCCATTCCTTTTGGGCTTATGAGTGCTTTGGTGAAAGATGGAGATAAAAATTTGAACGACAATGTGACGAATTATCACTTTAAGATACTGGAATCCAACAACACCCTACAAGAATATCTGCAATATCGGCAAGCAAAGTGAAAACGCTTACATTGACTACGTTTACAAGCAGCTAATAACCCGTTCAAAACCGGAATATTAGCAATAACCCGGTCGCGCACGGTCATGTATCGCACCGTCATGTATCTTCTTGGCGCATACAAGAAGTAACCTGCGTGCAGTATACCAGAAGTAAACAAGAAGTAGAGGTAAACATGGCGAGACGCAGCACAGCGCCACACTTTTGGAGCGAGGAGGAAACCAATTTCTTTATTAGTGTGGTGAAAACCATGAATATAATGTCTTTTGTTGTTGTTGTGTTTGTTGAAATGACGCATATTACGTCTTAAGGTTGTCCGTACGTCCAGACACTAACCGTGCGTCGCCGTTTACATCGGGATATTGCCAATAGATTACAAATTCCATGTATACAGGAGTAACTCTCTCTGCTCACGCATGTAAACGGGTTATTCCGAATGTTTCAGTAACCCGAATAGTGACCTTAACCCGACCATAACCCGAATATTGGCTGCTTGTAAACGTAGTCAATATGATTGGCCCAAAGGGGTGTATGTGTGTGTGCCACTACTTGCACAGGCATGTTTTGGTGTGTCTGCATTCACATGTGCCTGTGCGTGAACCCTGTCCGTGGCTGTACCATCCATCCCTCATCCGTCGCCCTACCTGTCTCCAGCAGTGGGAGACGCCTCATACTGTGGAATGCCTGTTGCCATTTAAGCACCATTACTACCTGCTGCGGCCCTATTCTCCCTGCCCTCTATTGCCTGGGGTTCATATTGGATAAGAGCCGTAAAGCCCTACGTTTCATGGGGCTGGGTTTGGTGTAATTGGAGGGAGGCAGGCCCCTCATTCCCAGCACCGCAGGGGGCTACAATCACAGGCTTGCACTAGCCTTTAGGCCACCCCACCAGGGGCTAAAGAGGGTCTAAAGAGGGCACTGCGGGGTATGATATCAAACACCCTCAGAGTCCCCAGATAACAGCAAATAACACTGCAGGAGAGGGAACACACACATACCGGCAGAACACACTCTCACACACACAGTCAGTCTGTCAGGACTTGTTTATTGTGGTGAATAAAGCATTGTGCTCACTGAAGCGCCATGCAAAATCATGGAAATGAAAGGGTCCCTACTGAGAATGTCTTGCTTTTGTGAATGTTTGATTATGCTGTTGATGTATTGCTTTGTGAAGTATAAAGAATCAAAGCAATTCAAAAAACACATAATATACAAATCTGCATTTTACTTAGAAAAATGCAAATGTATTTAACAGCCTGACGGGACACACCACAGTTCAACTTAGGCCCAAACTTGTCCCTCCACATTTGCCCAAAGGACCTATTTACACACCCAACGACAACAAAGAGGCTACAACTCTGGATGTGTCAGCAAACTTGTCATTAGCAAGAAAGACAGCACAAAATCAACAGCAAATGCTGGCAGTAATCTCTCATGTGAGGATCAAGTTGTGTAAAGAAGTGCTAAAGTAACAGTGAGTTTTTAAAAGAAACAATATACAGTAAGTAGTGTCAATATGAGAGGGCAGGGTTCTCTCTGTGTGTTTGTAGCAAAGCGTACAGTATGTGTGTGAGAAGACTTTACGTGCATGCATGCTTGTCCATATTTATTTTCATTAGATGTGAGTTTGTGAGTTAAATTTGTTTAAAGTCTGCTTGTGCAGGTCTGTTTAGTTTGTGTGTGTATGTGTGTGTGTGTGTGTGTGTGTGTGTGTGTGTGTGTGTGTGTGTGTGTGCATATGTGTGTGTGTGTGTGCGTGTGCAATGAAGGTTTTCTATTTGTGTGTATTTGGATGTGTATGTACAGTATGTTACTGCATCCTATAAGCGTATACACATCCGTGTGTGTCTATGTGTAGATTGATGTTAATCCCACTGGAAGCCGCAGTGTGACAGAACAAAGCTCAGCTCAGGTGTCCAACAGGTCATGTTGCGTTAGTGCTAACAGCCCGTTGAAAATCACTGTGTCAGTTATCTGTATTGTCACGAACATGTAGTTTAGGTTAAGTTAGGGGCACAGGTGGGACGAAACACTGACGCTGTCCAATCACAAGACTCTGGATCGAGTTCTCATTACAGTCAGCGACCACACGCTAACAGCTCCAGGGCTGCTGCTCTATAGCTGACCCTGACCTTTGACCTTATTGTAGCCAAGAAAGGAGAATTCCCTTTCAGGGTTTTGACACAACTAAGGACAGTATATGTCAATGCTTAAAGTTCTGAGGTCTCATTTATAAATGTGGCGTACGCACAAAACGGGGCTGAAAATGTGCGTATGCCACTTCCCACGCAAAGGTTATGATTTATAAAAAACAAACTTGATGGGAGAATGTGCATTCCTCCATGCACTGATGGCACTGTTGGAGGACTACGCCAATGGAAAAATCAGGAGAGAAAGAGACTTCAGGGACCTTGACGATGACTGGCTAATATGCCGATTTAAATTCCCTAAAGCTGAGCTCTTGGATCTCTGTACTGAAGTGGGTCCAGTAGAGAGGGCAACGCGCCGGAATCCCGGTCCAAATACACGTCCTCGCCACTCTAGGGGCAACTGGCTGTTTCCAGAGGGAAATGGCAGACAGCTAAGTGTTTTTTTATAAATATATATAATCTTCAACTTTATCACTAAGGCTTGTTTGGATATAATATATAGTTCTGTTAGATCTTATCATACAATATAGGTCAGGTATATTGAAGCTGTCCCAGAGTGCCGTAATGCCTGCCGTTTTTGGGAGGTATAATTAATATAGGTAGTCTATAGATCAGGTTTCCCTACACTGTGGCCAAAATTATAATTCAATTCAATTCAATTTGCAGTAATTCCCAAGCATCTGAGAAGTTTTTAGCTTTTTCCACGCCAGCCGTCATGATTCGGTTTAACAAAAGAACAACTGCATGCCAGGGTCATTAACATACTGATCAGCATTCATGAAGTGCTTTGCATTGACTATTTATGGTTACAAATGGGTGTGTACAGAGCGGGATAAGAGGCTGATTCACATATGCATACTTGTGGGCCATCTGTGATTTATAAAGGGAATGTTGCTTACAGGTGAGCATACACACAGTTTTATAAATGAGACCTCTGGCCTTTCACATCATGATGATTTTAAAACTGTTGTCAGATCCTGGATCTTAAAATATGAGAAATTGTACACGGCTCATCTGTAAGTTCATCTGAAAAGGTGGTGAGGATTAAAAAAATGTGAACATGCCAATGCCATGTCATCAATATTCCAAATGTGAAATACTAGTTGTCCTGATACACTGTAATGAACTGGACATATTTTCTAAATGAATACAGTTTTGTGTAAAGCACACTGAGGGATGTAGCTCTATAAGGCTGAAAGTTCATAGTGCAGAGATGAGCTGAAGTTCAACTTTGGTGTGGTTCTTTACATTTCCTGAGTTTTGTGGCTCTTGGCTGAAGCACAACAATCTACTAGCGTCATAAACATATATCTCTCCACACCATGCCTTCACCCTTCTTGGTTTTTGTCACTGTTACTATCAGGTTGAACTCTAAACGGGATTTATGGTTCTGCGGAGGCTCCACGCAGAGCTTTCGCCGTAGCCTACGTAAGTGGCCTGAAGTTTATAATTGGACGTTGGGGTGTGCGTCGAGCCAGCATGTGTGTGTGTGGGGAGTGTGTGGTGGAGCGAGGGAGAAGTGAGTGACGGTGATTAACCTCGGAGAGAGTAGTGACTCTAGAGTCATAGTGAGAGAAACAAAGTGTCTCCCCTGTTCTTTCTGACCATGGTGGGAAATCTATAGCAAGAAAAGTTACCCCTCTCCTTGATTTCATGTTGTATATGGAGAAGGAGAACCAGGAAATGATTTGGGGGGAAATGCAGAAGTATAAATCACGCTTTACTCAAGGAGAGCTGATAAAGCGACCTGTGTGCATCTGCGGGGACGGGGCTTCAGGGCTTTAGGGCTCTCAATCAAGCATGTCTTCGCAGCGGGCTGCAGGCGACTAATACACCTATTTGGAAATTAATACCTCCATATTTCACATGCGTGTTTCTGACCGCTGGATATAGCCTATACTAAACCTTACTCTCTGAACTCTCCTTCCCTTCCTCTTAACGAGCAATATATTTGAATTTCGTATTGCGTATTGCTCTATGATCAACTTTTTGAGAAGAAGCCAGTAGCTTGAGTCATTCTTCTTATCACTGGCAGGGCAGTTTGCAGCTTGGCACCCATCTACCTGAGAAGTGATTCCTGACATGATTTTGTGTATATAGTGGTTAATTGCACTTTAAGAAATGACACGCTTTTTCACTTCTCAATCACTCAACGTCCCTAAGGATGCCAAAAAAAACTGCCTGTAAGCAGGTACCAGGTGAGTAAACACCCTTTACTCTAAGCTATAATTACTCTTCTATTTAAATACCTCTTTTTCCTCAAATGGTCCCTTTCAATTAAAATTCCTGCTGCTCCAAGCACTAATTTTCACATTAATTAGTTGAAATTGTACTAGTTTGTGAATTCATGTCAAAGCAGATTTGAAACTACATCCATAAACACAGCTTTAAGAAAAAGAAAAAACGATTTTCGATTTTTAAATGTTCATCATTTTGTTACCGACACAAATAAACACAGTGAGCCTAATCATGAAACATTGTTAACAAGCAAAGGGAGAATTTTTTTATGAGTTGCACCTGTCTTTATTGAGGGATCACCAGACTGGCTGAAATCTAGCCGACACCCATCCCCTGCTGTGCCAGTTGGAATTCCTACTTTTTGCGTTCTCATTGGCACACACAGACACACAGACACACAGACACACACACACACACACACACACACACACACACACACACACACACACACACACACACACACACACACACACACACACACACACACACACACACACACGATCATGTCCTAGGATGGCAGTAATGACAGTGTTTAGTTTAGGTGATTTAACATTAGTCAATCTCAGCTAACAGTTCTCAGGAATTCAGCCAGAGGGGAAATCGACTGTCAAACTGACACTTAATGAGCTCAGTAGGGAAAGCAGGCAACCCAACTGAAGAACATCTATCAACATTTTAATTTATTATTATGATTATAGGAAACATTTTAAGTAGTATATCCGCCTACCGATCGACCCAACCACTAATTGGTGCACCAGATCAGAAAACACTTCTGTGTCGTATTTTGTCCAGCCCTTCCTGACCCAAAATAGACCATATGGGTTGATTGTCCAAGCAGCTCATAACGACCAACTATTACGTTTCATTTTAGGCAGTGAACTGTGTCTGTAGTAATTATCGCGAGAGCAAACTACACTAGTTCCGCTTCATAATGTTTACTGCATGTTTAAAATGGCGCCCGTTACGTTAAATAGAATGGTCACATGACTAGGGTCACGATTAAACCCCCACCGTGCAGCAGTAAATAAAACGGTCGTAATTGTCGTTTTTTTTAGTCTTTGGCAATCGAGCTATAATGTCGTTTAGGTATGAGGATGTGTTGATTTTGTCAATTAATTTGTATGAATGAAGTATCAGAGAAAATACAGATTATATGAAATGACCATAGTGTGAATTCCCTTTTCTCCTATCCCCATTGGCTAATTTTCCTACATCCTACAAGTCCACAGCTTCTCTGTGACCTATGCACAAATTAAGGAAATAATGTGACAGACTGAACAGGAACTAAATCATTTATTCTTCATCTGATCAGGATAAAGACATGATCTCCCAATCAGGAGCTCTCATGCATATCACCCATAACTTGCTGTATTACTCTGAATGAGATAAATGCTTCCCACACAGTCCCGTCTCCACTGTTCACCTCAACCGTGGAGGTAGGAAGCAGAGGGGAAACCCCCTGGAATCCCCGCTTTCTGTGTGGCCTGTGAACCCCAGATTCAAGAGGTCCACAACCAATTTGCCTACACCCTCACCAGGCTTCTTTTTTATCCCTGTGTCAAGCAGAAATGAGGCAAGTTCTGAAAGCTCCCAAACATAAAATACATATTGGCTTCAGCATCAGTTGCACTGAACCAAGGAAAACAATGAATACATTCTAAATAAATTCAGTACATAAATACACAATATGGAAATATTTCGAAATCGGATTACTTTTGAAGCAAACTATATGAGGTCACAGCACCCTTGCTTGCGTAATACATTTTAACATTTGAAAAAAAATTAAGCCTTTAAACATTGGTCAAAATATTTTACTTTACTTACGCAACATTTAAATCACTGTCTTTGATATCAAGAGAAAGTCGTTTTTTCCCTTGACATCTAAATCTTTTATTTCACTACATTGTATGAACACAGACTTTATAAGAGACCAGAATTGGCCGGGCTAGACCACTAACAAGCCCCCACTGGCCCTTCTTAATAATGTGGGACTAACTGATGGAGACAAGCCTAAGTGGAGGAAGTAGCCTGGATCCCTTAGTGGGCTCCCGGAACTACTGTGGCTCTGTGCGTATGTGCGTGTGCTTCCCTCAGTGGAGGAAATGCTACCCCTCTGGAGACTATTACCCAGTAGCACTGGAAGACAGAAACTGAGCTGCTTTGTCTTCCCAACTTCCCACTATTGTGGAAATGGCACACATAAAGGCTGCAATTCAGATAGAAAGAAAGACAGAATGATAGGGTACACTGGGTGGTGGTGTGGTTTGTTGTTGGAGACCAACAGTCTATACAAACCACTAAACATTTGACAGTTGACTTTTTGCACTTTCTACGCCATGCTAGGCGCCTGTTGGACTATTGGATGAATTGCCATGAAATTCTGTATAGACATGCGTGGTTTCCAGAGGATGAACCCTACTGATTTTGGTGATCCCCTGACGAGGTTCTGATTGTTGTTCAAGAAAGGATTGTCCCCACAATCACACAATGTATTGGGCCTCTTTCCTCTGCTGTCCACTCCAATCTGCGCAATTTAGGGTTGATGTTTGATGTTTGTTTTTTCCATCTGAGAAATATTAGTAAATTGAAATCTGTAGTTTCCACTGCTGAACTTGAGATGCTCATACATGCATATATCTATTATCTATCTACTCACTGTTCTCTGCACTCAGTAGGTCTGCCCTTGATCAATCCATCCAAAACACCGCTGCAAGGCTACTTACAAGGTCATCTAGACGGTCTTACATCACCCCTGTACTCCAGACCCTGCACTGGCTACCTGTCAAATATAGGATTCAATTTAAGATTCTCACATTAACATATAGAGTATTGCATCTGCATATGTGGCTGACCTACTGGGACCTTATTTGACAGCGCTCCCTCTAAGGTCTAATATGTTGAATTTGCTAAGTGTTCCTCGCACCCCTGGCTTAAGACCCGTGGTGATCGAGCTTTCGAGCCGTTAGCACCGAGACTTTGGAACGCTCTGCCTCTTCTTATACGATCTGCTGTCTCTGTTGACTCTTTTAAAATCAGTTAAATACCTACTTTTTTATACAGCTGTTTGGTTGACCTGTTCGCACTTTATTTTAATTTAAAATTGTATGTATTACTTTTTTTTTAAACTGTGCACTGGGTTTGAATATGTATCATGTTGTATGTTTTATGTAAAGCACATTTCTTTATCTGTGAAAAGCCTTATATAAATACATTTTACTTACTTACTCTTCCTCTAGTGCCACCATGAGAATGACATTTGTGTTTTTTGTTAGTAAAATGTCTCAACAAAATAGTTGTTCTTAAAGCAACAGAAAACTTTTCCCACTTCGGTCCCCCTACACGTTGTCTCATTGGAACTACAGCTCACGCTACCCAATCTGGCAAACTTGCATAATGTAATGTAATGGAAAATTCCGCTTCCAACCTGCCAAAGTTCTCTAGTGTTGCTTTAATAGTTGGATGGATTGCCATGAAATCTGCACACACATTCATACTCCACATTGGATGAATTGATTTATATCTAGTGCCACCATCAGGTAAAAATGCACTTATACTTTGGTTTATGGTTTACCAAATACCTGCAAAAATAATGACATTCCCATCCGTACTAATTAGCCAATGTTAGCATGGTAACACACTAAATTAAGATAGTGAACAGATAAGGATTATACCTGCAACACCATTATTTTAGCATTGTCATTGTGAGTATGTTAGCATGCTGACTTCAGCACTTAGCCCAACGCACTGCTTAGTGCTGTACAGCGTGTAGGCTGTTGGCTCTTCTGGCTTCCTAGTAGAAACAACAAAAAGTTAACTTTACGACATGATATCATACTTCCAGGAATTTTACTTGTCTGCAATTATTGCCTTTACCAAAGAGGTTGTTCTTTTCAGTTTGGTTTGTTTGTTTGTTTGTCTGTTTGTCAGCAGGATTGCCGAAAAACTACTGGCTTGATTTTCATGAAACTTGGTGGAAGGGTGTACTGTAGCATGGACCAAGGAAGAACCCATTCAATTTTGGGGCAGATCCGAATAACAGAGTGGACACACAAATTAGGAGGTCTGAGCTCCTGAACGGCCTTCTAATTTTAATCGATTTTGGCGATCACAGCTTTTGCTGAACTCAGTTCCACGAAGTAGGATCCTTATCAGTCAAAAGGTTTTATCATACCAAGGTGTGGTTACCTAAGAAGCTTGGCTTGGCTGGATGTCAAAGTCGTCACAAACACAGCTGTGTGTGGTCTTGTGTGTTGTATATCTGTGTGTATAGCCAAGAAAAACAGCATTTACACTTGTTCATTAAAGGTCCAATATGTAATATATTTACAGTATTTAATCAAAAAATGAGCACAATGTCATCAGATATTAAATAAACGTGCCAAGTTGAAATAGTATCTTCTCTGACAACAATGCCAATGGCAGTTTTTTCTCCTTTGAAATTTCCATACTATGACGGAATGTTTTGTGTGTTGTTGTAAACTGCCCATTTTGACACCCGGGTTGCCAGACATGAAACGCAAATACGCAAAAACAGCGGGCTGCAGCGGTGGTAATAACCGTCAACATAGCAGCATCTAGCAACTCTGCTGCGCTGTTGAGTAATGTCTAGCAATGCAAGACTAGCATCTAGCTAACACCGACATTGTGGGACTTTGGGTTTAGCGTTCGCAAACTGGCAACCCTGTGCACTTTGACGCTGAGGAGGAGGGGCTGGGGGAGAAGACTTTCCTCAGTATTTTGAATTTGGTCTGCAGTAACCATTTTAAATGCTAGCTGTCAGTATTACATACAGTATTAAATGTTTTTGATATTTTAAAAGTAGCTCTGCAGCTCTGTCTTTTCCATTACGTGCAGTTGATGATTGATCAATACCACATTTATTGTCTACTAACCAGTCCCTCCAGAAAAACGCGATTATGCGATCACAGAATTCAATGCATAATCAGCCAAAGTCCGCATATTTATGCGGGGGCCGCACTTTCGCCGCATAAATTGATGATTTCCGTGCAAAATATGCGGGGCTTGCATGATTTCATAATCCCCGCATTTTCGTTGCAAAAAAGTCACATATATCTCAGCAGAAAGTTGAAAAATGTTGCGTTTACTTCACACAAGAGCAGCCATTTTCCCCTGTTGCCATGGGAACGTTATGAAGTGACGTAATTTCACCTACTGAGAACACTGTGTTGGGGGAATCATTTCTTTTCTCTTTTTCATCAAACCGCAGTTTTTGCAAGTTCCCGCAATTTTTGCGGGTTCCCGCATTTTCATCGCATAAAATGGCATAAATATCCCGCATATTCCATCGCATTTTTTAAGAAAACGTGCCGCATAATCAAGGTTTTTTGCCCGCAACAATCACAAAAAAACTCTGCGTTTTTCTGGAGGGACTGACTAACTACTAATCCATTGTATATACAGTACACTAAAGAAATGTGGGCTAAATTGCCAAACCTTTTATAATACATTATCTCCTGCACTGTTATGGTTCAACAATCAAACACACAGTACGCAATTTCTGACAGGTGTGAGATGAAGTTTGTATACTATCTGGTAAAGAAAACAACATCATAAGGTAGATATAAGTTTGGGCTACAAGCCAAGTATGAATATAGGCTTCTTGATAGTGTTTACTGATACACCTGCAGCAAATGGAGAGCAGAGCAAACAAAGGATATTAAGTGCTGTTTCTGAGCAGAGACAGACCTACATGTGGATAACTGCATGTTGTCTGCAAGTTTAGGCGTTTGGAGACATTTTAAATGCAAGTCAGGCTCATGTTAAATTCTGTATATTGATATTGCTTTACCATCTGTCCAAACACTGGTCCGATCTGCATACAGTATGCACATGTACAAAGATGGTAACAAAAATACATGGTGCCAAATTAATATGGCAAGTCAGGCTCTTCTAATTCTGTTAGGGCAAGAGTCTTTTTTAACAACCTATATACTACTTACTACAAAGTCCAACTCAGACCTTCATCATGGACCAAAACGTTGTTAACAAGTGCAATGTGCTGGATTTCCTTGGTCTTTTCACAAAAAAAAGATGAAAGTGACAAAATGACATTCCTTTGACTGATAGCAGTGTGACAGACGGCGTGGAAAAACAGGTATAGACAGTGTTAGGCCCTGCTGGTATTAACAACCATCTTTCACTTTGTGGAGGTTCGTGAGACTATTTAAATTAGTGTTGTGTTTTCCATAACATATCTAAATATTCTGCTTCCATGCTTTGCTATCACCTACTCATAGCACTAAAGCTGTTAAAGGTCTGTGGCATGAAGTGAACACGTCTCGGTCGCTCCGTCCTCTGATAAAAGTTTGTACTTTTGACCGTTGCTTTAAATCAAGACTACACAATGTCCTGAATTGCAATTTTTGAAACATATTGCAATTTAAACGCTTAATGTCAGGGAAAGATCGCAATTTGCGGACCAATTCTGCCATGCACTCAGTCACGGATCGCACAGAGTTCACCGTGATTATAAGAGATGTTATTCGAGAGGAGATTGGTTTGGCATTTGATTTAAAATTGTAGCCAATAAAGCAATCACTAGACTCCTTACAAGAAGTTATAAAGGACACATCCTCCAAATTGCGGGAGGTAGGGGAAGCAGTTACAGGTAATGACCATCGGCTGACTGAAATGAAGAAATATGCCAATCTACACTTAGAAAACATCTCATTGAGAGAAAAGATCGAACAAATCGAAGACCACAGCCGTAAATGTAATGTTCGCATCATTGGGATCCCTAGCAGCGCAGAAGCAGGACAACCGACTGCCTTCATGAACAACTTTCTGAGGGAAAAGTTTGATGTGGACGAACTTGGGCCGCACCCACGTGTGAATATTGCACACTGCACCGGCCCTCAATCCCAGGCGCACACAATGATTACCTGGCTGTTTAGCTGGGAAACTAAAAGTATATCATTGTGAAACTTGCCGGGGAAGCAGCTGGAAATCTGAAGTTTCAGGGGAAGAAAATGCATATCTTCCCCAGATCTACAGATCTTTCCCCTGACCTGTTGAAGAGGAGAGCCGCATTCAAGGACATAAAAGTTTGATTGAGAGAAGCGAGAGTGAAATACAGCCTCCTGCATCCATGCAAGCTGATAGTTTCTCATCAAGAGACCACGGTGACATTAAGACATATAGTCTGGTAACTGGTTTTCATTTCTCTTATTGGCAACAAATCCCATGAAAAGACCAAGAAATACATTAATCCTACTGTCTGATAGGAGTCTGATATATCTTATTCCACTGTGCCATAGAGCTCCATTGTGGTCCAAAAACGATTAAAAAGTGGCCACACTGTTGTTCTGGGTGTTTTGCCGTCACTATGAACTACCAATATGTTGTAGTTTATTTTGAGTTAACACCACACTCACTGCAGGTGCCATAAATACTCACCAGGGCACAAAATATGTATTAATCCGCCACTGAAAATAGCCCCTAACAAATGCACTATTTACTCCTCTTTGAGTAATGTTTGTTAAACAACTACAGTGCCCAGGTGTGTCAGGAGATTATTTAGCCCATTTCTTTTTTTAAATGAAAGTATGTATTTGTGAGCCGTTGTTCAAGATCTGTCTTCAACAGGAACCAATAGGAGTGCCACAGACAGGGTAGCAAACTAGAAAGAATTGAAAGACGGACTGATGCATTGTTGGTTTGGATCTTTCCGGCGGATTATTGACAATAACAAAGATCTAGAATAACAAATCTAGAATAACACCAGCCTTATCCTTTAAACACTTGATGTCTGGTGAATCAAGGAGTGTAATGAATTCCATTTGAACTGTCCGGAGCTAAAGACTTCTCAGAGCCATAAGTCAACTCTTATCAGGTATTTCACAAACCTTAAGCTACATTACACACAAGAGCAAATTAGCATCAAAGTCATTATGTGTCATATTTTATCTTTATATCAAGTTTTTGTCTGTATGTATTATGTGTTGCATTTCTGCATGTGTCCTAGTGAATATTAACACTGTATAGTGTGTGATTGTGCAATAAGTATGAAATTAGGTAGACAAGAAGAGAAGTGCAATAACAATTCAGCATGTGTGGCACCCGTCCAGTGTAGTCTGGTTCGCAGGATTATGATTAACACACAGGCACACAAACACACATACTGTGGGCATGCATGGATCAAGGCACGTATTGTTAATTCCCTTGGGAAACTGACCACAAACTGGCTCTGTAATGCAAAAAGGAAGCGTCGGGTCTCGCTGCCGAGGAACTTCAAAGGCCCAGATGGGAGACTCATTTGCTCAAGGAGATTTTCTATTTAGATGCTATTGCAGCAGTGGCACCACAGCAGCACTATCACATATCTAGGAAACCCCACATTTGGAATTTGGTTGTTGCTTTTATCTCTCTCTCTCTCTCTCTCTCTCTCTCTCTCTCTCTCTCTCTCTCTCTCTCTCTCTCTCTCTCTCTCTCTCCATCCCGTCTCCTGTCGTTTGCTCACACATTAATTTTTCCACAAGTCTTGAGCTTGAGTGAGAAAAATATACAGTCCATGCATGCTTGACATAGCTCTCCACATCAAAACAGCATAAACACTGATGATAACAGCCAATTTGTTTGTCTTACACACTTTGATATGCATCTCCATGTCATGTCTTGTTTCAGTCAAAGCTTTCAAGTGTCCCAGTGATTCATGTCCTGTCAAATGGTCTCCCTCCCTCCATGTTCTGTGGTTTCATCTTTTATGTCTGCGGTTGTTTCTCTCGATGTGTTTCATCAAAAAGGTGAATCGATTGAGGTAAAAAAAAAAATTGCCCATAACTTAAAAACTTCATATACCTTCTATAAAACATAATATGCAATGCATAAACTTCCCTTCATGCCTGTTGTACCATTTAGTAGAGAATGTGTGTGTGTACCAATTCCACACAGTCATTATGTCTGAACAGACAACTCATAAACATAATTGACCGATAAGGAAGAGGAGACGTGATGATTTAACCTCAGCTTGACACACACACAACACACACACACACACACACACACACACACACACACACACACACACACACACACACACACACACACACACACACACACACACACACACACACACACACACACACACCTCTTAGAGGATTGTGATTGTGTTATCACAGGCCATGCCATACACAAAGAAAGAGGCAGACGAGTCTCTGGACAGAGAGGGAAACGTGCGCAGACACATGCATGCAAATACATTATTAGCGTACCTGTACATCCTGTAAATTATGTGTACACATATGCATACACGTGCGTGTGTGAAGTGAGTGTTAAGTATAGAGGAGGAAACAAAGAAATAAACAAGGATGTAAATGGAGAGAAGAAAACTCACTTATTCACATCACAAAGGCTTTAGTAGTGATTTAACAGTTTCAAGTATTACTGGCTGGTCAACATAAAACAAGCCAATCTTAGTTAGTTTTAGCAAATTTGAGTTCCTGGTAATGATACCAAAACAGATTTACTTTAGAGTGTGTTTTCTTTTCTGTATATCCACACATGGCATTCTGCTGTATATTACCAGAAACATAAAAAAAATAGGGTCAGACATTGATGGCACAAGTACAAAAGGAGAGATTTAGGTAGGAATTCATGAAAGTGGTCAGTACTAAACCGTCACAGAATCTCACTTAAGTTCCACTTATGAATACTTTACAAGCATCATCAGCACTGAATCCTTGATTACACCTTCTGTCTTGTTTTAAAAACAATCAGATTTTAATATTATTACTTGATTAAAAAAGATGATGTGTACAGATGTTAATTGTATTGTTATCAGTAACCCTGTGCTGCCTTTGGTCAATCGCTTTGACCATGCTGATCGGCCTGCAAAGCTTTCTACAATGCACAGTGATTAGGATCATATTGTCTTAATTAATACTGAAATATACTGCCCTCAGGTGGTTCCTGTCAGGAATGCCTGGACTTATTACTGTACATCAGCCCTTTGTGACTGGGATCATACATCAAATACTAATGTGCAAATGTAAAATTGCGAAATTAATTGTAAAAAATATTATTTTCGGGGCTTTCCCGCCTTTAATCGACAGGACAGCTAGGTGAGAAAGAGGGCGAAGACATGCAGGAAATCGTCACAGGTCGGATTTGAACCCTGGACCTCTGCGTTGAGGCATAAACCTCTCAGTATATGTGCGCCTGCTCCACCCACTGACCCAACCCGGTCACTATTTAACCACTATTATTTTATTTACATGCATGCAGCATAAAAGCTAAACTCATTTAACTGGGTAAAACCAAAATTGTCACTGATTATTGTTGACCGAGCTGGTACGGTGGATAAGATTTAAATGTGGATACGTTTAAATGTGAAATGGGATGAAGTCATCAGATGAAACAAAAAATTGGGCATAAAGATATGGAGTAACTGATGTCATAGGTAAGGGAAAGCTGCTCTTAGACAAAATCTAGTTGCCTCATATCAACCAGCACAGGATGTTAAAGTGTTTGCATGGAGCAGTGAATTACTAAGTGGGGTCTATGTTGTTATGCTGATGTGAATGGGAAAATCAACCAAAACATGGTTGCGAAAATAAAACCTTACCACGAAATAGCATGTTAAGATACAAAACACATCTATACTTATGATACAACTCACTGTATGCTACTGTACCTAAGGGCATATTTAAAGCCAGAGCAACAATGGCATATCAACCATAAAAACATGGTACCATAAAAACATGAGAGCACACATCCTGATGTTTTACCTGCATTCATGCCAGTTTGATAAGATCGGCCTCATAAATGAGTATGAATGGGTAATAAAACCTGACTCTTTAATTATCCATTTCATAACGGCCATGTTCAAGTTGCGCAAGACTGTACAAGAGAAAAGCTGACGATGTCTCGTTTGTTGCACACATTACAAAGACCTGTGCATTAGTTTACTATGTGGCCTGCCGGCTCATTAACCCTTATGTTGTCTTCTCGTCGACCACGATTTTGTTATCCTTCCCGCTTATCGCTTTTTCCAACGTTTTTGTCGCTTTTTTCAATACTTTTTTGTCACTTTTCTTAATGCTTTTTTAAATTAATGGTCAATAAACCTAGTTCATTTGACATTAAAAAAAATTAAAAAAAGACATTATTTTTTTGCATAATAGTAAAGATCAGAGGATAGACAACATACTGCTATCTGTCAAAGTTTAGTCAGGAGAAAATTGAATAAAAAAATTCAATGAAAGTAATCATTGATTTTACCAACGAAGACCGTTTAATGGAATTCATCCATGCATTCATGTTATTTTTGGGCAATTTAGTAAAAACATATTTCTGATACAAAAAAAATGGTCAAATTTGACCCACGGACAACACAAGGGTTAAGGTTAAGATTATTTTGTGTGTGTGTGTGTGTGTGTGGGGGGGGGGGGGGGGGGGCACATACAATGCAACTTGCTTCTCTTTCCTCGACTTAAAAGTTCAATTCATTTGAACTTACGGGCTGGCTACATTGCACACGGAACGTATGCGGAGCGGACCATCCAACACAACGCTTTCACTACTGTATAATCAACAAAACTGGCTACACCGGGCACGAGAGTGGCACATAGTGGTGTGTTCCGCGGAGATCTAAAAACTACCAATATACAGGAAACGACTTAATGACTGTGAATGAGCGTATTGGCAGTTGCATTTTGAGAATTTTGGTTTTTATTTCCTGTTTCCCTCACCTGTGTCCTCTAATAACAGGTGACAGTAAATTGACGTTTACACAGCGCTGTGCCAACTCCAAAAAACTGAAGAACAATAACAATCCCAGAAGGAAAGCTCTCCATCTGGCCTTTGACTCACAATCCTACGCCGTGTGTGCGCAGCTGGTGTAGCCAGTTAAAACATACATTCGGCGGCCCATAAGCTCCGCTAACCGTCCGCATAAGTTACACGTTCAATGTAGCCAAAGTAGCGCAACTTCCTTTGTTACTGACTTCCGCTTTCCGACTCAACACATCGCGCCAACATCCTTTGAAGCAACACATAGCCACGCAACTGCAATTACAAATAACATGTTGACTCTGTGTTGTTGTCTTGTTGCAAGCAAAAAGTATCTTCATGGTTTGTGAGATGGTACTGGTAAAGACGTCAGAATGCTCAGATGCTTAGATTGTCTAAGGCCATGTCCAGGCCAACATTAGGTCTGCATGAACAAAACACAGCCTCCTAATTTATTAATACCTCTGCATTGACAGAGCAGGGGTGCCAAGACAGAGGGTTCCTGCAAAAGAATGCAGGGTTATGCAGCAAAGAAGTTGAACTTGGCTCAACTTATGCCACAACAGGTGTGTGTGCTGACACGGAGAGGCGACTGTTTGTTCAAACAACAATGGCAGCTCCTTAACAGGTTAGCGTAGAGAGATGGTTTATCCAATCACCAAGTAAGGCAGGGTTTGAAATCTGTTTTAATCCCTTTTTATTTCCTGCCTTTGATTGTGGCCTTAAGAACAGGTATAAACACTTTCACCTTTAGACTTGGTGAGTCATCACATATTACGACTCCCTACTGAACCCTTTAGTTTCTCATTTAGTTCAGGAGACTATTTGGTCATGCATGCATGCAATCACACAACCTCTAACTGTTCTATTTGAATGGACAGCATACGTTGGAATTTAAGGCCCAGTTCTCACATTCATATCGTACTGATGCTTCTTTTCTACCCTCAGGTCAGGAACATGTTGGAGCAGAAATAATCCCTACAATAAGGCTGCCATTTCCTGATTAAGATCATTTCAACTATCCATGTCAATCCAGTTTAGCACTTCATACACAGATGTACCCACACTTCATGATGTTTATAGCACCATGTCAGTTCTACTTAGCTCGTTGACATGTCAGTTTCTCACAGGCATCTTCCTCAAAAAACGGTCAACGAAAGGAAGAGTATGTTGAATGAACAACATGCTTGACTTAGACTAACTGCTCATTTAATCTGAACTTTGAGAAGTAGAAAAAATGACAGTGAGGACATCGGTGAAATCAAAGAAAAGAACATAATCATTTTTAATGCAACTTAAACATTTAAACCCCCTAATTACCACAGGAACATGAATACCCTTTCTGAAACCTCTATTATCCAACACAACAAAAGCTATTGTTTCCCACAATGCACAAGTCTTTCCTATGTGGAGAGACTATTTCTGTAAAAGACCTGGCTGGTAGTATCAAATACACAGTTAACACTGCACGTCAAACCCTCGGTCATTGGATCCAATGGATAAATCATTAAATCACACCACAATAGCTGCAGACTCGGCATTCACAAAGGCCACATGAAAAGGGAAGGAGAGAAAGAGGGAAGTCTGACTTCCATGGCTCAGGCCAGCCAGACAAAAGGCTCTGGAGCAGCATTGCCTCGGGACAAAATCATATGACACTGGCACACAGGAAATCACCCAAACTGTCTATTGTCTGGGACAACATCACAATCCCT
This sequence comes from Gymnocephalus cernua, assembly GCA_023631565.1. NCBI lineage: Eukaryota > Metazoa > Chordata > Actinopteri > Perciformes > Percidae > Gymnocephalus > Gymnocephalus cernua. Next base: position 30,830,837 of record CM042436.1, read on the forward strand.
CTGCCTCTATGCAGGGGCAGAAAACTGGGGAGGGAGAGAGCTGAGGGAAGATGGATAGAAGAGGGGCAGAAAGTGGGAGAGTGAGAAGTGAAAGGATGGGAGTATGTATTCCGGGTTCTTCACGCCATGTTTGGAGGGTACAAATAAGAAAATGTATTCTAAATCTGGAGTAGCCATCAGGAAGACACCTGTGGAGCTTTCATTTTTGTTTTCATCAATGTCCCTGATACAAAATATGGCTAAAACTACCAGGTCAACACATGGTATTTGTGTCTGTACATGTGCAGTCTATAGCTTGATAGATAACAGCTCAATTTGCATCCCACAACTATCTATAATGGATGGCTTGTGTATTGCTGAGGACCCAAGGAAGTGCAGTGTCGAGTGCAACTTTTGAGATCGACGTGACATATTTATTCAACATGATATCATGACTTCGTGTAAACATACACGCCACTTTCCTAAAGCCAAGTGCCGTGTTATCTGCATTTTGAGCTATCCGCGTGTACGTCTATGCTGTATACAGCGGACGGCAGTCTGCAACGTCGCAGTGTAAACATACACGCCACATGGCACTTTCTAAAGCCACATGGCGTGTTATCGCGAGGCTACGGTTGGGTTTAGGAAACGTCACACGTGGGTTGGGTTTAGGAAAAGAAGAAAGGGGTTGTGTTTAGGACACAAAGTCACACGCTGGACGCAATCCATACTGTCTTTGACGCAATCCCCGGTCTCCTGGGTGAAAGTCCTGTGTTTTACCCATCCTCCACCCTGACCATTTTAGTTTTGTGCATGACTAAATGGAGGTCTGTGCAACATACAAAGAAACTGGAATCAGTGAACATTTATTTTGTTTTTCATGGAGCGCACAGACAAAGTGGGGGTTGACTACAGCAAAGATCTAAAGTAGATGGAGTTTAATCAGAAAGTTGGACTGTCTTTCTCTGTAATCTGAGGTCCGTTTGTAGCATCATTTTATATAGTCTTCCTTTTGTATGCTGAGCACTCATACCCTGTACTCCGCAGAGATCACCCGGCAATCACATTTTGTGGGCAGCACCTCCTTACAGCATTTGGAAATATAGTTTAATCTCCTAAAACAGCTAGTCACTGCAGTTTTCACTCAAACAGCAAGAAAAGAAAATAATGCATTTGCTGGAGACTAATTTCAGCCGCGGACTAATATACATTTGGTGCACTAGTGAGTATTTATGGCAGCAGAGAGATGTATGTTGGATTAACTCTAAATTAAATACAGTGTCCTTGGTAATAAAGGAGCATGTCACCCAATGCAACAAAAATAGGTCTCATTTATGAGTTTATAATAGCCTAGTTTTTTTTTTTTTTCAACAATGGACCTCTAAGGCACAGAGAAATAAACTGTATTAGGCATTGACTACACAGAAAATGCTTAGAATTAATTTATTATTGATAATAACATAACAAAAGCCTTATTCTTTATTTAAAAAAAACCTTGGCCATATTTACTCTCCTTAAAAGGAAAACTGCTTATTACTTCATTAGCATTCACTTATCTCAGCTACTGTTCTGTCTTTTAGTCTGCTGCCAGAAAGAAACATCAGCTACAGTAAGAGCTGTGAAATAAGCTTAGTGTTGGCCTTATTGTACTACTAGTATTAAAGTGGCCATATTATGCTCATTTTCAGGTTCATAATTGTATTTTGAGGTTGTACCAGAATAGGTTTACATGGTTTAATTCTCAAAAACACTCGGTGTTGTGAGGACGGTGCAAACATTCAAATGAAGGCAAGAGCGTGAAACAAGTTTGAGCAACACAATACAAGGTGATCTGTAACTTTCAAAATCAGCCTACAATTCCCCTCCCCCCTCTGTTCAGGGATGTATTTGAACAGGTGAGTATAGTCAGCCAAAGAATGATGTGCAGGTAGGCAGTCAGCCTGTCAGGTAGAGCCTCAGGCCACACTGGCTCTCATCTATTCTGCTACACAACACATATAGACAGCTCTCCTCTGGCCTTGTCATTCATCCCTCATCCCCCCCCCCCCCCATCTCTGGGAACAACATGTCCTCCCCCCCGAAGTGAAAGAATCCTAAAGCTCTAAAGTAGTCTGGTTACTTCTTTGAATATCACACTCACACACACACACACACACACACACACACACACACACACACACACACACACACACACACACACACACACACACAATATTTCAAGAATCGTACTTCAGAATCGGTTTTAATAACAAGGAAATTATTTCTCTTTTAGCGCATAAACTAATCGAAAAAAAAACTACTACTACCCTACTAACTACTACCCTAACTACATGTCACGAATTCCAAAAAAACAGAAATAACCAAAGCTGACACAACTCCTTTGATCAAAACTGACAGAAAATGGAGGAAAGAATCCAAAGAAAAATAGATTTTTAGAGAATATCAACTCACAGCTGTTAATATTCCAAAAAGGATATTCTGATGCAAAGAGATAACCCTTCAGTACCTGTCAGTTACTTTGAGTTTATTCTACATCACAGTGAGCAAACAGCAGTCAGCCACACCTAATCACTTACAAAAGGCTTGCATGTGTGTCTGTGACCTGAACAAGCCTAATGGGTCATTATGCAAAACCCCTAAAAAAAAAAAAAAAAAAGCAAAACAACTCAACTAGCTTCAACTTGAACTGAAATTAAATTGTCAACCTCAGAAACAGGGATCTGGGATCACTTCTGTTTGGGAAGCATGGGCCAGCTGAGGTGCTTTTGAGCAAACCACTGAATTCCACCAGCTCCACCAGTTGGTGGCTGTTGAAATTGTTAGTATTTATCTTTAACATATTCTCCACTGCTTGTGCAAACAAAACTCAACATTTCTAATAACCCACCATTAAGGCTACTATGATGCCCCTTAAACAATCAATGGGCCTCTGTGTGTCAGGGGTGTGTGCATGTGCTAAAACAGCAGGACTATAATCCTTGTCTGTACTAAGCCTCTACTAACCAAGCATTGTTTCACTGTTTGCTTGAGTATGAACATAAAGTTGGTCCTTGGCTTGTAGAAATCTTAAGAGCAATAACAGCCACACTGGACTCTTCCCCTTTGACAAACTGATGTCTTAACTATGGGATTATGACACAGATTAGAGGATGTCATTTATAAGTGTTATCATCTGATTACTAAAAGGACAATACACAATGAGTTAGGAAGGGGCTCTATAGGAGCCTGTGTAAACAACTGTCTACCTTCAGACAGGAGCTGTAAAATGAACAATAATGCTTTATGTACAAACACCAACTGAACCCTAAAGGATATCCTGGACCATCCTCCTCCTTAAAAAGGATGTAGGCCTACATCTGATGTGCATACACACCAGGGCCACACAATATGAGGAAAATATACGCTATGCGATAATGTTGTTGAATATTGCAATAACAATATCACTTGCGATAAATAAACAGATATTAAAGTATAATCAGTTCTGCAGCTTTCAGTATTCTGCTAAAATACAACAAATTGCTTATTGAATTTATAACAAATGAGAGAAAATCATTTCCAACATTCTCTTATTGAACAAATTGAACATTGAATTAAACATAAAAGGCACCATTAAAATAGAACATTTTAAAGTGCAGTTTTTATGATTTTCTTTCAACTAACACAAAATATCTCTGAGTGTCTTTCGTGATATGTCGCAGCCTTTTGCGATATGTTAATTGCGCCCGTTGATATTGCGATGACGATAAAAAACTCAATATATTGTGCAGCCCTAATACACACCAGATTACTCGTGCTGATTGCATAATGTGTCCTTATTGTAGACATGTAGTTTTTTGGAGAAATGTGTGGAAAGGTGTCATTTCATAAATAGCTTGTCAAATTGTGCAAGAATATTCAGTTTCTAAATTTTATTTATCATATTTTTCCATCCCCATTTGGACTCGGTCTTGACCCAATCTCGAAACTGCTCGGACTAGTCCCATATTTGACTTGAGTGCTCTTGCCCAGGTCTGTTTTGATGAAGAATGAATGAATGAATGAATGAATGGACTAGAGTGCGGATCGGCACACATTTTTCTGTCCGAGCCCGGCCCGCGTCCGACAGAGCAGTAACCGAACCTGACCCGAGCCCGACAGGCATTAAGAGATGTATGTCTGAGCCCGACCCGAGCCTGACACAGTTAAAATAAAAAAAATTTCTCATACTAATGACACATGTACATTTGTTTGTGTGGAAATCCCGCTTTCATTAAGCAACTGTAGGAAGGCATTCGGAAATGTCAACAGATGAGTGCATCAGCGCACACACGGGGCAACAAGCGCACGTTAACACAGGCGCGCACGAGAACCCCAATCATAAAGCCATATTTAAAATATTACCCTAACATCCGTATATATAAATTTATTTTAATCACAAAAATGAACCTTTGCATCAAGTGAAACAGGCCCATTGGCTACCTACATAATAAGCTGTTTTAAATTTAAAATGTTCAATCCCTTATCGCGCTGATGTGACCGAGCCCGACCCGAACCTGAACATCATTTCTAAATATCTGTCCGAACCCGGCCCGGCCCGTCGGGTACCGTCGGGTCTCGTCGGGTCTCGTCGGGTCCCATCAGGCTCAGGTTGGGTATCCATCTTCTAGAATGGACACAACTTTGCACAATATGCACTAACAACAAGAATCTGTAAGAGATATTTTGTTTTGTACTAATGTCTTGCTGCCATTTAACAGAAGAGCCTTCAATTACAGTAAACTCACTTCAATCAGGATTGGGATTTATCTTAATCTTATATGTTTGGGAAATAAATTTCAGCCACTAAAACTACAGTTAGAACCCCTCCTTCGTTGTGAGCTGTGTGCGTGTGTGAGCTGTGTGTGTGTGTGTGTGTGTGTTGTCTATCACCTTTTGTTGATTTTTACTTAAGCTCTTCGGCGATTTCAGAAAGCACCATGCAAACAAAACCTATCATTTCCTTACAGTCAGGCTTTGGAAAGATTAGTTGCGCCTGCAAACAGGTGTTACCTAACGCTGAAATAATTTCAGTCAACATTCAAATGATAATTGTTTACATTGCATGAGTTTACATTACATGAGAGACTGAAATACTGTTCAGATGTTCATGTTTTGATGAGCTAGATTGACTTGAAATATGACTTATATTAAAATATCTGCTAAAGGCTGATTAATTAAAGACCTCTTTAGGCTGTGTGACAAATGAACCACAGTAACACATAGTTCATTATAGAGTTTAGGATGAGCATGGAATCCAACTGACCAACATAATCCAATGTGTTCTTATCTGACGCCCCACCTGATATGTCAACAGTTTTGTCTTCTGTTCACACCACATGGTTAGCATTAACATGTGGATACTAGCTCAGGATCAACCAGTGAACACAGGTCAAGCCTCGCTTGTCTCCTTCTACACAGGAGCAGGATGTGAGTTTTGCTTTGCATATGCCACATCAAACAAGTGTGGTTTGAGCGACTGTGTATCCAGTAACCATGTCAATGATGACAGACAATAAAGGGCATCATCGGCAGCTGTGTCATTCTACACCTGTGCACGTGAAGAGTTGAAATGTGTTTGAGCAGGTCGGCCTGTTTCCTCTGTACGCTTGTCTGTTTAAAAATAAATGTAAAGTTGCAATGTACTGTATTCACTATTCTGATAGCAATAACTCAACATGTTGGATGTAATCAACTTGTCATGCATATTCATGATCTGAAGAGGGGAAGACAATTGATTTCCTGTAGTAACCCCATCTGTCCTAACCATAGACTGTATAAATATGGATGTAGTGTCCGTGACACAATCCATAGGTTTCCAAAGAGCCAAAATAAAGCTGAAAGTGCACGGCGAACAGTGTCATCTTGGCAGTGCCTGACACTGGCTTATCCAAAAATAAGCAGAGAGGTGGGGCGTGAATGGAGCTGAGGCAGGCTGAATGAAGCCTACAGTCTATGCTAGTCTCTTGGGAAGGCAGCCACTTGTCACTCAAAGAGGAATTCCCTTAATTATGCGTAACTTGAAGCCGGAATATACTTTAAATGGGTGAGTTATAAAAAAGATTAAACCCTCTTAACAGTTTTTATGAAGGGGGAACTTAGCTAAGACCAAAACCATAAACATGTTAAATTTGGTTGTAAGTTGGGCATTTTAAGATTTGGGTCTACAGGGATTGACTCCCTTTTGGAGCCAGCATGAAGTGGCCAACCAAAGAACTTCAGTTTTTTTAACTTCCGCAACGGCTTCATTTTTTCAGCACCGGAGGTTGTTGCTTGGTCGTAACTAAGGTTATTGTCATATGAGGCTCAGTGAAAATTCAACCAACACAACTTCATGCTGACTTTGACTGAGGGCGTTCACATGTTTCATTTCAACCAATCAGAATTTGCCATGACCCCTGTGAGCCAATCATCTTGTTGCTGTAAAACATTAAAAACTGATTTGCTCTCTGCAGCGGTCAGCCATAATTACAGTGTATAAGAATAAGCTGTCTAATGGTTCCACACCAAGGGGCCAGGCTTCTCTCCTCAGAGTGAAGCCTCCTATGGCGCCATTTTGATGCTAATAAGCCATCACCCCCCGTTAGCATCCCATTCACTGCCATTCATTTTAGCGTCACTTTGACAGCCAATAACTTTACATCTGAAGCGTTTAAAGACTTGATTTGTCCGTTGTTTATTTCTTAAGAAACACGACAATGTACACAAGGCTACATTACCTTGTACCTCACGTTATGGCTCTGTAGCAGACGTTTTTATAAAAATAGGCTAACGATTGCGTTATAACCACGCGACTTACTGTCGCATTGTAGAGGAATTACCGTATAGTACAGGAGAAGCTCGCAGGCAGTTTCAACGTACATTAGCTGTTTAGTTTAATTACTAATGTTAACTAGCATTTTAGTTAGCAATAATTAGCCTGTGCCTATGTTATCTCCTTACATATACCTACGCTCTCCGTCTCTGATAGATTGGGAATGATTGAGATTTCTTTTGCGCAGCTACCAGAAGGCTTACAACGTTCAGAGACGTTGGTCACGTCACATCTAGGGCGGGAAGCTCGGTTTGCAGCTGCGCAGTAACGCTCAGTAACACTTTCCCATCACCGGAAAAGTGCTGGTAAGAGGCTTCACTTGTCTCCGTCGAAAACAGCGGGATCGCTGTGTCCATTTTATATACTGTCTATGGTTCCACCCAGTGAGCTCATCAGTAATCTCACTCCACATCACATCTGTACTGATTTTCAACCAGGTTGTGCTTCACTCTTCCATCACCAGTGTCCAGATTCAATCGGGGGGTATATTCCTGTATGGCTCATGCTGCAACTACCCACGTAAAATGACGACATTAGAATAGGGTCTAATCCCCAAAGACTTCTCACATATCTCTCTTTAAATATTCCTATTGTGCACACTATTTCAAATAAATACATGTGTTGATGCCTAACTCTTTAAGCCTTTCTTTCAATTAAAAATTCTACTTAGAGAGCAACGCATGCAGGTAGAATACAGTTTTTGGGGGGTCTGGGGGACACAACACACACATACCGGTACTCACGTTCCACACACCCCCAGTTACTCCTTTTCACCATTATCTGATGTTGTCATCTCCCCCTTTCAAAATATGGGGATCCTGTGGCAAGACCCCCCTCTTTCACTCACACACACACACACACACACACACACACACACACACACACACACACACACACACACACACACACACACACACACACACACCCCTCCCCTGGGGGGCTTGCCAAGATGAAAGGAGTGGTGAAGGGGACTAAAGGAGCAGATGAAACAGATGAGATGACCTCGCTCTTCATCTTTTCTCTCAGTTTGCTCTGTCCTTTTCACATATTGGATACTAGTTTTCCAACTTTAAGCTTTAGAGTATATTTATATTCATATCACTGCTTTGTTTTTGTTTTGTTCACTTTTCCATTGTAACTTTGCTTCAAATTCTTGTTGTCTTTTTATTCCCATTGTTTTTTTGTTTTTTAAATAGTCATCAGTGGAGTCAGTCTTTTGCTTTTGTTTCATATATAGCCTGACATTTGTAAATGGACTTTTTTTTTCTGTTTAGGGAGTGCTTTACCCTCATACTACACCTGTTACAAAGTTGCATCAAATTAGCAAACGGCCATATCCCTGATCTTGATTTGTCCTTTTGGTAACCCAGTACATGTCTTGCCATCCTGTGCAAGATAACTTAATAGAAACTAGTACATCTTTCATTAAGTTAAATGTAGAAGTGCCTCTATAAGGTCTTGCATGACACGCTGGGAGGGTGTTTGCTGTCGAACACTGCCACCCCGTGGAAAGTTAGTGTCACTGCAATCTCTAAAAATGATATGATTCGAGTCACAGATATATTAACACATTCACTAACACGCATTGCTGTAAAGACCAATCAATACTTGTAAATTGATACTAGGTGTAAAATGTCAGTCTGCAGTGGGGGATGAAGTAAAACCCCAAATCAGAAAAAGTATGGAAAACACAAATAAAAAAAAGAAAGTAGTGATTTCTACATGTACTTTGACTTGTATTTCATTGCAGACAATACAACAGCACATAATTTAATGTGTTCCTCATGATTTTTATTGTTTAAAAAAAAAAAAAAAAATCCTATTTTGGTTCTTGCACCACATTTCAAAAAAAGTTGGAACAGTAAAGCATTTACCACTTTGTAATGTTGCCATTCCTTTTCACAACACTTAAAAGACGTTTAGGGACTGAAGCCACCAAGTGATGAAGTGTTTCAGGTGTAATTTTGTCCCATTCTTGCTCCAAACAAGTCTTAAGGTGGGCAACAGTACGGGGTCTTCGTTCAAAATGCGCCACACATTCTCTGTTGGAGACAGGTCGGGACTGCAGGCAGGCCAGTCAAGTACCCGTATCCTCTTCCTCCGCAGCCAGGACTTTGTAATGTGTGCAGAATGTGGTTTTGCATTATCTTGTTGAAATATGCATGGACGTCCCTGGAAAAGATGTCTTCTTGAAGGCAGCATATTGTGCTCCAAAATCTCTATGTACTTTTCAACATTAATGGTGCCATCACAGTAGTGCAAGTTACCTTTGCCAAGGGCACTGACACAACCCCATACCATGACAGACCCTGGCTTTTGGACTTGTTGCTGGTAACAGTCTGGATAATCCTTTTCTTCTTTGGTCCGGAGCACACAGCGTCCATTTCTTCCAGAAAAATACCTGAAATACTGATTCATCTGACCACAGTACACGTTTCCACTGTGTGATGGTCCATCCCAGATGCCTCCGAGCCCAGAGAAGTCGACGGCGCTTCTGGACACTGTTAACATAGGGCTTCCTTTTGGCACAGTACAGTTTTAACTGGCATTTGTGGCTGTAACTACGTATTGTGGTACTTGACAAAGGTTTGCCAAAGTAGTCCTGAGCCCATGTGGTGATATCGCTTATAGATGAATGACGATTCTTGATGCAGGGCCGCCTGAGGGCTCGGAGATCTCGGTTGTTCAGCTTAGGCTTGCGCACTTGTCCTTTACGCACTGAAAATCCTCCTTATTCCTTGAATCTTTTAAATTATGTTATGCACTGTTGAAGGTGAAATAAGCAAATGTCTTCCTATCTTTCTTTGAGGAACACTGTTTTTAAACATTTCAATAATTTTCTCATATATTTGTTGGCAAACTGGTGATCCTCGGCCCATCTTTGTTCCTAAATTACTAGACCTTTCTTGGATGCTGCTTTTGTACCAAATCATAATTACAATCACCTGTTGACATCACCTGTTTCAAATCACATCATTATTTAACCAATTTACCTGATTACTAGCCCTTAATTGCTCCTGTCCCAACCTTTTTTGGAATGTGTTGCAGGTCTGAATGACAGGAAAGGATGTATATTTACAAATGAAATTAAGTTGACCAGACAAAACATGAAATATTTTGTGTTCACATTGTCTGCAATGAAATACAAGTCAAAGTGCATTTAGAAATCACTACTTTCTTTTTTTATTTGTGTTTTTCATACTGTCCCAACTTTTTCTGATTTGGGGTTGTATTCAGATTCTTCACTTAAGGAAATGTAGCAATACTACACTGTAAAAATACTCTGTTACAAATAAAAGTCTATTTAAACTGTTTCAAGTAAAAGTAGTTTAGTACAAATAACTAAATTTACTTTAAGTTGTAAAAGTATTAATACTTATTTTATATCATGCATTAACATGGAGCAATAAGCGTCATGTAACTAGTTGAGGTGGAGCTAATTTTAACTACTCATGTACAGCGCTTAATTAATAATGCTGCATCCCATGTTGTGAACTTGTAACTTACATTTTGTATGTAAAATCTGCAAAGTAGCCATCAAATAAATACAGACATTCTATTTGGTGGTGGTAAAGCATATTTCACTGGACATTTTTTGTTTCACTCCATTGCAATTGGTTTGCAATTCCATCATCAACATTTTCCATACTCTTGCAATGTAATGGAATGTTATAAAGGACTCAAAAACCATGGGAACTCAGCTTGTGGTTCTGGGTGGGGCTAGCCGATAAGCTAAATTGCCTTAATGACTGTGAACCAGCCTTGAGGGGGTTCTTCTGCCAACTTGTTCAATTTCCTGCCTCTCTCTCCAGGCGCCTCTTTGACGGATTTCCTGGTACTTCTGGCACCCAACCTGGACACACACACACACACCCCAATACACACCAATACTTTTGTCTTCCCTACTATCTGCCTAGAGAAAGTCTGTGATTTAATCAATATGCAGTTTGTGTCAAACTGTGGCTGTGTCTCAAATCGCCTACTTGCACACTTCACACACTTAGTTTTAAGTATATAGTGTAGATAACGAAAAAGTCAGTGCACTGAAAGTACCCGGATGACCCCCTAAAAAAAGTCAAAAAGTTCAGTGTAGAACGATGGACACTACGCACACTAAACCTGCGCCATCTTGACTACAAAGCGGAAAGGGGAGGGACCAGGGACGTCGACCGGCAGCTGATTGGACGAACGCGTCACGTGCATATTAGCTCTCGCAGATTTTACATCCGAGCTTAATGGCGGCCAGATGGCGGCTCGTTTGGAATACGATCTCGAATTTTACGAAAATAGTTCACCGAAACTGTCAGGAACCCAGCATCCTGAGCCTGTGTTGCCTATGTTTTGTTTGCTCTAACCTGAAGTTCATTTGTTTTTCCGAGTTTCCCTGAACACATCCCGGCTGATACTCCAACTGCTTACACCTGCTGCTATCTACACACCTGGTCTTGATCATCATTCCCTGCACTATTTAAGCCGTGTCCTGACAGTCATTCCCTGCCGGATCGTTAGCGTACACAGTATGTTTTTGCTCACGTATCTAGTTCCTGGTTTTGTCAAGTCTTTTTGCTCGTTGTTGCCAATCCCTAATCTGCCGCCTGTCTTCTGCCTACAGTTCTTCACCTGGATTTTCATTCACACCTGCCTGGCTTTCAACTTCACTGCGTTTCATCTGGATCAGTACAAAACCCTGCAACCTTCCATCCTCCTTCCCTGCCGACCAACTGGACCAAGTCGTTTCCACATACCTTACCAAATAAATACCCACCTTGTACTCCTACTTACCTGGTCCTGGTCTGCTTTTGGGTTCCTGCTCTAGTAAATCGTGACAGAACGATCCGGCCAAGATGAACCCAGCGGATCTGGACTCTATGCGGCTTGCCATTTCCCGGCAAGGAAACATGCTGGAACAGCATAGTGTGGCACTACAGGACGTAACGACTGCTATTCATGGTCTAACCACTAGTCTTACCTCAGTCCAGGCTCAGTTCAGTGCTCCAGCAGTTGCTTCACCACCTGTTTCTCCACCCTCACCTGCCGTCTCCACCGCTGTACCGCTCCGAGAGCCCAAAGTTCCGACACCGGACAAGTATGATGGGGATTTAGGAGGATGTCGTTCCTTTCTCATGCAATGTGACTTGTTTTTTGACTTGCAGCCCAACTCCTACGCTTCTGATAAAGCTAAGATAGCCTTTGTTATCAAACTGTTGCGGGGAAGGGCTCTAGAGTGGGCATCTGCCATATGGGAACGAAGGGACTCCTGCTTGGCTTCATACCACGCATTCTCAGCCGAGTTGAGGAAACTCTTTGAACACCCCGTCCGAGGTAAGGACGCTTCTAAACGGTTGTGCTCTCTGCGCCAGGGCTCACGCAGCGTTGCAGACTTTGTCATCGACTTTAGAACATTGGCAGTGGAGAGTGGGTGGAACGAGGAATCACTGCAGGCTGTGTTTCATCAGGGTTTGTCCGAACAGATAAAGGATGAGCTAATCTCTTATCCTGAGCCTAGGGACTTGGACGAGTTGGTGGCTTTGTCTATTCGAGTTGATAACCGGTGCAGAGAGAGAAGGAGGGAGAAACGTGAGAGTTTTGCCAACCATTCTCCGCGCCGCCAACCTGCCAAACCTGGATATGTAGTGGAATCGGGGAGCCGAGCTACATGCCAGGGGATTAAGGAGGAACCGCGATCTACTGATCCCGAACCCATGCAGGTGGGACGTCATGGATTGTCAGCAGAGGAGCGCCAGCATAGACGTGAGTCAAACAGCTGTTTTTACTGCGGTAACAGGAACCATTACATCTCCTCCTGCCCTCTGAGGCCGTTAAACTCCCAGGCTCGCTAAGAGTGGGAGGATTTTTAGCGAGCCAATCTCAGTCTTCCAACAGACCTGTAAGACCTCCAGTGACTGTCACTCTCATGAACACTAATCATTCTGTGGAGATTAATGCTTTGATCGATTCAGGGGCAGATGACAGCTTCATGGACGCCAATCTGGTGGAACAGCTGGGGCTCTCCAAGAAACGTCTTCCGGAAGCCATTGAAGCAACCACTCTTAACGGCGAATTGTTGGCACGGATAACTGAGAGAACTGGACCCGTCACCATGCTTTTTTCGGGAAATCATTCTGAAGTCATTTCCTTTTTCATCCTGCTCTCTCCTCACGCTCCTCTGGTTTTGGGTTACCCCTGGCTCCACGAACACAACCCCACTATCGATTGGGCCACTGGCAAGGTAACCAACTGGAGTATAAAGTGTCATGCTGACTGCCTCAAAACTGCCTGTGCCCCCTCTACTTCTAAACAGGATCTGGACTCACCACCTCCTGATATGTCCTTGGTTCCTGATGTATACCACAATCTGCAGGAGGTGTTTAGCAAACAGAAGGCCCTGTCTCTGCCCCCCCACCGACCGTATGATTGTGCTATCAATCTTATACCTGGAGCTGCCTACCCTAGGAGCCGCCTCTACAGCATATCCAAACCCGAACGTGAAGCCATGGAGAGCTACATTACGGAGTCACTTGCTGCTGGTCTCATTCGTCCCTCCTCTTCGCCTCTGGGGGCGGGGTTCTTCTTCGTCAGTAAGAAAGACGGCACCCTGCGGCCATGTATTGACTACCGTGGGCTTAATGACATTACTATCAAAAACAAGTATCCTCTGCCCTTGATGAACTCTGCTTTTGATTCCCTGCAGGGTGCGACCGTTTTTACTAAGCTGGACTTGCGCAACGCTTACCACTTGGTCCGAATCAAAGAGGGAGACGAATGGCTGACAGGATTCAATACACCTATGGGCCACTTTGAGTATCTGGTCATGCCATTTGGACTCACTAATGCCCCGGCAGTTTTCCAGAGTATGGTTAACGACGTTCTGAGAGACATGATCGGTCGTTTTGTATTTGTGTACCTGGATGACATTCTTGTGTTTTCCGATGATCTGCCTAACCATGTCTTGCATGTCAAACAGGTTCTGCAGCGGTTATTGGAGAATCGGCTGTTCGTTAAGGCTGAGAAGTGTGATTTTCACGCCCGCACCACTTCATTCCTCGGTTACATCATCTCCGAGGGCCAGTTGAAGATGGACCGTGAGAAAGTCAAGGCAGTACTCGAGTGGCCTCAGCCTGAGTCCAGAGTGCAACTCCAGAGGTTCCTGGGGTTTGCAAACTTTTACAGACGGTTCGTCCGCGATTACAGCAGAGTGGCCGCTCCGCTCACTGCCCTGACGTCTAGTTCCAGATCTTTTAGTTGGAATTCGGATGCTAACAAGGCATTCCTGGATCTGAAGAAGCGCTTCACTGATGCACCTATCCTCTCTCACCCAGATACGTCCCGTCAGTTCGTGGTGGAAGTGGATGCTTCTGATGTGGGAGTCGGTGCCATTCTCTCTCAGCGGAGCTCCAGTGACCATAGGCTACATCCTTGTGCCTTTTTCTCTCGTCGCCTCTCTACGGCGGAAAGAAATTATGACGTGGGGAACCGGGAACTGCTCGCTGTGAAACTCGCCTTGGAAGAGTGGCGCCACTGGCTGGAGGGGGCTGAACAACCGTTCGTGGTGTGGACAGACCACAAAAACCTTGCATACGTGCAATCCGCCAGACGTCTTAACTCACGTCAAGCCAGGTGGGCTTTGTTTTTTGGACGCTTCAACTTTTCCCTCACCTTTCGACCAGGCTCACGGAATGGCAAAGCAGACGCTCTTTCCCGGATGTTTTCCAAGGCAGTGGAAGACAAGACTGCACCAGAGACAATTCTGCCACAGAAGCTCATCGTGGGCGCTGTCACCTGGAAGATCGAGGAGGAGGTTTTGACAGCCCTTCGGACGCAGCCTGATCCTGGCAACGGTCCGCCAGGTCGTCTGTTTGTGCCTGACTCTGTCCGTCCTGCTGTGCTTCAGTGGGCCCACGCCAGCAAGATGGCTTGTCATCCCGGTGTGGCTAGAACTATGGCCTTGCTGCGCAGAAGGTTTTGGTGGCCTGCCATGGGAGACCAGACTCGGAGTTATATTGCTGCTTGCCCGGTGTGCGCTCAAAATAAGGGGACCAATAGACCCAGCTCTGGACTTCTGCATCCTCTGCCCATCCCTCGGCGACCCTGGTCGCATCTGGCTCTGGATTTTGTGTCCGGGTTGCCCTTATCTGACGGGAACACCGTTGTCCTGACTGTAGTGGACAGGTTCAGCAAATTCGCTCACTTTCTGCCCCTTCCCAAGCTACCGTCTGCTACTGAGACCGCCAACATCTTAGTCAAGGAAGTGTTTAGGAAACACGGTCTACCTGGAGACATAGTGTCGGATCGTGGCCCGCAGTTCACCTCAGCTGTATGGAAGGCTTTCTGCCTTGCCATTGGAGCAACTGTCAGTCTCACGTCTGGATTCCATCCCCAGTCGAACGGTCAAGCTGAAAGGACTAATCAGAAGATGGAATCCACGCTTCGTTGCCTCGTTTCTTCTAATCCCTCCACTTGGTCCTCTCAGCTACCATGGGCTGAGTACGCCCATAACACTCTCCCGACCACTGCCACTGGGATGTCCCCCTTTCAGTGTCTGTACGGATATCAACCACCCCTGTTTCCGTCGCAGGAGAAGGATCTCTCCGTTCCCTCAGTCCAAGCTCACGTTCGCCGTTGCCATCGGACCTGGCATCGTGCCAGGAGGAACCTTCTTAAGGCCTCTGACTGTTACCAGCGTCAAGCCAATCGTCACCGTGTCCCGGCTCCTGTCTACACGGTTGGGGACAAGGTCTGGTTGGCCACCCGGAATCTCCCCCTGCGCACGGATTCTAAGAAGCTGTCCCCCAAGTTTATTGGACCGTTTGTGGTGGACCGGATCATAAATCCAGCTGTGGTCCGTCTGAAATTGCCCAAGACCCTCAGGGTACATCCTGCCTTCCATGTCTCCTGCCTGAAGCCCGTTCTCCTCAGTCCCCTGTTGCCCCCTTCGCCTCGTCCGCCTCCCCCGCGGATTATTGACGGGGGTCCTGTCTACACCGTTCACCGCATCATGGACTCCCGACGACGTGGGCGGGGTTTCCAGTTCCTCGTGGACTGGGAGGGTTACGGTCCTGAGGAGAGGTGCTGGATACCTCGGCGCCAGATCCTAGATGCCGATCTGCTCCGGGACTTCTATCGGCTCCATCCTGGTGCTCCGGGTAGTCCGCCCGGAGGCGTCCCTCGGAGGGGGGGTACTGTCAGGAACCCAGCATCCTGAGCCTGTGTTGCCTATGTTTTGTTTGCTCTAACCTGAAGTTCATTTGTTTTTCCGAGTTTCCCTGAACACATCCCGGCTGATACTCCAACTGCTTACACCTGCTGCTATCTACACACCTGGTCTTGATCATCATTCCCTGCACTATTTAAGCCGTGTCCTGACAGTCATTCCCTGCCGGATCGTTAGCGTACACAGTATGTTTTTGCTCACGTATCTAGTTCCTGGTTTTGTCAAGTCTTTTTGCTCGTTGTTGCCAATCCCTAATCTGCCGCCTGTCTTCTGCCTACAGTTCTTCACCTGGATTTTCATTCACACCTGCCTGGCTTTCAACTTCACTGCGTTTCATCTGGATCAGTACAAAACCCTGCAACCTTCCATCCTCCTTCCCTGCCGACCAACTGGACCAAGTCGTTTCCACATACCTTACCAAATAAATACCCACCTTGTACTCCTACTTACCTGGTCCTGGTCTGCTTTTGGGTTCCTGCTCTAGTAAATCGTGACAGAATCGTGTTTCTGAAGACATTTTAAGCGAGAAATAGGCCATGCAGTCGCTGAATCTGTCTTCATTTCAGATCAACTAAGGTCAGTTTAGAAGATTTTCATCAGATTTTGAGAGGCGGCGAGCCGAGCCGACCGCTCGTCATTTCCGGTAAGTGCTTTATCATAAGTGTTCCATTTGGGACAATACTAACCATCGACAGTGGGCACTACGGCAGTAAGTGGTCAGTGTACATTAGCAGTGTACTGACCGAAGTAGGCGGTTTGAGACACAGCCTGTGCATGCGTGTACTTGTGAGTGTGTATTTATGGGTCTATGCGTGTCCATTGTGTATGCATCATATGTACGGGTGTGCATGGGAGGTGTAGGAAGGAAGACGGGCAGGGAGAGTACTATCATATTGATCGGCCTCTGTGTGTGTTTGTAAAATGCCATTAATGACCACACCATTCTGTGTACATCCACAGTATACACACACTGTCTGACCTCCAAAAGACATTTACATTGACATGGGATTAACAGCTATACACGCACACAATGGTGGTCTTCTTTCACACATCAGACTGTACCACTGTTCTATACTTTGTAAAAGAAAAAGCTCTGAGGAATAATCTTGACCCTTGCATTTTTTTTTAAATGTTTAAACATGTTGTTAAAAATGTTAAATATTCTATTTATATTACAGCAGTGTGACTCCCATATCATTGACAAAATGTTGCTTAATATACTTATGTAAAGCCCCAATGAGTAGAACTATAAGTGATTACAACATATATTGAAATATTCAAAGGATATACATTTTTTGTTAGTAGAAAAATGTCCTGTTAAAAATCGACTAGTCTATTTTATAGTACCACTGGGGGTCGCTAGCGGGTTAGATGCTGAATGTTTCAGATATCTCACATACAGGTGTGTGGTAGGATGACCTATTATGGAGTCTATTAAAGGTGCTGTAGGTAGGATTATGAAGATCTAGGACTTAGCCAAAAAATGTGAACATCGACAACTTCTCAGTCCTTCCCCCCTTTCCGCTAAAGCCCAAAACGGTCTCCTAAGCCCTTCCCCCCACAAGGGAGAATGAATGTGTGTGCATGACCAGTGATTGACGCGCAGTTAGACAGTAGTAATTAGCATTAGTAAATAGTGAGAACAGGGTTTTTCCTGCATAGAGGAATTTAAAAATTGAGTGATTAGCGCAACCTGAAAAGCATTTATTAAATTACTCTCTGCTCCTCACCACGAGGCTTTGCATGTGCTGCAAGCAAATCACTCCGCCCAAGTAGCATAAGTTTCAGTGCTTCACCTTCTGAGAATATAGTTCCCAGTTTGTAGTTGGAGCCAGTTACCTCCAGGATCTGTGATAAACTAGGCTAGCCGTGGGGTGCGCCAGACAGAGTTACGACATGCACGGAGATGAGAAGGGTATGTATAGACTTATCTAACTCTGGGGGATACGGTGAATAAGCTAAAGTCCCAATAAGTCGGCATGTTCCTTGTAACGTCAGTGTCTGATGTGATAGTTTCTCTTCTTTTTGGTGTTACTCCTGTTCTAATTCTGTTCACCATGTCTGACATGGAGAACAGAACTAGATCAGGGGAGATGAACCAGTGAAAGATCAGAATAAAAGTGGAACTAGGGATGAGGATGGGTGAAGGAATGTTTTTGTTTTCTGTTTAATCTGCCCAATTTATTAAATGTAACTTCATGGTTCATGGTTTGTGTGTGGGTGTAAGTGTGAGTCTGCTACGTGAGTGCATGAGAGAGAAGGAGATAATGTATTTTTCTTAAGACTTTAACTTATGAAATAAACATGCTTAAGTATTGTAGATCTTGTATTACTTTTCACATGCAGTTACACATTTGCTGGTTAAAAACAAGAAAGTGGCTGGTAAAAAAAAGTTGAGTGGCTAGTAGATTTTGGAATTCACCAGCCACAGAGGCAGGTGAACAAAAAAGTTAATTTACAACCCTGCAGCCACTTTTACCAATAACATCACTAGCTAACATGCTAGCAAACAGCAACCAGCTAACAACATGTTAAGTCAATTAGAATGCTGCCTGTGCCTCGAAACAAATCAAACAATATTTCTTATCTACACATAACACCTATAGCTAGCTAACAATATGCTAGCTAACTTATTGTGCATGCTGACTCACTGAAATAGCTTACTGGGACTTTTGATGGAATTGAGCCATCGTTAATGTTATTTCAGCTGTGCTTTTCCTACTATGACAAGTCAAAAGGTCCATTGAGAGCATAGACTGCATATCATATGACATACAGTCTATGATTGAGAGTCAATCACAGCTGTCAATCATTTTCTTCTTCTTCTTCTTATAATTTCCCGCAGTCTAGATGCCTTTACAGCACATTGCTGCCTCTCACAGGGCAAAAATATATTCCCATTTACTATTTCCGTAGGAATACTCCGGTTGCCTTGATGAATTCTAGGACAGTTTTTATAGTCTGAGGTTGGTTCTCTGTAGGATTTAACACAGCTGTCAATCTTGAAGTTTCACCCCGTTTTTATAGCATCAAATAACTAATAAAACCCAAAATGATCAGACAAATGAACACTTCAACAAACATCAGCGCAAAAACAACTAGCCTACCTTAAATGACAGAAACCATCTTTGGGAAAAATAATTATTTGACATGTACTTAGATTTTTTTTAGTTTGGCCTATGTCGTATCTCCTAACATAGAGGGGGTGGGATTTATGACCTATAGCCTAATCAAATACAGCCAATGCCTATAGGCCTACTGCAAGCAGCCACCATGATGAAGTATAGTCTATGCATCAACCCCTGGCAGAATTGTAAACACACTCAACACAACTCTAGAATATTCAATAAACTTTATCTCCTGCTGACAAGATATTGTCAGTACATTCACTACAACTTTATTAGCATCTGACAGCACTTACATGAGCGCTTACTGGGCAGGGCTGGATCGAATAAGGCTTGGGCACAGATCTAAGCGTGGTGAGGGAGATCATATTGTTGTAATTCCTGCTAAGTAATGTTACTGGCGGCTGCTAAATGAGCTCTGATGTTTGGCAGGGCTGGTTTCTATAACACTGTTTAACAAGAGTATGCAGGCAGGGACACACACACACACACACACACACACACACACACACACACACACACACACACACACACACACACACACACACACACACACACACACACACACACACACACACACACACACACACACACACACACACACACACACACACACACACACACACACACACACACACACACACCTCTTCCCCAAGCATGCTGACACCATCTGGCGATCTGCTGATAGCTGCCTGATAGCAGTAATGGGATTATGTGGAGTTTTATGGAGAGAGCAGTGGCTGTGTGTTAAAGTCCTCCTAGATGGCAATGCTGTCTTCTGGATCTGCTTCACAACCAGAGAAATGAGACTTCAAACCAACACCACCAATAATGTATTGACCCTACATCAGCTAACAGTAGTAGTAGGCCTACTTATTCTAGTTATTACTCCTAGATGTCACAGTGTGATACAATGAAACGTAGTTATGTGTCAGGTTTTGTTTAGTGTCTTTCCGTGCACCTGTTCTAAGCCAAATGATCTTATAATAAGAATATTATACGATAATATCCCTGATGATGTCAGCAGTTTGGGCTTGGAGACTACACATATATTTACATTCACACACTATAGGTTTGGGGTGGTTAGGATGGATTTATTCGCACTGGCAGGAATGTGAACATCTGAGACATTGTGGTTTTGGGATCAGTGTAACCAGTTGTGTTTCGAGCAAGACTCACCTCCTGCTGTGGTTTACCTCCCTTGCAATAAAACGTTTTGCATTTGACATCACTTGTCTTAATGACTCACTCTGACAATGATCTAACACATATACATGTGGTTATTTCACCTTATGGAAAACAGGTGTTAGCATGGCAGCATCTTCTACAATCTTGCGTCTCAGCCAGCCAGCCTAAGCAGTGGGGAGAACAAATATCGCCAAACACTTTCTACTTGGATTGATGCAAATGTGAAAACATAGTCACATTACTATGAAAAGAATGATGCATTGTGTAACATACGCACTTCACTATTATTTTGCTGTCATTTTATGCGGTAAGAGGTTTAGCATGGCCGGATTAACCACTCCCTACTACACTATGTGCAATGTGTATGCATGCTGTCACCAATTTCCAATTAAGTACACTGCACATACAATAGCAGACCACACATGGCAGTTTCATTATATAGTATGAAAAGAGAACTACCAGTAATCTTGTGCTAGAATCATAGCTAGCCTCAGGTTTTACTCTGTCCGTTAGTTTGTGGTATTTTGATTAAACACCAC
Source organism: Gymnocephalus cernua (assembly GCA_023631565.1). NCBI lineage: Eukaryota > Metazoa > Chordata > Actinopteri > Perciformes > Percidae > Gymnocephalus > Gymnocephalus cernua. The sequence continues at coordinate 30,851,708 of CM042436.1, forward strand.
TTTATTTTTATTTTCTGGAAATATGATTTTTCTTAACATAGTACAACTTTATTCTCCAGAATGTGGGACTAACACTGTGGTACTGACACAATCATTTTGTGCAATTGGTCAAACCTTTGGGACACATCGGATCAGCAAAAAGTTAGAGGAATCACAATGTCAATGCAACATTGTAGCATCACATCCTGATGTGTTATGGATCCCACTTAACTTCTAGGCAAGTCCCTCCCTACGAAGCAGCTCAATTGGTTGGGGCCAGGCATTGACCTCGAGTGGTTAAGGTTAGGATAGCCGATTGGTCAGGGGATAGGACCTGAACAAATCGGGTTACGTCACCTTGCTTAAGCATGGACGCCTGGCCAACAGTAGTGTGTGAATGCTATTGAAGGGCGGGCCTTGCCTCTAAGTTGCGTGGGTTCCATAATAACGCCATAGTGATGTCCTATCGTGTGTTTAACCTACCAGGATGTGTAACTACATGATGAGCTAAAAACCAAAGGGAATAGAGCTATAAGATAATAAAGCAAAATAAAGTAGTTCATCAGTAGAGACAAACTCATGCTTTCCTTGCCCCAGAATGATTTGGGACCCTATAAATTTATCTCTGAAAACAAAAGGTGAATTGAACACAAAAGACATCCAAGACGCCACACGTCTATTCAAAATGCACATAAACAGAATAAGCGTCTTTTGCATTAAGGCCATCTTCCTTAGCTTTATTTCAATTAAAACAGGAACATTTCTCTTCCCTATGTCTTATTTTACAGCCCAGTTTGGGTGAACAAGACCACTCGTGGTATTTGAGAAGTTTTATTTTTTCATTTTTTTCAGCATTTCTTACAACAATACAGACGTCACAGAATACATAGTTTTACAAACACAAAGCACACCACCACCTTGGTTGCTGCTGCTGCCGTAAAGGGAAGGGGGAAATGCTGCGGGTTTTGGAAGTTGCCAGTTCAGCCTTGGCCATTCCTCTTTTCCAGACACTTCCCTCATCCGTTATAGCTAGAAAGAACCTGCCCTTCGGGGTTGCCATTCTGGAACCTTTTTGCAGCATAGCAGTATGAGAACAATGGAAAAAGCTTTCTTTTGAGACATGTAGGGGTAAAACAAAACAGTTCTTGACTATGATCTGAGCATGTTACTCCAACTGAGAGGAAGCAGAAATGGAGGTTAAAAGAAGAGGCTCAGTTGGACATTGTTGCAACTGAAGAGCAGTCCCATTGTTCTGCTTGTTTGCAGTAAATCTTGGGCAATCTGAGTCTCTCCATTCCATAAAACTAACAAAGGATCTTTCCTTGCTTCATGTTCTAGTTTTTCAGGGTACTCTGCAGAAAAATGACACCACCTAAATCTTGACCATCTAGTCTCGAGTAGTTTATTATTACTTAAATGTTTTATTCCTGTACAGTGAAATAACAGATCTTCAAATGATCTTTTTTTTTTAAAAATACAGAAGGCTTCTTTTATTCCAGCCATTTTTTCCCCCAAACATTCCCAGACGCTTCCAACTTACAACAGGACTTTGATATTATATACTTCTGTGTGTGTCTGCTGATAATAACGTGTGTGCATGTGTGTGTGTGAACTCTATGTCATTTACACTCAACATTGTAAACATACATAGAACTATATTACATGTGCTTGCACTGCATCTTGGAGGGGGAGAAATTTTGGTTTACTTCACTAAAACACCACAAAAGGGGAGAAACGGGGGATAGAAGGGCTCGCAAGGATAAGAAGAAGAGGTGGAGGAGGAGTGTCAAACTCCTTTTCAAGGTTGTGAGGTTATTCTCAGTTTGGTTGAAAGCTCAGTTTTAGTGGACAGGCCCTTTTTTAATTCTCTTAAGCAACAGGGGCATGAAGATAGGATTTTTCTCTCTGGGATAGGGAACAACAAAGAAAAAGAAGCTTTCTGTCCAGTCTTCAGGTTAGAGCCTGTTTTCCAGCACCATTGAAATGTCAAAGAAGAGCTAGAGGGGTCTTTATATTCTGTATAACGAAGTTCCTTTCAGGTCCAGCTCCAGCAGCATGAAGCTACCAGGTCTTAGCTTGGGCGTTCTCCACTGAATAAAGTCCTTCAGTGGATCATACCACGTTACATGTACAGAGAATCATGAGAGGAAACAAGCCCGTTGAGCAGTGGAATTGCAGGTCTCCGTCTTTTCAATTAACTTTTTTTTTTGTGGGTAGCCACGCAGCCAGCCATGGAGTCAGTGAGTTCTGCTCAGTCATTCAATTTCATCCAGGTTTAACCTCCTGAAAGAGCCAGTGAAGTCTCAAAGACAGCCGTCTTGTCTCTGTACACTCTTGGAGGGTTTGGAGCTAGCGACTCAGGCCACGAGAGGGAAAACAAATGAGGATCGACGGGGAGGGCGATGAAATCCAAAAATGAGAGAAGGAATGGATTGGAAGGATGAACAGGCGGGAGGATGGGTGTGCTCTTTACAAGTAGACGCGCCTCAGATCTCCAGGTGAGGTGATGGTGTTGCACTGCGGGCACAGCTTCTTGTTCCCCTGTGGTAGATGGAGAAACAATAGTTAGCTTCGTTGCTCAGAAAATGAGTTCAGTATAAGGTGACATCTAGGTCACTCACAAATGCATTCACTCAGGATTATAGTGCTGCAACAACTCTCTCCATTTATCAAACTTTCCAGCTTCTCAAATGTGAGGATCAGTCAGTCATCTGAGCTGATGATGGCGTATGAGACTGAAGGTTAAAGGTACCCTGCAGAGTTTTTAACCACTGGTAGCGCCACAGAGCAATGCTTTTTTATGAGAGGGTCTCTGTTTTACTTACACCACGCATCTTTGGAACCAACTCTTCCACAACAGAGCCGAAAGCAGCGTTAGTTTTGGTCGGACAAAACAAGCCATTTGAAGATGTTACCATGAGTTCTCAGACTGTGATGGGTATTTCTCACTGTTCTTTCACATTATATAGACTACAAACAAGTGGCAAATGTAGCACCAAGAAAAATAATCATTATTGCTGTTGAAGATGTTGAACCAAGATCCTTCACTATTTTATGCAATACAACTGATCTGTGTAAGGGCAGCATGTTTATAAAACTGTCTTTTGACAGTATACCAGTGCTTGACAGACAAGCCAACATGTGTCATATATATATATATATATATATATATATATATATATATATATATATATATATATATATATATATATATATATATATATTTTACTACTGTTAGCAGCAGAGCACCATCTCACAGTCCTCCCCTCAGTCCTCTTCCTCTGCACTGCTTTGATAGTGTGCCATCTGCAGTAAAGCAGCAGGTGATAATATGCAACACATTCTGACTGGGTGGTCTCCACCACTGTCCTCAACTTCTCCGTCTCCTCCACGCTGCCTCTTTCTACCAGTCAGCTTGTTCCTTTTCTTGTGTTGGGTGGTTAACTGCTGGCTGCAGGCACATTCCTGCAGTTTTTACTGTGCTGCTTCTGCATTGGTTACAGATGTATAAATAAATATAACTGTCACAATAGATTATGTAAATAAATGAAGTAGAGCGGTACATCTGGTATCAACTAGGAGAGGAAGCTGCAGCAATTGCTTCTTTTTATGTTATGAATAGGGTTGGGTACCGGGACCCGGCGCTAACGACTGGTATCTACCAGACCGAACAGCAACGAAGATTTCGGTGCCACTTAAATCCCTGCGCTGCCCTCTGATGGTCCGAAATGGACGACGCAACAGAAGCATTGCTGCATGTGATGCTAGTTAACACTACACTTGGCAGCAGGTAACGTTAGCCTACCATAAGATAGTAGCTGGATTAAACACTGTTAAATTGTCTGACAGCTAAATGGTGTAAAGTGTGACTGTATTTCACTGCAGAGGATTCCAACACCGAGACTTACAACAGTCTGCAGCTTAAGACACAAACTAGCTTCACTATGTGGCCACTGCCTGGCCACGACACAGACAGGACAATGGTGCGTTTACTTCAAACTGGTAAGCCTAGTGGTGCATTCAAAGTTATTTGTAAAATACCCACTTCCCATCTAGTGGTTGTTTTTGTTGTTTACCAGCAATTTATTGGTTAAATAAGTTATTGTTATAAAAGTATTATTACATTTTTAATAAATCATTTAAATTTGACCATATGGCCTTATTAATGAAGAAGCCGTTCTTTAATGTCGTCGACGGTCATTATGTGCTCCTTTTTCTTTTTTTTTTTAAATCTGTTTTTTAAAGTATCGGTTCAGGCACCGGCACTGTTTTAAAAATTTTTTTAGCACCGGTAAATCCAAACGATACCCAACCCTAGTTATGAATCCTTACAGCTATGATAGAAGTCCTGGGCTACAAAACTGACCATCACACAGCCCAAAAGTATGACTTTGGTATGTGGACACTTTCATCAGTCTACTGTAGTGTGTGTAAGAAGGTGTGTAAAACATAAGAGTGTGTGAGTTTAGTCTGAATAAGGTCTTTGGAGTGGGTGCACAGACTTAGGTAGTCTGAAGGACGAACGCATACACACTCGAGAGGACAGAGGTGGTGCAAGAGTCTGACAGATCTCACACAGTCCTGCTAAGAGGATGTGTGGCTCCAGAGTACTAAAACAGTCTCTTCATGTCTCAAGAGAGAAGAAAGAAGTGTGGAGGTGAAGAGAGAAGAAGAGAGGAAATATGAAGAATGTGTCGAAAAGTCTAGGATAGTTTAAAATGGATGCACACAGGTTTGTACAGTAGCACTAGCACTGGGTTCCAGAGGTTTTGATACTGGTGCTGATCGAGTCCTCGTTTGTTTGCACGCCTGTCAAAGCTGTGTACTTCTGTTTAGTAAGGGTGCTAAGTGTGTGTGTGCCCATCACGCTGCGCTCCAGCTGCCTTGCTCATTAAAGTGGTAAGGGGCTGGGCTGACGTTAACTACATTCCCAGGCATTTACTTTGATCAGCTTGGCCCTCCCGTTTAAATATAGCTGTCTCCAGGCTATGAGTTTAATGCCCCGTACATTTTATACACACACACACACACACACACACACAAACACACACACACACACACACACACACACACACACACACACACACACACACACACACACACACACGGTCTCATTCAAGAATGTTTTCTTACGGTCTCCCTTAAAACATCTAATGACAGAAAATTAGAAAACTCCACAAGTAATTTATAAAACATGCATCAAGTTCTTTAGGAATCAGTATTGATCTTATATTGGATGTATGTTCCAGACAATCGTTAGCACATCTAAAGGCCCCATTAAACCTGAATATGAGCAGCAATCCTCCTTAGTCTTATTTTACTTAAAAAAACAAAAAAATCAGCCATCAGGTATGTGGCTTTCAAATGACACCTGCAACTTATCAAATATTGTTCACCTGCCTGGGGACTGTGGATGAAAATTAGCTTTTAGCCACATCTTTATATAATGCACAATATTTCAAGTATTGGAATTTACATTTATTACACATGTTCCCTGTCAAATAAACTTGTAAATAAATGCAAATATAAATCCAAACACTGGGCAATTTTGGTACTACACTGGCCTTAAAACAAGACTAAAAATCTATAGCCACACAAGTGGCCGGCACAACAGTAAAAAATGGAGGATCCTTACCACTAGTGGGGTAGGTTGTACCCTCTGTCAGTATCAACGCTACACTGTCAGACTTCCATCAGTCTAAGCTAGAAAGTACTTAGATGTGCTTGGAGCTTAATGGTACCCTGTGGAGTTTTCCTAGTAAACCAACATTAGTTATGTTTACATTCATCCTTTTATTTATTTATTTGCTTGGTTAGTGTATGTTTTGTGAAATAGGGGCAGATTATACAAGATTAATCTTCTTTCTGCTCCTTTTCATTAAGGACTTGAAATCTTGTGTTTGCATTCGGTTGTTTGTTTGAGGGATGAAATAAATTTACATAAATAAAGAAATCCTCATAGGGCCATGAATGTCAGTACAAAAACTCATGGCAATCCCTCCAATAGTGGTCAAGAATGTCTTTGGGCCACAGTGGATTGAAAGACCTGCATCGCCATTTCTAGATCCACAGGATGCAGATATGATGTGGTTAGAAAAAATAACTACTGGAATTGTTTCTTTTGCAGTTGTGTTGCAGCAATTGCACACAATTCTTAATTTCTGCCCCTCTGTGTGTTTAGTCCTGTAATTATGCTAAGGGTGTATTTAAAATTGCAAGTATAATATTAACGGGGGCTAAAAGTGGGGAACTGCTTGTTAGTAATTGTTGACGTGTGTTACAACTGGCGACTGATGGTGTTAAATAAATGGATAGACTAAGGTGAGAAGGAAGAGGATTGGGAAAGAAAAAGTAATAGATGAGGATATACAGAAGACAGTGAAGTGAGAGAGAACAATGAAATACATGGAGAAAAGAGGAGATAAGCAAATAAATCAAAGATTAGACTTTTTCCTTCCAGCAGCAGAAATACTGCGCTCTATTTACCACATTAACACCAGCTAATTACACACTACTGAATATATTAGACTAACTAATAACCAACAAAACCACTGCCTGTGTGTGTGTGTGTGTGTGTTTGTGTGTGTGTGAGATGACCCAAGGCACTATGTAGAACTCATTGGAGGTTGGAGTTGACTACTTTATTCCAACATTTTAACAAGCCTTTTGGGGGCCATTCCATCTAAGCTTTTCCCTTCCTGAGAACTGCAAGTGTTTGCACTGTGTGTGTGTACAGTGAGAGAACAGGTCATTTGAAAAATATTCCACTTAAGTTTCTCCCCATGGGGCACAGCTACAGAGAGGAGCTCACTGACGATGAAAGGAGGCTGCAATAACTACATGAGGAGCTGTCCTGCAGCACAGAGAGGTGTGTGTGTGTGTGTGTGTATGTGTGTGTGTGTGTGTGTGTGTGTGTGTGTGGGTTTGTACGTACCAGAGTCCTAAGCCAGCATTCTTCACAATGGACGTGCCAGCACTGGATGGAGGTGAGCGGCATCGTGTAGGAGTCCTGGGGGAAATAGTGAGAGTAAAATGACACCAAATTCAAAGGACATGCACACACCAGGTAACAACAACACTGGACATTCCCTGACCGACGGCACCAAACCACTAACCATGGAACGACACAGCCAGCAGCCACAGAACCACTGAGCAAGGCAGCATGGGGGGGCAACTGAACGGCAACCTGCAGGTCACACACACACGCACAGACACGATATCGGGCAGGCAACGAGCAGAGACGGAGGGAAGCAGGCAGATGGAGAAGAGGAGGGAGAAAGCCATGAATGAACCCAATCTGATGGGCGCCCTTTTCTTTACCTCTCGAAAAGAACGGAGAGATGATGGAGGGGGAGGAGGAGGGGGGAGGTGGAGGAGGGAGGGAGTGCCTTACCCTCCGTAAGGGCTGTGGGAGGAGCCTCTTTATGCCGCTGCCGTAGCCACCAATCACAAGGCCCCTGTATAGGCAGTACAGGCCAAGGGGGAGGGACTTAGGCTTCCTCTCTCCGACCTCATTGGCCAGTGGCCGGGGCCCTGGCCACACCCCTAGGCTCTTGATCTCTGCGCCTGACTGGATAGCAGGCTTCCTCTGCGGAAGGGAGGGGTGGGAGAGGAGAGGGGGCGAAAGGTGGCAGCTAATCATAGAGGCGGGCTCGTACTGATCGCGCCCTCACAAACACCACAGTGCAACGAACACCCGTGTGGACAGACGCACACCCACCCACTCTCCACCCCCACCCCCACACACAGACGAAAAGAAAATGCTTGAAGAACTCTTCTACTGTGTTCCTACTTTTGTTTTGTCAAATAATGAGAAATATGAATGCCAATGACTTGGCTAAGTTGCTGGAGGTCGATAGGAGACGGAAAGCTACAAGTCAGGCATCTCATTGGTTTAAAATGTAAGGATTTGTTTTTACTTATGAATTTAAATGTTGAAATAAAAACTCATTATCCACTGAAACTGCTTACACAAGAATGCCTGTTTAAGGGGCTCACTGTGAGGATGCTGAAAGGTGAAAGTTGATCATCTTACTATAACTGCGATAAACTGTGTTTATATCAATATAGAGAACAAACTTCAAGTCGAGGGCATGTTTCTTTTTATTCACTTTGTACTTTGTAATAACCATTAATTAAAAATATAACTATTATCACCTTCTTTTTTTTTTTTTTTAAATTGCTTTCATATGAATAAATTAACTTAACAAGACATGGCTGTATTCCCCTTCCTAAGATGATCAGTAGATGGGGGTAGAAATCCACTGATGAGACCAAACCACAGCACTGAGCTCGTATCAGGACCAGCAGAGGATAAAGCTGAGGCAACTTGGCTGCAACAGGAGAGCACTTGTTTTCTGCTTACATACAACTACCTGAGCATTGGAAGGTTGTGATCCATGCACAGTGGAAATCTCCACCTTCTCTAAAATGCTTCCTGATTGTCAACAAGTTAAAGCATTCTGATGACGTAAGCGTTGTACACATATTTGTGTTTCTCTGTATGCCTGAATGTGATTGTGTGTGTGAGAGAGAGATGAGGGACAGTGACAGATGAGTGGAGGAGCTGTGTGTCCATGGGGCAGTGAGTGATCGATCGCTGTGCCTTGCCCTCCGTGTCACCTCGGGCACCCAGCGACCTTTAGGAAGCGCAGGCGTCAGTAATTACCTGCCGTGCGTGCGCACACACACACACACACACACACACACACACACACACACAAAACGCTGCACTGTCCACAAGCTTGAAGGATGACAGGATGGGTCCTTTACACAAAGTGGGGAACACAAACTCTGATGGGGGGGCGAGGAGGTGCAGACGTATCTCAAGCATCTGATGGACATGAATATTGACAATGTCCCTCATCCTGCCTGATATTGTCATGGATGAACATGAGGCTTAGACTATTGATCTGGGAATCCAATCAATCACCTACACATGCTGTAAAGCACAGACCCATCTTCACGCTGTACAATGCCACACTGTTGTTACTACTGATACTGGTGTATCAACTAAACATACTGTAAACTCTTACATGTGCTGCCTGGTCCTTAATACATCTTATATATATTATTGTATGGCAGAATCCTGTCAGTTTTTGAGGCCGTTCTGCATTTCCCACTGGAGTCTTTCATCCCAGCACACATTCAGTTTCAAAGCTTGCAAAGCCATGCAAGAGCATAAACCAACACAACAGCAACACCACCACTCGTACACTTATAAAGCTACTTAGACATCCACAAACTGAGGGAAATGAGATGCAAACATGCACACTTCAAGAAGTAACCAGCAAACACAATACACTTCACATTATGTAACATGAGTGCCTTTTGCCCAAAGCGAGAAAAAAAAAAAAACCAATCAAGATCGTTGATCTGGTCACAATAATATTTTTATCCAAATATGCAGCGACTGCAGCAGTTGTGCAAACAAAGGCAGTATTTGAGAAGCATTTGAGACGGAACAGCCCATTATGACATATTTGGCCTGATAACGCAGATTTTGGAGGATCCAGCCACTGGATTGGGGCAGAGAATTAGTGTGCAACTGGTTGGAAATTCGCTAGAATTGAGGAGTGCTGTTCATTGAGCTCAAACAAAAAGCAGCATCTTCCTTGGTGGGGTTCCTCAGGGATTGTGGGGAAATTAGCTACTACTAACCCTAGCACCAACTAGCAATCTTCTAATCCGCACTTCTATATGCTACTACACAGAAGTTTTATGAATGGTAGATTTAGTGCCTCCTGACAAAAGGCACAATACTGCCTTTAAGGGTTGATGTGAAACCGAGAGCATTCATGTGAATGTTATACTCACCATGCAGATGAGACACTTGTATCGGTCTCCTCTCAGTATCTGCCTCTCCAGCTCTCTGATTCGAGCCTTCAGAGCCTCCATGGTGGTAGCCGTGGACTCCTCCTCCGTTACCCTGGGGGAGAGGAACAGAGAGAAAGACAAGAGGGAGAGATGTTTAGTGCTAACATTATGACACATATATAGTTGGGTATGCCAAAGTGTGTAACCATTGTCAAACCAAGTCAAACTGCAGTCAGAAAAATCATAACACTGTTAAAACCACAGTAGTGTTCCAGGTGGTTTTCGAAAAAGTTCGTTTACACCGACACAAAAACTACAGGAAATTGGCTAAAAGAAATCTTGTCTCTAAACTTGTTTGTGGCTGTCCTTAATACCATCGGTCTCGGCACTCTATGGCACTCTTCTGTGACCCTACTATATCTAATATGTGTGTGTTCGTTCCGCCGATGGGAATTTCATTTACTCCCATAAGTGTGTCAATTTCTATTCGCAGCTAACTGATTATGGCCCTCTCTGCAGTGCAAACCTCCTCCCTGTGTCAATCTGTATGTACCATGACATGCTTTTATTAAAAAAAAAAAACTTAATCAGTGCCTCCTGTCTCTGTGTTGCTCAATATTCTGATAATTAACACAGCTTTATCCTCAAAGGCCCCATCTTACAATTTTAGCCCCTTCCCTTGCTCATTCCCACCATCTTTGAAATTGTACTTACATTCCACCCTTCAATTTCCCTGTTTGGACTTTAAGTAAAGTGCCCTGTCCTCTTTTATCTCACGCTCATCCACTGCATCTAATCTCTTATGTTTTTCTGTCTACCCCTATGTCCATGTATCCCTCTCAATTTATTTCCTTTCCTCTGTATTTATTTCCTCTTCTCGTGTCCTTAGTCCATCCCTCCTTCATTCTATCCACCGACCTCCCTTTCTTCCTGCCTCTAAGCAGCCTCTGATTAATGTGTAGCCTAACAGAAAATGTGCATTTAACACTGTCCGACAGCATATGAAGCAGCCATAACTAAATCAATATGGCCGACGCACAGACCACAACGCGGTTGATGATGATTTGGAGCAGCAAGACGAGGCCGCACAAGGCGGCCCGTGTTTATTATGGCCATCCACTCGTTCTCTGGCAAGATGCAATAGCAGTGTGTGTGTTTGTGTGTGTTAAAATGAGAGTGTGTGTGTTTATGGTGATGTGGTCATTTTGCAGCCTGATAGCTAGCTGATCTATGGTATTGATCCGAATGGGGAAGGACAACGGCAGAGAGGGAAGAGAGGGTGAGAGCAAAATAGAACGATAAGTGGCTGTGTGTGTGTGTGTGTGTGTGTGTGTGTGTGTGTGTCTGAGAGTGTCCTAGGACATGGCTTCATTTGCTGCATCCTCAAACAGCAGGCTACAGGCAAAGGAAAACAAGGATGGACTCTCAATTTCCTACTTAGACAGGTTTCTGTAAATCCATTTTACTGTGCGCATGAGTAGATGTACATCATATTTTTTGATTCCTATCACCAAACAAATATGTTTGAAAAAGTCTGGTGATGGCCATGCAAACCAGCAGACTTTAAGCTGCACTGTGGAGCTGAGCAGAGAAACTTTGTTTGCAGCGAGTTCAATTTCTTTTTGGCAGAAACTTGTCCAGGAGCAACGGAAACTCTGAAAACTCTGACATCGGACACAGCTGTAGTTCCTCATTCTTTCTGTTACATCTCTTAAATCCTGTGACAATTTTACAACACGGTAGTCCCAGATTGTAATTTGGCCACTTAGCAATCTCAATTTTGATTGGCTGGCAGCTCCTAGCCCTGAAATGTACCCCATCCTATTAAGCTATATGTTGCTAAACATTAAAAGTGGCAGTAATTTTGAGGTAAAGGAAAAAATAAAATCAAGTTTTTTGTGCAATTGACTGATTGATATCTTTAATTCTGATTGTTTATGGTGGGAGCTGCAACAAATACTCTATTAGTCAATCGAAAGAAAAATAATCAGGAACTATGTACTACTATGCTCTGTGAACAGGGTTGTTTTCACTATTCTTGACATTTTATAGACTGAACAAATGTAAAAAATAATCAACAGATTAAACAATAATGGAAATAATCATTAGTTGCAACCCTACTTATGCCATGTTATAGCTTCGAGATGAGTGGTTATCCTCCTGCATCACTCATTATCATGTGGAACGTACAATTTGTCAGGTATTATCCCTTACACAATGAAATTATGAAATATTTTAAAGATTTTTTTTAAAATAACAGGAAAGGGTGGGTGGAGAGAGAGAGAGAGAGAGAGAGAGAGAGAGAGAGAGAGAGAGAGAGAGAGGATGACAGAGCAAAGGGCCACAGGTCGGGATTCAAACCCAGGCCCGCTGTTAAAGGAACACGCCGACTTATTGGGACATTAGCTTATTCACCGTAACCCCGAGAGTTAGACAAGTCCATACATACCCTTCTCATCTCTGTGCGTGTCGTAACTCTGTCTGACGGCTCCACCGTTAGCTTAGCCTAGCACAGATCCTGGAGGTAACCGGCTCCAACTAGCCTACTGCTCCGAGTAAGTGACAAAATAACGGCAACATGTTCCTATTTACATGTTGTGATTTGTATAGTCACAGCGTGTACAAATTCAACGTCACTTGAGACACAGCCATCTTCTAACTGTATACAAACTGGGAACTATATTCTCAGAAAGGGATGTAGTGCTACTTGGGCGGAGTGATATGCTCTGAGCAGAGCTGCAAGCCTATCACTCCGCCCAAGTAGCACTCAGCAGCTAAGCTAACGGTGGAGCCGTCAGAGTTACGACACGCACAGAGATGAGAAGGGTATGTATGGACTTGTCTAACTCTCGGGGTTACGGTGAATAAGCTAATGTCCCAATAAGTCGGCGTGTTCCTTTAAGGACTCAGCCTACATGGGGCGCGAGCTTGAGGTCGCCCTGAGATATTTCAAAGATTCACGTCACCTTCCTTCCTGCGAGAGGAAGTCTGATGTCAGGATCAGCTGCAGAGCTGCATTACTGAGGCTGGTCAGGACTCAAGAACACTGAGCCGTTCTGCCACCACAAAAGCAGCACGAGGTTTTGCTTCCTCCATGAGAAAGGTCGACGCGCTCTAGCTCCTCCCATCACCATCCCGTGTCTATAAAGACCTAGTTGGGACTCCTAGACTGACTCGCCACTCCATGCCCTGTAAACTGCTTTACCCTCTCCTCTTCTTAGTTCTGAGCTTGTAAAAAGCCATTTAGCCTTGATTAGCCTGCTAGCTTATAAAGCGGCAGTGGACTCTGGGCTGGACGGGGGTTGTCCCTAAAACAAGGCTGTCTGTCTCTTAACAGCTCCAGTAAAGCCCTTTGTCGCTCAGTCGAGCACAAAACTCTGCTAAGGGGCTCTCCTTTCTTTGTCCGAAGTGAGTTAAAGAACGGAGGCGGAAAGGAAGTTTTACTCTTAAAACGGATTCTCCTTTTCTCCCAGCAACACTCACCTTTCTATTGTCCTTTCTATCTCTATAATGAACATTAATTTAGCACAGCTGATTCATAGAATACCCCATTTGAAAAGTTGTTTAATTTCCCAATGTTATTAAAAAGACAAGTTAATCTATCTTTATGCGCCTGTGGCCATCTACTCTAAACAGGGGGACAGGGAGGTGGAGGGGGAAGCAGCACGGGCGGTGAATGTGCAAAGATTTAATGGAGGTTAAAAGTAGAACAGGATGATTTCACAGGGCCAAGGAAAGGAAAGACAACCCTCTGGGGCTAAATGTGACACACAGAGAGATAAACTGCCTCTCAACCAGCAAGAACCACAAGTAAAAATCCTTGAGTTTAAGCCCTTTATGCTGTGCTGTGTGTCACTGATTTAAGCTGGCTCAGGGGTTTTCAACCTTTTCGGTCTTGGAGCCAAGAATACTAAAAAATATGTCTGGCTTAGCAAACATGTCAAGTAGACTTACAGAAACAAGCTAACAGTTCAATTTGGGTTACAACCTAAAATGTAAGGTATTCAGTTTAGTGTCAGAAAATATACACGAATTGAAGTTGGCTTCTATTCAGCGTAGCAGAAAGTTTCCATGAGTGTGGGCCCCAGGGGGAGACTTAAGTCATTTACACTGCTTTAGAACATATATACACACACATTTGATCCTATTTTACACGGTTGTATAAATGCAGGTTTTGGTGGTGATACGACAATGTGACATGTGCTATGTCATGCTGTTGCAAAAATAAAATGGGTTAACAAACCAAAAGTTGTGAATCACAGCGTCACAGGCTTGGGGTTGAAAACTCTCAACATTTGTAAGGAGCTCAAATTAGGAACGACTAAAACTCAAAGATTCAATTTAGACCTGTATTAGCTGAGAAGGCAGAAACACGACACAACTGTTCTGTAGCTACAACCTGAAAATAAGATGAGCGGCATATACAGTATGAAATGTTGATTATATATGTATCTGACACATTTACACATTTTTTTTTTTTTTTTTTTTTTAAAGAAAGCTCCAAATATTGGAGATACTGGACCAAGAACTCAAATATGTGTATTTTACCAATCTGGATCTGGAACGAGATGGAAAAACCTCCAAACCCAAACCTACAGTTCAGTCTACATCTAATACATAATATCCGGGACTCTCTGTTGAGTATATTTGTATGTCAGTACACCAGACTGAATATGTACGTCTCTCTCTCTCCAATTATGGCTCTGGCTCTGTAGGTTTTAACTGAAGACGTGGCCTTGATCTGAAGGGCTGGCATAACAAACCCAAAGAACCAACACTGAAATACAACTTCCATTCACGCAACATGCTGCTACTCCAACTTAGTTCCTGGCCCACATGTATGCATGTATGTATGTGAGTGAAAGAAAGTGAAATTGCAGTGCATTCCCAACTCCAGTCACACCTATGGCGACAAGCAAGAAAGAAAGCCTGACAGAGATGGCTGTGCCTCCCCTCTATTTAGCGCTCTGTCCCCAACGTGTGTGGGGCTATTTCTCATTTCATTAGTGTGTGTGTGTCTGTGTGTAGCTGAAGACCTCCAACATCCATCTCAATCAGCCCCGTGTCTTATGCTACTGTCTACCTACATTTTAGTCTCTCTCTCAAATTATGTCACAATTAATTCTAAAAACACAATATTCTAGCTAATATATATAATATTCTAACATTTTTATCCACCAGGTAGGGAAATAAATCTCTCGCACGCAGGTGCTGTGAAAATAGCAGCGGTAAATCCCTTTAGAGCATGCTGCACCGAGGCCTTAACTACACTGACACACCATGATAAAACATTTAAGTCACTATTGATTTCCCCTGCCTCAGCCCGATCTCTGTGTGTGTGTGCGTGTCCGTGTGTGTGTGAGAGAGAGTGTGTGTGAAGGTGTCAGACGGCAAAAGGGAAGCCTTGAGAAAAATTGAGACAGAGGACGGGAAGACAAGAGAAATGTGAAAGAGAAAAAGAGAGAGAAAGGTAGCTTAGTGACAACAATAAAGAGAAGAATCAGAGGGGAAAAGGCATAGGAAAAGGCAGTGAATAGGCTGTGTGTGTGTGTGTGTGTGTGTGTGTGTGTGTGTGTGTGTGTGTGTGTGTGTGTGTGTGTGTGTGTGGAGGGGGGATGGAGGGTAGAAATCTAGCTTCATCACTTCCAAATTGAGGACAGATTCAATTATTTGCAGAAACCACATGGAAATCTCTCCGCATTGTTCCAGCTGGAGCACCAAATTTGGCAGCAATCGCATTGGCGGCATTGGAGGGGCCATTTATCTTGGAGGGGAGAGAGCGTCTCAGGCGTTGTACACACACATACATATATATGTGTGTGTGTGTGTGTGTGTGTGAGAGCTCATTTATCTTGCGGGGGATTGAGCAAGGGAACGAGGATGCCCCGGGAGGCGACCAGATCATTACCCATCTGGGATCAGAGACAGAGAGATTTCACTAACGCTGTTCTGTATACACACACACACACACACACACACACACACACACACACACACACACACACACACACACACACACACACACACACACACACACACACACACACACACACACACACACACACACAATGTATCAATGTAACGAAAGGAGACAAATCTCATTTTCATTTGGGGACGGAGGGGCACAGAAGCTCCACAAATACGTGCATTTATAGCAAGCGGAGAAGAGTGAGGCAGGGAATTGTTCCAGCCAGCTGACTGCTTGTTCCACTGCAATCATTCAGCATCTAGTTGGCCCTCTTTAAATGGATACTTAGATTAAGGCATGTTGTGCTGCAGGGGGCCACTAAGACCTCAGCCAGAACATCATGTAACCACAAGCACACATGGATTTTCGTTCATAACAAAGTCATAACATCACATTTTCTTTGGAAATTCTTAGAATTTAAGGTAGTTCTTGGCAATGAGCTTCAGGCGAGAAAGATTCTTCCCACGAAATGAAATCTTAAAGATTAAGTTCATTTCCAGAAGATATTCCCCTAACCGACATTAGTCTGATGGTATGGTCTGTGGCAGTAAAATAGAAAAAAAAATGTTTTTAATTGCAGTAAGTGACAGCTTTGAAGAGGAACTTGGACTCACTGATGACGGCAAAAACTGTCCATGCTACGCAAACAGAGCACCATGAGGAGGGTGCCTTTTCCTCATCAGAAACATACCAACTATGCATGTGTGTGCATGAGTGGATCAATTAGCACCGTCTGACCACCTACATCTCTGTCTCTCAGACACAAACACACACCGTAAAACAAGGACAGTCACAGTCAACAACTTATCGAATGCATCCCCTCGCCTAGCAAACAAACAAGCACGCACACGCACACACACACACACACACACACACACACCTCTTGCCTTGCAGTGCAGTTTCTGATCAATACACTTCAAGCTGCTCTGCTTATTCACCAGCTATCCCATCTGCTGATATTTAATATGGGGAACACTCACACTGAGTGTCGATTGATTCATTTAAATGAAGCATTTATTGCGTGCAGCCTTCCCAGAGGTGACGGGGAACATATAATACATGCATAGAGCACAAATAGTGATTTCAATAATACTTTGAGTAAATATACAGTTTAGACAATTCTGTCCTATTCTGCTAGCCGATGCAGGCTTGACTGAGGTTTCCAATAACAGGAAAAACAACGCAGTGAACACTCCAATCATACCGTAACATTTTGCCTGAGGAAATTGACTGAAGAGGGAAAGGTTACGAAAATGAGATGAGAGGGATGCTTTTTAGGGGGGTATTCTTAAAAGGCACTTCAGGTGGACAAAGGAAATCACTTTAAGAAATAGGGTCTGGGATGGAAGGCAACAAGCAGACTGACCTGTGTGTGCGTGTGCGTGTGTGTGTAATCACATGGGGCAAAAGGACAGGAGAATATGCCAGACATGCAGAAGCAACCAATCAACCAAATCCCTCTCTCTCTTTGCCCACTGACTTCGCTCTCGCAATGAGCTGACCTCTATTACCCATGTAGGGGACAGTGTGTGTGTGTGTGTGTGTGTGTGTGTGTGTGTGTGTGTGTGTGTGTGTGTGTGTGAGAGAGAGAGAGATTGTTTACTTGTGGCAGAATATGGATGAGGAGATGAAAATGAGGGTATTGCAGAGTGCTGGCCTTTCACACACGGGTGTTCTAATGAATAGAGCAGTGTGTCTGCTTGTGAGGGTATGTAAGTTTGAAACACAGCTGAGCGAGTTTTTTTTTTTTTTAACTGTCCTATCCAGCCTCCAGCTGCAGTCATATTTACAGGTCATTGTGTCTTATTTAGTATTTCTGCTAGGGCTGCCTTCTAAACGTTGGTGATTCAAAGCCCTGCAAGTCAAATCTCATTTTGCCAGTTGAATCACATAGCACTTTTTTTTTTTAGCTGTCATCATGCATAGAGCAACACTGGATAACCGCATGAAAGGCTACAAACCAAGTCATGTCACAAAACTACCCTAATTGCAAAAGTTGTCAGCAGCCAATCAGGAGTTCACAAGGATTTTTACAACTCTTTTTATGTCATGGTAAAAAAATTGGCGACTCAGAGTCGACTTGGAATTTTGATTCAGGTACAGCCCTAATTCCTGCTTTACTGGTAAACATACAGAGTCTCATTGAATTACTAGTGTTTGGTATGTGATGCCACGAGGATGTTCTACTCTATCCCACTTTTATACTTCTAGTTGGCTGTGTGAATAGTGCTTCCGTTTCTTTATTTGAAAGTTGATCTATGGTTCATATGGTAAATGATCAATCAGTAATGATCTCCCCAAATTCAATATCTACAGTTAATAAGAAATTATTTTTTTCCTATTATTTTGTGTAATTCTGACCACTGTGTGCCATGAGGGTAATTGTTTTTGCCATTGCCATGGTTTCCCCATGTCCAACTGAGGCTACTCCCCAAATCCAACTGGGAGTCAAGATACAATCAAACAATAACAAAAGATGATCAAGAAACAAGGTCTGAAATCTGAGTGCCACCTGTATTTATGCCACGTTTGATGTTCAGTGTCACTGTCTGCCAATCTTAAAGTGTTACTTGAAAACTATGAGAAAACAGCTGTTTAATGTGTCATCGTGTCTCAGTATATGAACGGTGTGGTTGAAGGCGTGTGTTCTCCAGTGTGAACAAACATTTGCATGTGTTTTCACACTGCTGTTTTGAAACAAGTGTGTGCCTCGTATCAGCTTGTGTCTATGTCCCCATTAATGATTTTAAGGGAGCTTTGTGCTCTGAGAGAACACAACTGCAGTCAAAATCAATACCTGGAGACCCTCCCTGTCTCACGCACGCACGCACACACACAAACGGCAATAACTGAAACAAAATGCATCATTTATGACCATCTGCAAGTCAACTCTCCCACAAGTACAAAAACTCATCACAAAATCATAGAATTGCCATGAGAGTGTGTCCACACATATGTGTGACCTACTTTTCAATCTCGCTGTTTTTACAGGTGCGTGGTGCGCAGGAGGAAGAGGTGGAGGATGAAGGAGTGCCGGGGTCTGTCTTGCTGCTTTCTCCATTGCTCGTCGAAGGCATCTCTGTAAACAAACAAACAGTTGGCGGGGTTAACACTGGATGGTGACTCTTCTAGCTGTAATAAGCATTCACACACCCCTCACTGTTACATTTAAAAAAATAAAAATAAAAAAAAATAAAAAAAACATGAGACAAAATGAGGATATAGTGCAATGAATATACAACATTCTTGGCAAATGATCTCTTTGTGCAAGACCTGCAATACTAAAATCCTATAGATACATTTTGGAAAATACATTTTGTTTGGCCCTACTTACCGTCGCTGGCCCATTTGGAGAATTCAGGCGTTATTCTGTTAGAAGGCATCCCACCGCTGCAACACAGAGACACACATGTTGGTATGAAAGGAGCATCAATGGTGCATTTCATTTTGTCCGTTTAGTTAAGTTAGTGTTCTGCTAGTTTGACAGTGCAGCAGTTAAGGCTTCATACTTGAGCACGGCTCCCCGTAGCGCCTCCCTCTCCCTGGCCTCTCCTTGGTCCTCTCCGGCTCCAGAGCAGGGGATGATATCGGCTTCGGTGTACTGGGCCTTGCCGTACTCCAAGGTGTCGTCCCCGTCCACGTCTAGGTCAGCGTCGCTGTCTGCCGCGCTCTCCTTAATGCTACACGTTGCAAAACCAGTTCCTGCGAAAAGACGATAATTGTCAGCATGACTTTTATTTACTTTGCCAGTAAAGATGGAAAAAGAGAACCCTAGGCATTATGTGTAAAGCGTAACATTTACATTCATTCAATATTTAAAAAGATGCTCTTGTGATCAGGACATCAGTGATATGTGAAGCCTACATTGGAATTATTTTCACATAAAACCGCACAGCAACCCTTGGCCTCATCACTTATAATCTTCCAAAACACAGCGTGGTGAGGTTTGGTCGACAGGTGCTAAAACTGACACCACAAGTGATCTAATACAACATGAACAAATAAATACATCACAGTTGCAGATCCCATATTTCAGCAAAACTGAACAATATACAAATTGTCTCTTTTGTTTGCCTTACTTTTCACTTCTGCCTTGCCTAAATGTCATAGTAAAAACCAGTATCTACATCAGCGTCTGTTAAATGGGCCAGCAATATAAGTAAAAATAAATGTTAATTTTTTTAAATAACCCTGCATAAGCAAGAAATCAGAAAGCCTCTTTAAGAACAGTTTTTTAGACAAACACGAAGATCTTAAATTTAGCTCAGTTTAAACTTGACTTTTTCCTGACCAATTACGAACTCTGCAAATGGAGAAATGTGGTCAGGGAGACGAAGGTGAAGAAAGAGACAGCGTTTAGACATGGGGTGAACTGACGGACACCTCACCCATCAATCTTTGAGAGAAAGAGAGGGAGAGTGTGGGAGTGTGTGTGTGTGTGAGTGGCACTTCTATAAACCCAGTGATGAACGCCCAGACAAACCCTTACCACTGCCTGACTGCTTCCTTCAGCTCCACTTAGCCACAGAGCAGGCTGTGTGTGTGTGTCCGTCACTTAGAGGCGTCACTTCAGTGTTTGTTTGAGACTGTCAGTCCCTCTGTCACTTAGACCCTGTATCTCCAACCCCTTAAATGTGAGTGTGTGTGTGTGCGCGTGCAAGTGTCTGTCTACCTGTCACTTACACCACATCTATCCACCCTGCAATGGTAGGTAAGGTGTGTGCATGAGTGTTCAGGTGTGTATGTTACTTACTATTTGGAGGTAGCTAGGTGTGTTTTGTGTGTGTGTGTGTGTGTGTGTGTGTGTGTGTATACTTGTGATGCGACTCTGAATGAGTCTGCCTGTGACAGGCCATCTTATTTACACCTATCCCAATTTCTACAAGCTCTCAGCTGGACTAGTGTTTTCTGTGTGTATGTAACAGGAGTGTCTGTGTCTGTGTGTGTGTGTGTGTGTGTGTGTGTGTGTGTGTGACCAGATACAAGCTCAGCAGAGCTGACAGCTATCTTATTGAACCCCCTTGTCCCAGTGTGTGTGCAAGTCTCGATACTTGACTTCCTATAACAGTTGGTCTCAGTGCACTATAGTGTCTCACTGCACTGTGGCAAAGTGCAGACCAGCCGCTAGGGCTCGTCTATGAGGATGTTCTAGGATTTGCTGCTGCTTCACCTCCATCTTAACTGTGTAATTCATTTCACTCTTACTCTAGAAAAGAATAAAAAAGGAGGAGTGAGGAGAGCGAATGTGAGCACAGAACGACTGGAAGGCGCTGTGATTAAACGCGCCACCAATGCTGAGCCGTTTTACAACAGGCCCGTGGTTTTTAGTGATCAAATAAAAAGCACCTTTTAACTTTTATTTGGTCTCAGTGGCAGAGGGGAACACATGGGAATAATGGCCACGTAACGAAAATCTAGCAGCCTGCTGGCTCTGCTCGGCTACTGAGGCTATAGTTTATCAGGGCATGTAAGAAGGTGAGCAGAGCATTACATGTTACGTTATACAGTCTGACATGGTGAAATGGTTGGACTTTAATTCCTATTTTCACTGGCAGACTTTCTCCTTGCTACTTAGTTTGCTGATTTTGTGGAAAGCTCAGTGTTTTTTTCCCCTCATCCACCATCAAATACCTTGTTAACTGTCTAGTTTACACATGTTGCATTCCAGACCTGTTTGTCACCAACAGCATTGTGGTGGCAAGTGAGAGACAGAGTCACATCTAGAGTCCATATTTAAGTTGATACATGAGGAGCCTGGGAGAGACATGCATCCGGTCGGAATTTGAACTGGGGACATTGCCGTCTCAACCTCTAAGCCATGGGTACACCCCAAAATCATTGCATTAACCATCAACCCAGAACTAAGTGGACCTGTGAAGACCTCTAGCCCAAAGGATTCACAACAAGAATATATAAATTTACAGGTTACAAACAGGACTATCAGTAAATGTCTAAAACACTGACAATACAAAATAGCATCCCAGACATTTTAAATGATGTCCTTAAACGTACAATATGTAACTTTCTGCCGCTAGGGGTCTCTCAACCAAAACAATGGATTGTAAACACGGACTTTTGATGACGTTGGTAAGTTGCGTGGAATTATGGGAGTTGTACTTTTTCGCTGATTAGAATGCATCTGTTCACGGACAAGTTTAGCCACCCATTCAAATGTATTCACTTTATTACACTTTATTTTTGGCATTTCCCCCAATATAATTACGTTTTTCTTGATTTGATCTGTATTGGAAGCTGACCAGTTAGCTAGCTAGTGAGCCAGCAAGCTAACGTTAGCCAGCAGCTAAAATCACAGTGACTATCACAATATATTTCACGTCACTGTCACCTTTTGGATAGTTTCACGGGGTTTGTTGTAACGCTAGCTAGCAACTCAACGAGGCTGAGAGACTGCTGTGGGTGCTGGGTGGGGATTGCCGGGAGAATCTCCCGGGACGGTGAGCCGAGGACGGCCGATGGCCGATGTTCAGCAGCAGGACATCTCCAAGCTGCCCGGAACGATCTCCCCCTTCACTTTTCTTTAATCTTAACTATTCGTTTTGGTGCTTGTGGGGTTAATTTAGCTAACTGTAAAGACAGCTAAATGCGAAAGGGTGAGAAATTCGGCAGGGAGGAGATTTTCGGCACGAACACTGGTAGCTAGCGCTAACGGAGACGTAGATAACATTAGCTATGGATGGCCGCTGTTGCGACTCGGATCGGGGTCTGGGTCTGATATGGTCTGTTTCTTGACGCTTCATTAAACTGCCGTTAGTGTTGTAAGCACCCGGCACCGGAGTTAAGTGCTGTATAGTACTTATACTGTATGGATTGCTGTAATGGTGGCGGTCTGTTGGCTGTTGGCCAAGCTACATATCCCGGCTGTGTTGCAGCTGTTATCCCAGGCAGACAGACCGGGTGCTAGCTGGCTAAATTAGCATTAGATTAGTCGTCGATATATAGCTACAGCTAATGTTAACATTACTGGTAAACTCATTCGTGGGTTAGCCCAGCGCTGCTTTTATCCGTGGTGAAAACAATCATGCTACTAATAACTTTATGAGCATGTTGAACGATGTGGTAACCTTATAATGTCATCCACCAAGCATTAGCTAGCTAGCATTAAGTTAGCTACTTGTCAACCAACACATTGTAGTAACGTTAAACTGGATCTATATTGATATGTATCAATAAATAAGATCTCTGCTGTATTACTGTGTTGCAAAGTGGCATGTTATCAATCACAAAATGATGCTGCGTGGCAGAAAAAGCAGTATTATGGTTAGGAGTATTTTTTTCTGTGACATTGTATGATTTACAATTACGCTCAAACGTATGATCTGGGTGCCGTGTTTTGAAGGAAGTTACGAGGAACTAGAGGATGAAAGGTTATATGACGCCACTGACGGGCGACTAGGAAGGAAAGGAAACGTGCCGTGTCTGAAAATAAAATAACAGATTTCTCTGGGTTTGAAGTTTGGTGGAAAATATATATATATATAACATAGGTATGGTCGTTTTTAGACATTTTAATGCAGAAATGTTACATATTGTACCTTTAAAGATGGACGTGATGCTGTATTATTTTCTTATTGATGCATGGCCTATATGTGCACGTACACACTGTACATGCCTTCGGTGTTTTAACTGTGAGCATGTGTGTGTGGCCTGTTGTGTGTTCCCAGTGCTTCTATCTGTCCCTCTAAGCAGTCTTGGCAGGCCAATCTAATCTGGCCAGGGAAAGGTCAGCCCCACTCTAACTGCCTTTCACTCACATTATGCACCAACCCCCCCCCCCCCCCCCCCTTTTCTTTACCTCTTTTCCCATCCATTCCTCACCTTCTTTCCCCCCCTTTTTGTGTCATCACTCCTCCCTTCTTACCTTCATTCTTTCACATTTGTCCCACATATCCCCTTTCCACTCATTTTCTCTTCTGTTGACAGTTGGCTTTTTTACTTCTCTTCCACCACCCTTGATCTCTCTACTCATGTATCACTTGTTATCCCTCTCATGTACCAGTCCACAATTTCCCCTCTTTTCTGCTATACAGGCATGATCAATACACACACAAACCGACTCCTACAGGGGCACCCTGGTCTGTCTCATTATCATAACCATCTCCTGAATATTGTTGACTCTTACATACTAACTACACATTTTATCCTCCGAGTTACATGCTTCATGGCAGCAATACCGGAGACACTCAATCTACATACATGTCACCACAACAAGTACAGATCTGAAGAGGCAGGCAGGATCAAAGGACTCATCAGACTGACTGACTGACAACCTGGATCAACCAATCGACCGACCTCGGCGACATCGCGTTACCATAGCAATTATCGGGACCCTCTAAGAAGCAGAGAGGAGGGGAGTCAAAGGCCATCGCATCCATCCCATCTGCCATTTACAGGTCAGAGAGAGAGAGAGAGATGGGAAAAGGGACACAGACACAAAGACATGAGACGGCCATCTTTGAAGTCCATTTACAAAGCACAGATTTCTCCTCTTCTCAATCCCTCTGGGCCATCTCAACCTGCAATAATCCCCCTCTTCTCCTCCTCTGTCTCACAGGACAGACTGATATCAAACCTCAGGATCAGTCTGCCTGCCTCCCTGTCTGCCTTTCCATCTGTCTGCGGCTAAACAAACAGATCAACTATTGTGTTCCAAGCTTGGTAATGCCACTAAAACAGCAGGAGCAAACACTACAGGAACAAACCGGAACGTGATGTAATAGGAACAAACTGAACTAAATATAATGTGTTACATTAAAATCTAATTCATCATTCACCATCATTGCTTTTGGTAATAACACGAGTCAACAGCTGAGATGAAAATCAAGTAAGTCATAAATTATACAAGAATGGCAAATATTTGCTAAGTACAGTTCTCCAATGTAAGACTTTGTTTTTAGGCTGCTGTTTCATATACTTAACTTTACATAACTTTATTTTCTTTTTTTTTTTCTTTTGGAATGTTATTGGACAAAAACAACTACATTTGAATATCCCACACTAGGCTCTGGAAACTTCCTGTAGACACTTTATACAAGTATTATAACAAACTTTTC